>OZ017739.1:169089129-169126629 GCA_963969285.1 Odontomyia ornata | reverse complement strand
TCGAAGAAGCAATAGCACAAAACGCATTGAGACGGTGCCGATAATAAAACCTTCTCCGTCTGATCGTATAGATAGCCCGCCGTTGTCTGAAGCAGGTTTACTCCGGACTCCGTCCCCATCACCAGCAATTCTTCCGCTATTGCCAATTATCTCAAATGCTGCGAGTTCACTGCTGCTCTCCCCTTCCTGCCCGAACGTATCCCAAACGCAGCCCAATGCTCTGAGGATTCCACTCAGGTATCAGCGACAATCATCCGAAAAACACTATAAGAAAAAGTTCCGAGAGCGAACATGGGAATACGACTACGATAACTATGGATATGGTGGCGATCAACGAGAGGAAGCTGGGCGGCATCGATCTGGGAGTCCAATCCATCACAAATCATCGAAATTTTGCTCAAAAAGGCAAAGACCGGTGCTTGTCAAATGAAGGTAAAATGAAAGGCAGCCATGACGACCGTTCTGTTTCGTAAGTTGTAACTAGTGCAACGTTTTTATTTGTTATCTATTCCATTTTTGACAGTTATTTATTTAATTTGCTATATATTCTATATTCGGGGACTGCAGAATTTAATCATAAATTTGGCGATTTATTCCATCGAAGCAAAACAATATCCCGCAGAATAGTTGCTGGAGCGAAAGAACAGTATTCTCTTCAATTGCAATATCCATTTTCGAACGTGTTCTCCTTTAGACTCGTTATGTCATGAAATACACAGGTTTTCAGGATGTTCTACTCTTTTTGAAACTTAGGGACCAACTGAGTAAAAAGCGTGTAACTTTATTCACATAAATTCAATAATTCAACGCAAGAGCTCCACATCAGATTATGAGTTCTCTAACGTTAAACATTCTGGTAGAATGGTCCCTGTCAAAATAGCAGCAAATGAGTTCAAATCCCTACAGTCCTTAAATTCTTTAATGCCCTGCCAAAACAAACTGCCACGAGTTATCGTTTTCTTATATTTATTTTTAAGCACAAAAGACATTTATTGACATTCATTTAATATGGTTAGCAGAGAATATTATGCATTAAATCTTCGTTAGGATTATTGAGAAAATTAAGCAAATTGTTTTGAATTTAGTTTCAAGCAGAAAATGTATACCTAGATGATGGAAAGTAGAGATATATTGCTGTAGTTCTTCGTATAGTAGTTGTATAATTTAGTGGAACGATTTAAGCCGCGAAAGGGGACGATGAAAAACTACTCAAGAGTAAAAAAATAACTTATAAAATTATCGAAAGCGCAAAGTCTTGAATAATATGTATAAGTTAAATGCAAATAATTAGATCAACCTTTAGTTAGCAATCACATTATTCATGGTTATGTTGTTCTAAATATAAATATAAGCTTCTAACAATCATAATGAATAAACGCTAATAATCAGAAATAAAACAAATCATGTTAATAATTAACTCGTAACACGAATAATGATATAAAATAATGCCTAACAAATAATACAAATAAGAATGAGAAATAATACTACAATCATAATAATAACCAATGATACCAATAACAAGAATAAGGGTCATGAAAGCCCCTCTTTGCTGAGTATAAAGTCATGCCTCTGCCTTTTAGATTGTGCCCAGTATCGCTCATTTATATGTCCCTCAGAATCATCTTAGTTTGATTATTCAGTTGATAAATATTCTTCTGGCTCCCATCAGTGTTAGACTTATTGATCGCTATAACAGATTTTAATTCATACTTACAACAAATAATTTTTATTCATCAATCGGTTGATTTCCATAATTGAGATATTAATCATACTTTTTTGGCAAATTAATCATATGTTACATTTTATTATAAACTAATTAAATATATCTAAAATGCTGGAATTTTCCATGTACCTACAAATATCAAATAAACAAATCATTAGGGATAAGTTGCTTTGAACAATTTTAGATAAAATTTGAAAAGAAACAAGACAAAAACTGAAGAAATGATGAAATGAAACTCAATGAAGTAAATTATTTAAATGCAAAAGGATAGAAAAAAAAGAACGCATGTTTTTATATTACACTTCGTGCAACGTTAAATTAAATTAAGTTCAAGTAAATAGTGATAAGCAATGAGCAAAGATACCTTTTCTATAAGTGGCAAAATAATTTAATATTGGCTGAGAAGCCTCTCTGCAAAGTTCACTTGAAAATTATATTATTAAAAATGATGTATTTAAAACCACAGAAAAACACAATAAGCAACAATACCATTAACTATTAATAATTAAAACTGCAGTCAGTTCAATTATAATTGTAAAATTAGAATGTCCCCACTAATCTGAAAAATATTTTTTTTTGGATTACCATCTTATGTAAAATATTTCTAAAATTTTGTTTTTGAAATTTAACTAAACTATATTCGAATTTTATTCATCGTATTGTAAAATTCGGAAGTTTTGATTCAACAAAGGCATATCATTTAACGAAAGAAAATACTAAATACTTGAATTAGACAATAAAAAACATCGCATTACTATATGAGCATAAAAATAAATTATAATGAATTGCTAAATTAACGACAACTTTCCTTTCCAGTCGTATTTCTTTTCCAGAGGCAGTGAGAGTGCAGGGTATGTATGCCGAAAAGAGGGTAGGGTTTGAAAAAATCCGCTGAGGTCGGTTTCGCGTCGCGTGTGGTACACGGTACCTTTGTTGGTTTGCCTTTCTTCTTTAGCGTAGCTTTCGCCGGGTTCAAGTTAACGTTGTGTATTTTTCGGTACTGCGTCGGTAAAATTCGGGAACGCGAAATGGAAATTAGATTTTTGTACTTTGACTGGATAAATGAAGAAGTACGGAGTAACGTAAAGTAGGTTTCTTCTCCGTATGATTGTGCTTTCGACGCATTTGAAACGGGCGTTTAATGGTGGCTGAAAAATGTAATTGAGCGTAATCCATTTAAGACCCGTGGCCGAAATCCTCTCCGATCTAGCTGGCCGACAAGCAGCCACCGCAAAAATGGATTACGGCGCACGGATTGGTTGACCGGTTGGTACCATTTGTTGGCACGACTCAGACTTAACGTCTAGAACTGATGAGAGGTCGATTCCTCGTTCGTGAGTTTAGATTAAAAATCATTACAAGTGGCGCCAAACGTGGGGCCAAACATCCTAAGGGGATAAGAGATTCACGTCTTCTGACGAGTTGGTCCTTTGCGGAGGATGTAAGGTACCTTGGTACTCGAGCCTCAAAACAGGAGCAGTAGAGTTGTGTGATACACACTTGCAGTCGCTTCACGTGAATTGTAGCTTCTGCTCTCCTTTGTTTGATTTTTTTTTCGCGATAGAATCCTTCCGATGTGTTGTCCCAGGTTGACTCCTGTAAGGACCTTCTATTTTCTTGATGGAACTGTCAACCAGATGGGTTTCTCCTATCGGCCTGGACTCTCATGAAATAGAAGGCTACCTTGCTTGTATGTCGCGCAAGGATTCTACTCATTTTTTTATGCGTGTTAGACGAGTGGTTTCGGTTCAACGTTCGGTGGCATATGCTGGAGTTGCGGAGCCCGGAATGCTTCCACGTGTTGGGAATTTCGACCGCGTACAAAGCTGTTACGGTAGCTCTACCACTTGTCTCGTCCAGTCAATTAACGTAGTTTAGAGACGGTTTTCGTAATGTATGTGGGTTTGGGAATAACTTCTATTAAATCGGCTGAAAGCACCCTTTTCTCGGCAGACTACCACGCACTCTCATTTCCCTTTGGAGGAGTCGGCGCTGCTGGAAAGGAAAATGCTCACTAAATAAATTTTTTTTCCATTTTATATAGCAATAGCTCGCCACTATCGGCCACTAAATCATTAATAAGTTCCTTTGTATATATATATATATATATATATATATATATATATATATATATATATATATATATATATATATATATATATATATATATATATATATATATATATATATATATATTTATATATATATATATATATACATATAGTTTATTTGTAGCTAACAGCATTTTCTTTTAGTACCAACACCAATAGCGAAACCCAACATGGCGACAAAGCGGACCCCAGACAAACGTTGGACCCGATCCAAAACGGTCCAACCCGCTTACTGCGGGATTTGTTTTGAGGACGTAGTGGAGGGTGTAAACAGTGTGCAATTGGAGTGCGGACACCTGTTCCATTGCGCCTGCGTCCAACAACTCCTACTGACTTCCGAGGTCTGATTACTATGCCGTCGCCCTATAGAGCGGACTGCCGCAGACGCCCCCCTCGGAACGCACGTCCCGACTAGTGGAGCAGTGGTGAAAGGGTCCCAAGATATTGAGCCGCCCCAATTACTAGTGGACCTGCAAGGAGCCGTGGGCGGAGAAGTTCCTGCTGCAGCTGTCGCAGCCGAGGTTCCAACCGTGCTTCGGCCAGTATTACACAAGTATATTGCGATTAAGCACTCGGTTACGTACACCCATGCCCGTGGACGAACTGGTGGAAATCATCAGGGAGAATATGCGTTGGGAGCTTCAGAACAGTCTTCTTCATGTTCCCATCTACACCATATAAGGATTACGCCTCCATACCCGTAGGCAAGAACAGCTAGATGAGCGGCGAGGAACCTTCCATCCACAACCACGCATAGCAGTACCTAATCCACGAAATAATAATACCGCGGAGTGAGTGGCAGCGGACCACATACTGGCTGACCCAGTACCAGTACCGAGGAGCGGAGCACCCCTAGAGCACGAGTTCCCAGCAATGATTGATCGACCATTCGTTGAAGCAGTTACAAGTCCGACAGCCTGTTGGAACTGCCTGCAACCGGGGCATCGTTTCTATGCATGTCCAGTGGAACCGACGATCTTCTGTTACCAGTGCGGGAAGGCAAACACTTATGCACCTGATTGCGCAGATTGCAAGTTACGAAAAAACTTGCCAGCGAGTGCCGTGACCACCCGCCGGCACTCCTAGGACCCGAGTGAACCAATACTGACCCCATCACTAGCTACGACCAATCCCCACACATGACCCCAACTTTGCTGACACACACCGCCAAACACAGTTCTCTCAGCCGACGCCACGCCTTGTCGAGGCGGACGCGCAGGGGAATGGTAGCGAGGTGAAGGTTCCTTGGCATGTTAAACCCTTCCACGTCAGACTGCGGAATTATTTGGCTACTCGCCACCGCATCTTCCATGAGGAGATGGTTACAACTGCCCCACGGCAAAGGAAGCAAGCCACGGGTCGGATGCGGAGCTTCTGGAGAAGGGTCAGGCAGTCGAGGAAGGTGCTGAGGGAAATACACTTAGACGAATTATTGAGGGATGACGTTCGACCATATGCGTCAGTTCACCTCCTGCAAAAGCGATTTAGTCGATACGGGAGCCAGTGTGAATTGCATATCAGCCGATTTTGCAGGGGAGGTGCTGGCAACTCACGCGGACCAAATCCATCATTTTACCACCTGGTTAAGCACGGCGGATGGAACTCGTCACTCTGTAGTGGGGAAAATTACGACGGATGTCACCTTTAAAGGAGTAACTAAGCCTCTGGAATTTTACATTATCCCCCAATTAACCCAGAATCTTTACCTAGGGGTGGATTTCGTTCGAAAATTGAAATTGGCCCCGGCACTGTTTTCCGACACGACACTGGATTCCGTCACCACTGTTCCTGACGAAACTCCAACCTCCCACTCATTACGACATGCACTGGATGTGAATCAACACCTGCGACTTGACTCGGCTATATCGGCTTTTCCATCGTATGAGAAGGAAGGTCTCGGCCGGATGGCCCTGGTGTTACACACAATAGATATGTGGGATGCTAAACCCATAAAACAGAGACAATTTGCCATATCTCCGGCGAAGGAAAAGCTGTTATATGCCGAAGCTGATCGAATACTAGCGTTAGGCGTGATCGAAGAATCGCAGAGCGCGTGGGCTTCCCCGGTCACCTTAGTTGTCAAGCCGAACAAGGTCCGGCTATGCTTAGATGCCAGACGCTTGAACGCCGTCTCTGTCAAGGACACATACCCTTTACCGTTGATTGAAGGCATTTTGAGCCGATTGCCTAAAGCCCATTACATCACGAGTTTAGATCTCAAGGACGCTTTCTGGCAAATTCCCTTAGACCCTGGCTCAAAGGAGAAAACAGCCTTCACAGTCTCAGGTCGGCCACTGTATCAATTCGTGACCATGCCATTTGGATTGTGAAATGCCCCTCAGACAATGACACGCCTTATGGATAAGGTGATACCACCGCAATGACGGCACCAAGTTTTCGTATACTTGGACGATCTGCTGCTTTTAACCAAGACCTTTAACGAACACATCGACCTGCTTCAGGAAGTGACTTTGCAAATCCCGTGGGCAGAGCTAACCATCAACATACAGAAAAGTCAGTTCATGATGACGGAGGTGAAGTATTTGGGCCACATCATTGGGCATGGCAACATCAAGACCGACCCAGACAAGACTCAAGCGATTGACGCTTTTCCACTACCCAAGACCACCAAGCAATTACGCCGATTCCTAGGCTTATGCCGATGGTACCAGCGTTTCGTACGTGACTATGCCACCATTACCACACCTTTGACCGACATGCTGCGTAAGGGATGTAAGTTCGTCTGGGAAGCGGCCCAGCTTGCGAGCCTTCGAAGAGCTAAAGAGGAGTCTGACAACAGCCCCCGTACTGCACAGCCCGGCCTTTGGCGAACCGTTCTCAATCCATTGTGACGAGAGCAGTCCTAGTTCAGGTTGCACAAGACGGCGAGGAGAGGCCTATAGCCTTTATGTCCCACAAGCTGAACCCGGCCCAGCGGGACTACACGATCTCGGAGCAGGAATACCTGGCGGCTGTGCTGGCAGTGAAACGCTTTCGAGCATATGTAGAGGGACATCCCTTTGAAATCGTCACTGATCATGCGTCTCTGGAATGGCGGATGAGCCAAACTGATCTTCACGGGCGTTTGGCCAGATGGGCCTTGAAATTACAGGCGTTTGACTTCACGATCAGGTACCGCAAGGGAAGTCAGCACGTGGTACCGGATACATTATCGAGGATGTTCGCCCCCCTGATGGAGCCGAGTTGGCCCAGAAGGACGACAGCCCCCTATGGATCGACTTGGACCATCCCGCCTTCAAGTCAGTATGTTATACCCAGCTGATGAATACGATTCGGAACCAATTACCACAGCTGCCAGAACTACGGGTGATGGAGGGATTTATATACAAACGGATGGAACACGCCTCCGGAGATTCCATCCAAGAAGAGGAACAGTGGAAGTTATGGGTTGTTACGGGTGACTAGCTTTTATCCGGGGACCACACCACGACCACTAAGGAGATCGGGATGCATGTCATTTACACACCCCAAACCCGCTTGAGCATCGAGGTAGCAGTTGACCCATTGTATTTTTCTTTCGACACTAATACTACTCTCTTGCAAAAGAAGGAAATGTTATTGTTATATAAGTCAAATTGTTATATAATTGAAGAAGAAATGTTATTTTTGTATGATAAACAATATTATTTATCCGTCGAGCTAGAATAGGGCGTTAAATTTAGGTAGGGAGCAAACGGCAGCAACGGACGACGAACGACATCAGAAGGGGGCCGGTCGACCATCACTTTTCCCAACAAGGATAACCTATGGCAACGCATCTAACGCAAGCGCTCCACAAAGGCTAGCACCGACTCGGAAGGTGATAAGGGGGCCCACTCCTGGTCACCGCACTAGAGGGATCCACCGTAATCGATGGTATTGGCAACAGCAAAACCGAGAAGGGATGCAGCGCGCCAAACGGAAACATACACCGGCGAGGCTACTGTAAAATACAAGAAGTGACGTTACGAAGTAAAGACTTACCTCGGGGAACTTGCCGTCTCCAATTTACACCTTCCTGACGGCGTCTCTGAGGCGACGCCAAGACGAGGCGAATTCCAAATTGAACCACACTCGCGATGTGATGCAGGCATCACGACCAGGTACACATATCACCTGTACCACGCCGAGTCGACTTTCGGAAATCGCCTAATTAGCTCACTAATTCCCGACATGCAACTTTATCGCAACGTACGAATCAATCACCTACAACACATAAGTAACGACGCGGACAAACATTTCGTTCGGGGACGTCATTCCGTCATTCATTTAACAACCGGAACACTGACTTGTGCGCCAACCACGTACACTGATGAACTAACAAGCGATTGAATGTAAGACGTGCGATTCTACCGACAAACACACGTTTTTGGATTTAATGGCGAAAACTAGTAGACCGAAATCGCGTTTATTTACACTTTAGACTGACAACTACAAAATGTCATTCGGCGATGACATTTTAGGATGATCCAGTGACCCACATATTGGGACTGATCAGCTGTTCCCAAAATAATGGGTAATACAGTCCAACTCGCGTGCAGCAACCATTGGTTGCATGGGTGCGGAGCCGAGGTGTCGAAGATGGTTGGTGGCCGCGCTACGAACCGCGCCAAAAGGCAAGAAAGAGTTCGTCGTATGAATGGGAGGCCAACCACCTCCAATGTAGCGGACGCCCGTTAAGGCGAACAAATTTAAAGGGCTGAGGACTAACGGAGGCTCTCTTTTTTCAATTTGGACTCAAGGCGGAAAGTCGGAGGATATAGTATTGGCAGCAAAAATAAGGTGATTGGAACTTGGAACTATTCGTCATCGTCACCACGGCAGACAGCGGAACAACAGAAGAACCTTTTCATTCGGCGAGGAGCGTAACAAAACGATGATCCGGCTCCCAGGATAAGCGAGAATAATCAGGCGACCGTTTGCTGGGGCCCCAAGAAACGATAGATTAGCGAAATTAGGAAAAGGTATCTATTTATTTAGTTTTGTTTCCTTCTAGATTACATCTGATTTTATATTAATTTCTTTGGAATCGTTTCGTGTGAATATAACGAATTATTATTGAAAAAGTTTGATTATTATTGAAAAGAGGTATTTTCTTTGTGGATTGTGCGCGGCGCTCAAGCGGGGAGTTTTTCTTTTCCGCGTTTCGGTTCAACAGATTTCTTTTCTTTCAGGAGGTCGTGGTGTGGTTACACGGAGTAGTTGGTACAAGTTAGGGACGTGAGTAAGGGAAGCGGTTACATTTCTTCTTTTTTCCCTCCCTTTAGGTGTTAGGGGTTAACCCTCGTGCGTGCGCGGACGGATCGTCTACTCGCTGACGATCCTATTGGTCAAACCATCCAGCCTAGGGATAGCGAGTTGGCGCCTGCGCCGTCTCCGACGGAGCGAACCGGGCCCGCAAGGCTGGACCGCGCGTCTTCCCTTGAGGCGTAAGGGTGACAATTGGCGCCCAACGTGTTGAATCGTTAAGTCAAGTGGTGAAAGTGATAGTAAAGGGTGGAAAGAGTGATTGTGCGTGCTAAGTGAAGTGTGTGCGTGCTAAGTGAAGTGTTAATTTGCGGGAGTGTGAAGTAAAGGGTGGAAAGAGTGATTGTGCGTGCTAAGTGAAGTGTGTGCGTGCTAAGTGAAGTGTTAATTTGCGGGAGTGTGAAGTAAAGGGTGGAAAGAGTGATTGTGCGTGCTAAGTGTGAATTTGCGGGTGTTTGTGGTTTCAATTTTAAGGGAAAAGTGCGATATTTGTGGATTAAAAGTGCGAACGAGTCTGAATTTGGAGTGTTTGAGGAGATAGTGCGATAGAGGGTGACTGTGGATAGTGAGTCGTATGTTGAGTGGTGGGTAAGGTAGTGAGTGAAATTGCGTGAGTTGGAGATGGAAATAAGGGATTCTGTTTGTGGGTTGTGTGGATGACTTAGAGTGCTTGCTTAGGGTTATGTGAGTAGATTGATTGTTTGTTTTGTGTGGAAAATTGTGTGAGTGGATGCAATTAGTTTGAGATTGTGTAAACATAATTCGATAAATAAAACAAAACTTTTGAAGCAAATAAGTGTTTGGTATATTAGAATAAGTGCTAGAGTTAGATTTATTTTTTCCAGCGCATACCAGGAGGATGGCGAAAACCATAAGAATCCTGGTAGATAGGCTCGCGAAGGATGAGCTGGTGTATGAGCTGGCAATCCGGGAGGAGCCAGAAGGAACCGTCGACGATATGAGGCGCCGTCTAAGGAAGGCTTTGAAGTCAGAGCAAGATGCCGATGAGAGCTTCGTGGATTTACAGGCCAACCCATTCACTCCAGCAGAGGATATTGAAGCGGTTTCGAATAAGTTAGAGGAAATCCTGACCCTGACTAGGAATTTCAAAGGGAACAAGGAATGCTCCGACTTCCTAAAAATTAGGAACAAAATCGGGTATGCGTTGCGCCGTTGGGAGTACGTACCCACTACGGATCCTGACCTTGTAGGACAGGCAAAGAAATTAAAGAGGGGATTGTTGATGGCGTTAGGGGACCTGATAGACAAGGCTGAAGGTGAGGGCGACGAAGGGAAAGAGTGTACAACACTAGCTCAGGGGTCAGCAGAACCAGCGGAAAGGGAGCGCAAGCAACCACCACTAACCAGCGTGGCCGGACCGTCCAGGAGGATGGAGCAGGAGGAACCCGGAAGGAGGAATTTGTCGGCCATCACTGAGGAACTGGAACCTCGAACCCCGGAACTGCGGCATGGACCCGTATACTCTACTCCGCGGGTGGAACAGGATCTGAGGAAGCCACCGGACATAGCCAAATGGGGTATTCGGTTCTCCAGTGACTCTCCAGGGTCAGTAAACGCTTTTTTGGAGAGGGTAGAGGAGATCCGAGTGGCCAAAGGAGTATCTCCGGACCGACTTTTCCGAATGGCGGCGGAACTCTTCGAGGGCAAAGCCTTGGTGTGGTTTAGGTCAGCCAAGGATCGCGTTGGAAACTGGGAGGAGCTATGTCGAGAACTCAAGGAGGAGTTTCTACCACCAAACTATGAAGACCAGTTGTTGGAGGAAATTCGTCATCGCACCCAGGGTAGAGACGAATCAATCGGTGTGTACGTGGCTGTCATGGATGGGTTGTTTAGACGGTTGAACGAGCCATATACGGAGGTAGAGAAAATGAAGATTTTGCGTAAAAACATAAGCCCCTTTTACCAGACACGATTATCCCTGAGGAAAGTTGCCACGGTCTCCGAGTTGATTACCCTGGGACGAGAGCTGGAGGAAACTCGGGCGACGGTAGAAGCCTTCGTGCCTCCTCCGGATGGACGGACGACTAGACTGCTAGAACCAGACTTGGCCTACGTGGAGGCTTACCCTCTGGATGCGGTGGCTCCTGCCAGCAATATACAGCGTGGCGCTTGTTGGACATGTGGTGGGACAGGCCATTTTGCGCGAGAGTGCCAAGAGCCTCGAAGATGTTTTGGCTGCGGAAGAAGGGGGGTAGTTAAGACAAGGTGTCCGAACTGTTCACCAAGTGCGGCGACTACTCGGCAGCCAGTAAGCCAACCTCTTGCCACGTCATCGGGAAACGGTCGCGGTGCCCAGTAGGCGGCGTACTGGGTACCACCTCTACCAATAAAAGAAAGGCTGCAAGCGGAAGGATATCCTATGTATTCACTCAGGAGTCAGGAGATGTGCGCCCCCACCTCTCCGTGGATATTATGGGGAATAAGTTTACCGGCTTGGTGGACTCAGGTGCCTCCATTACTATTGCAGGTAAGGAAGGATGGCTCCGTTCACAAGAGATAGGGGTAGAGCTGGGGTCAACGGCACAAGAGGCAGTTCGCTTGGCAGATGAGGGACAGTGTGAAGTGTTGGGAAAAGTTTTAGTCCCGATTAAATTGCAGAGGAGGACAAGGTGGCTAGAAATGTTGGTGGTCCCTTCGCTACCCCATGGTCTGATTTTGGGGGTAGACTTTTTGAGGGAATTCGGAATTACCCTTAATCTCCGGCATGAGCGATGGGATTTCGTTAGCGAAGTCACCCCGACAGCAGGCCACTTGCATAGCAGGTCCATCCTCCCTCACTCAGGCGAATTGCGTTTGGAGGAGATGGTGAATGGCGAGTTCTCGCGTATGGGAGAAGGGCTGGGGTGTACCTCCTTGGTGGAGCACGTCATTAAGACGGATGCGATGCCCATCAAGCAGAGATATTATCCGGTCTCACCAGCCCTCCAAAAGCACATCAACGCGGAATTGGAGGAAATGTTGAGTCTGGGGGTGGTCGAGCCTTCTTCCAGCGCGTGGTCCTCGCCTAGCCTAATGGTAAAGAAGAAGGATGGAAGTTACCGATTCTGTGTGGATTTCCGAAAAGTTAATAAAGTGACCGAAAAAGACGCCTACCCCCTTCCCTATATATCAGCCACCCTGGACAAACTGCGGGATGCCAGGTACTTGTCTACGCTAGACATTAAATCAGCGTACTGGCAGGTGCCAGTGCAGAAGGAGTCTCGACAGTTCACCGCTTTCACCATACCCGGGAGGGGATTATTCCAGTTCTGTAGAATGCCTTTTGGACTGTCAAATGCACCGGCTACCTGGCAGCGCTTGATCGACCGTGTTTTAGGCCCGGAGTTAGAGCCCTATGTCTTCACATACCTCGACGACATAATCATCGTGACGCAGGCCTTCGAGAAACACTTGGAGATTTTGAAGGAAGTGTTTAGGCGTCTGAGGGACGCCGGGCTGAAACTCTCGCGGGACAAGTGCTATTTCTGTCGGTCGCAATTGCGATACCTAGGGTATGTAGTCGATGGGAACGGGTTGAGCGCAGACCCTGAAAAGGTTGAAAGTGTTATGAATATCCCCAGGCCACAAAGCGTGAAGCAGATTCGGCAGTTCCTGGGTATGGTATCGTGGTACCGTCGGTTTATCCCAGACCATGCCTCTCTGGTAGCGCCTTTAACAGGGCTCCTGCGCAAGGATAAAAAAATGCAATGGTCTCCGGAGTGCGAATTAGCGTTCAACAGGTGTAAGTTGAAATTAGCGTCAGCCCCAATATTGTCTTGTCCCGACTTCAGTTTGCCTTTTAACGTACAGACAGACGCATCAGATGTCAGACTGGGGGCGGTATTGAGCCAGGCCTTCCCAGAGGGAGAGCGGGTAATCTGCTATTTAAGCCGGTCGCTGAATAGGGCCGAAAGGAAATATTCCGCGACGGAAAAGGAGTGCCTAGCCGTCCTTTGGGCAGTAGAAAAGCTTCGGCCCTATATCGAAGGAACGAAATTCAACGTGATCACGGATCACCATTCCCTGGTCTGGCTGCACAATCTAAAAGACCCCACGGGTCGGCTGACCCGGTGGGCCGTGCGGCTCCAGCAGTTCGATTTTGATGTGATACATCGAAAAGGGAAAGAGCATTTGGTGCCGGACGCGCTCTCAAGATCAGTCCCGGAGGTAGGGACCATTGAAAGCGACAGTCCACCAAACGACAAATGGATACAGGGGATGATGGACAAAGTACGAGGCAATCCAGACCAATTTGCAGACTGGCGGGTGGAGAGAGATGTCCTATGGAAGAGAATCCCAAACCGACATGCGGAACTCAGTGGGAATTTCTGGAAGCAGGTAGTGCCAAAGTCGGATAGAAGTAAAGTCCTCCAAGAGTGCCACGACGATCCCACTGCCGGCCACATGGGCGTAAGTCGTACCTACGACCGAATTGCTCAGAGATTCTTTTGGCCCAAGATGCGTTCTGATGTTCAACGGTATGTCTCAAGATGTAAGGTGTGTCAGTCTACTAAGGTGGAGCGACAGCGACCCTTTGGAACAATGGCCACGCGAGCTGGTCAAGCAAGGGAGCCCTGGGAAACTATTTGCATCGATCTGGTGGGACCTTTGCCTCGGTCAACGCAGGGGCATACTCATATCCTGACCGTTGTGGATTATTTTTCCAAATTCTCTTTGATCTTTCCATTACGGCAGGCCACGGCGGCACATGTGTCGAAGATTCTAGAAGATAGAGTATTTTTGCTGTTCGGAGTGCCTGCGACAGTGGTATGTGACAACGGCGTGCAGTTCAAGTCAAAGGAGCTGCAAGCGCTGCTGTCAGCCTATGGTACGGATGTGCAATATACCGCGTTCTATCACCCTCAGGCTAATCCAGCGGAAAGGATCAATCAAAACATTAAACGGATGCTGCGGGCCTATGTGGGAGAAAACCATCGAAAGTGGGACCGAGACTTAGGGCGTATCGGATGTGCATTACGTACATACACACATGAAGTTATGGGGAGCACGCCTTATTTTGTCAACTTCGGTAGGGAGATGGTAGTCTCCCGGAAGAGGCCAGTTCAGCCACCGGAAGAGAATACTTTGAGGGATCCCTTGAAAAGGGCCGAGAAGCTAAGGATGGTCCGGGATGAGGTACTGAAACACCTCAAGGAAGCTGCAGGCAAGAGTACGCAGCGATACAATTTAAGGAATAGACCTCCACCATTTAAAATTGGTGACTTGGTATGGAGGCGGAACTATGCCCTGTCGGATGCGGCTCAATTCTACTCGGCAAAGCTGGCACCCGAATATCTGGGGCCATATCGAATCGCAAACCGCGAGTCCGCATCTTCTTTCACCTTGACGGATATAGGCGGCCGAAATGCAGGCGTCTGGCACGCGAAGTATTTAAAACGCTACGTTAAGTAGCGATACCATCGTAGGGAGGTTCCAACAAAAAAAAAAAAAAAGTAAAACAAATAGCAAACCGAGGGAAACAAAGACGTGAGTAATAAAATGAAGAAAGCTAAATGGACGGCACAACATTAAAAATTTTTGAAAAGTACAAGAAAATGTTACCATAAGCCGGTCCAGGTGACGGTTGTAGCTTGGAGGGGCGTCGTTGTTCTTTTTTTTCCTCCTTCCCGCGTTGTTAGACGTTTTTTTTTTTTGTGTTTTTTTCTTCCTTCGCACTTCGTTTGAGTTTACTCTATTCTTCCACATTTGTTTGTTTAACTCTGGCCCACCTAAAATAGTTTAGCTTGAATTAGATAAGGATTTTCCTTTAGTTAGGAACGTTAGTAATGGGGAGGTAGTTTAACCCACTTTCCTTCCAGGAATACGCTGGGACAGGCAACGATAATAGGGATAAAGCTCGATAAGAAGTAGGAAGTAGGGAATTGGCCACAGTTTTGGAATTTTATTAAGATATTGGAGCATATGGGAATAGGTTTGGAAATGGAAGGAAGTTGCAAGTAACCTGTTACTTTAGAAGTACAGCCGGTAGCAGTAGGGCCTAGCTAAGGAGTGAATTTCCAGGGAAATTCACTTGAAGTAGGGGGGGGAATGTTACGGGTGACTAGCTTTTATCCGGGGACCACACCACGACCACTAAGGAGATCGGGATGCATGTCATTTACACACCCCAAACCCGCTTGAGCATCGAGGTAGCAGTTGACCCATTGTATTTTTCTTTCGACACTAATACTACTCTCATGCAAAAGAAGGAAATGTTATTGTTATATAAGTCAAATTGTTATATAATTGAAGAAGAAATGTTATTTTTGTATGATAAACAATATTATTTATCCGTCGAGCTAGAATAGGGCGTTAAATTTAGGTAGGGAGCAAACGGCAGCAACGGACGACGAACGACATCAGAAGGGGGCCGGTCGACCATCACTTTTCCCAACAAGGATAACCTATGGCAACGCATCTAACGCAAGCGCTCCACAAAGGCTAGCACCGACTCGGAAGGTGATAAGGGGGCCCACTCCTGGTCACCGCACTAGAGGGATCCACCGTAATCGATGGTATTGGCAACAGCAAAACCGAGAAGGGATGCAGCGCGCCAAACGGAAACATACACCGGCGAGGCTACTGGAAAATACAAGAAGTGACGTTACGAAGTGAAGACTTACCTCGGGGAACTTGCCGTCTCCAATTTACACCTTCCTGACGGCGTCTCTGAGGCGACGCCAAGACGAGGCGAATTCCAAATTGAACCACACTCGCGATGTGATGCAGGCATCACGACCAGGTACACATATCACCTGTACCACGCCGAGTCGACTTTCGGAAATCGCCTAATTAGCTCACTAATTCCCGACATGCAACTTTATCGCAACGTACGAATCAATCACCTACAACACATAAGTAACGACGCGGACAAACATTTCGTTCGGGGACGTCATTCCGTCATTCATTTAACAACCGGAACACTGACTTGCGCGCCAACCACGTACACTGATGAACTAACAAGCGATTGAATGTAAGACGTGCGATTCTACCGACAAACACACGTTTTTGGATTTAATGGCGAAAACTAGTAGACCGAAATCGCGTTTATTTACACTTTAGACTGACAACTACAAAATGTCATTCGGCGATGACATTTTAGGATGATCCAGTGACCCACATATTGGGACTGATCAGCTGTTCCCAAAATAATGGGTAATACAGTCCAACTCGCGTGCAGCAACCATTGGTTGCATGGGTGCGGAGCCGAGGTGTCGAAGATGGTTGGTGGCCGCGCTACGAACCACGCCAAAAGGCAAGAAAGAGTTCGTCGTATGAATGGGAGGCCAACCACCTCCAATGTAGCGGACGCCCGTTAAGGCGAACAAATTTAAAGGGCTGAGGACTAACGGAGGCTCTCTTTTTTCAATTTGGACTCAAGGCGGAAAGTCGGAGGATATAGTATTGGCAGCAAAAATAAGGTGATTGGAACTTGGAACTATTCGTCATCGTCACCACGGCAGACAGCGGAACAACAGAAGAACCTTTTCATTCGGCGAGGAGCGTAACAAAACGATAATCCGGCCCCCAGGATAAGCGAGAATAATCAGGCGACCGTTTGCTGGGGCCCCAAGAAACGATAGATTAGCGAAATTAGGAAAAGGTATTAGGTAAATTTCTCGAGAGAAATTTACCTATTGCGGAGAGCATCATATATATAGATATATATATATATATATATATATATATATATGGGATATAACGAAATTTGTGACCACGATAGAGGTCGCAATTTTGCTTCGATTTTCACCGAATTTTCAGGAAAGGTGTATTGAGTAATTATCTCGGTTAAGTTCGTGAACCAGCTATATCGGCCCGGCAAAAACAAAATGGCGGCCATTTTAGACGAAAAATCGTGATTTCTGTTCTGACCAAAGTATAGCTCCGATTTGGATGAAATTTGGTACAAAGGTTCATTGCTATATGTGATGAATCTCACAATAAAAAATCCAAAGTCGGAACGGCAGAAACAAAATGGCGGCCGCTCAAATGTCGAAAAACGTGCAAAATTTTGTTGTTGTAATAGTGGTCAAAGCTTTCGACAGATTTTCATGAAATTTGATAACTTGATAGGAATTATAGGTATCTAAAGAATTACGTGAAAAAATTGGAGGTCAGGTTGCAAAAAACAAAATGGCGGCCAGTTAAAAGTCAAAATTTCAAAGGCTTTTCAAAGTCGCAATTTTAATCCGACATATACGAAATTCGGTTTCAAGATAGCCATTATTTAGGCCTACAGTCTTTGATATTTTGGTGATCATGCATGAGCAAATTTCAAAATGGCGGCCGTTTAAATATGCGTTTTTTTCAGGTTTTTGTGGCCCTCTAGCGGTCACATTTTCCGGCGGATTTTGATGAAACTTGAGATTATGAATCTCTGTACTATGTTCTTGTATTATGCAGGAAATTATTAAAATTGAATGAAAAATAAAAAAGTCGAAAATTTCAAGCCTAATATTTTTAGCTGCCATTTTCTTTAAAAATTGAATTATTTTGCCCTGTCTAGAGTGAAACTTCTATTTGAACGAGATAGTACATTGATTGATGAGTTCCTAGCATACAAAGATTTAAAATAATCCAAAATCAAATGCATGCATTCAAAATGGCGGCCCCCAAAGGTCAGAAGGCAAGCGCAATTCGCTATTTTAGTGCCAACTGAAATAATGAATATTTTTCATGATAACGTTTTAAATGACTTTACTTGATAGAATTTATAAACCAGACCATTTTTAAGATATTGTAAAATCTTTTTAACAATCCCCTAAAAAAATTATAAAATCGCGACTTGTCTGTCTTTCCGTCCGTTTGTTCGTGCGTCAAAACAAGTTTTCTCGCAAACCACATGAGCTAGAATGAGGAAATTTTCTACGTAGGTCAAAAGTGGTGCCTCTTGAAATTTGCAGTGCAAGAAAATATTTTAAGGTATTTTAAGGGGGGTCTCCCCATACAGGGGGGTGGCATACAATTTTTTTTATTTCTGTAGCAGCCAAGATTCTCAACAGATTCCGTTGAAACTTGAAATTATAAGTTATTAACGCAAGTTAATTTAATTTAATTATGCAAATCGAATGACAAATGAAAAAGTCGAAAATTTACAGCTTAATATTTTTAGCAGCCGATTTCAATAAAAATTGAAATGACGGCCCTCATAGTTCAGAAAAAAATTGAAAATGTATATATTAATGGCAACGCAAGTGCTGATTAAACTTTCATGGAAATCTTTTGAAATTAACTATTCGAGCTATTTAAGCCTTCGTGTGGTTACCACTGTGAACTGTGTAAACAGCAAATGCGAGAAGGGCGAAACCGGTATTTATATGTTTACAACAATTTATGATCCGCCGATTTTCAATATGTAATCCATACGTATGCAACTCAATTTAATTAGCAAAATATTTGCGCCCCGATAAAAGGTCTCTAAGAACGAACGTGGCCAGATTTTTTTTATGTTAATAAATACCCATGTGGTACTACGAAAATTGCAGAAAGAAGTTGAGTAGTAGGCAAGCCAAATTTTTTTTCGAAGCTTTATGCTACATACGAGAAATTTACCTTTCCGGCTGGTGCTGCCAACGGGGATTTTTCTATTTATTTAGTTTTGTTTCCTTCTAGATTACATCTGATTTTATATTAATTTCTTTGGAATCGTTTCGTGTGAATATAACGAATTATTATTGAAAAAGTTTGATTATTATTGAAAAGAGGTATTTTCTTTGTGGATTGTGCGCGGCGCTCAAGCGGGGAGTTTTTCTTTTCCGCGTTTCGGTTCAACAGATTTCTTTTCTTTCAGGAGGTCGTGGTGTGGTTACACGGAGTAGTTGGTACAAGTTAGGGACGTGAGTAAGGGAAGCGGTTACATTTCTTCTTTTTTCCCTCCCTTTAGGTGTTAGGGGTTAACCCTCGTGCGTGCGCGGACGGATCGTCTACTCGCTGACGATCCTATTGGTCAAACCATCCAGCCTAGGGATAGCGAGTTGGCGCCTGCGCCGTCTCCGACGGAGCGAACCGGGCCCGCAAGGCTGGACCGCGCGTCTTCCCTTGAGGCGTAAGGGTGACAGGGTGCCCGAGGAAATGACCTTCGAATTGATTAAACGGGCTCATGACCACTCATTGAGTGCACGTGGCAGTTGTAGTCGTACGCTTCGGTGACTGAAGACTTACTTCTTTTGGAATAAGATGGCGCAGCAAGTGAAAAAGTATTTAGCCGCCTGTGAGCTGTGCAAATGCACTAAAGCGCCCGATTCTGTTCTTCGGCCCCCGATGGGAAAATTCGAGCTACTGGAGCGGGTGTTCCAGCGCCTGTATATAGATCTCATCGGTCCGTACCCTCGCTTGACTTCGGGATATACGGGAGCAGTCATGGTCCTGGACCAATTGTCCAAATTTCCGATTGTTGAACCAATTCGAAACCTGCACACTGGTCCGATAGTCAGCTTTCTGGAAAATCACGTTTTCCATATATTTGGAGTACCGGAGAAGTTGGTCTCCGACAACAGAGTTCAGTTCGCCTTGGCTAGATTTCGGGAGCTAATGGACAAGTATGGCATTGCTCATCAGTGAACTGCCGTTTATTCCCCGCAAGCCAATGCGTCAGAGCGGCTGAACCGCACCCTCATAGCCGCCATTCGGGCCTACGTCCAACCGGTCAGAAGGATTGGGACCGCAGAATTTCGGCCATCACCTGTACCCTGCGTTCGTCTCACCACTCCATCACAGGTATCTCCCCATACTTTGCCGTGTTCGGCCAGCATATGATCTGCCACGGAAACTCGTACCGGCTATTGCGGCAGTTGAAGGGTTTGGAAGACCCAAAAGTGGTTCTGGAACCGCACGAGAAACTCCAAATCCTACGAGAACAAATCCGAGAGAGGATAGAAGATAGTAGACGGGGGTGGGAAGAGCGTTATAACCTGCGATCCCATCTTTCTGGCTTCAAGGCAGGTGACGAAATCTACCGACGGAATTTCAGACAAAGTGAAGCAGGTCGGCACTACAATGCCAAGCTAGATAAGAAGTTCGTGACGTGTCGAGTCTTACAAGTTTTAAGTACCATGCGATACCTCATTGCGGACATTTTCGGCAAGGAGCTGGGAGTCTACCATGCCAAAGACATACGACGGTGAAAAGGGCCATCAAGTAGGTCACACGACCTCTCCGGCCGAAACATAATAAAGCCATCATAGGGCCAAGCAGCGTTTCCTTCAGTCTCCCCATGCCTGGTAGGCATCGTGGACACTGCCTTGTAATGAATCATTTGACGCCGCTGGTGACCACTACCAATACACCTTGCTGCCATGTGGCTTTCCATCTCATGTTCGTTGTGACGGCTTCCCATCCCATGTCAGTTTTGTCGTGGGATGTCAAGGAAGTGACAGCCACATGGCGGGTGTATAGGAGTAGGAGTCTTTTCGTTGCTAAGCAAGGTTCTCAATTGGCAACTCTTCGTGAGTGCAAAGTATGAACGTAGTAAAAATTGAATGGAAAGAAGTGGATTTAAATATATAGTTCAGTGCTGCTGCAACAAGAAGATCTCTGTCGTGATACGAAAAAAAAAAGACAAACTTACGTTATGTCTTTATGTAAGTTGATAATGTATTTGGAACGCGAGCGGACTTAGATTATTAAATTCATACAGGAAGTCATCAACGAGACACAACAGCGATACGCGAACGTTTCTTTCGTCATCCTCATCTTCGTCGCAACTGGACATCGCAGTTGGACCAGTCGTTTCCATCACTGGACGAAGCAGCAGTTTAAACGATCGAAGAAGCAATAGCACAAAACGCATTGACACGGTGCCGATAATAAAACCTTCTCCGTCTGATCGTATAGATAGCCCGCCGTTGTCTGAAGCAGGTTTACTCCGGACTCCATCCCCATCACCAGCAATTCTTCCGCTATTGCCAATTATCTCAAATGCTGCGAGTTCACTGCTGCTCTCCCCTTCCTGCCCGAACGTATCCCAAACGCAGCCCAATGCTCTGAGGATTCCACTCAGGTATCAGCGACAATCATCCGAAAAACACTATAAGAAAAAGTTCCGAGAGCGAACATGGGAATACGACTACGATAACTATGGATATGGTGGCGATCAACGAGAGGAAGCTGGGCGGCATCGATCTGGGAGTCCAATCCATCACAAATCATCGAAATTTCGCCCAAAAAGGCAAAGACTGGTGCTGGTCAAATGAAGGTAAAATGAAAGGCAGCCATGACGACCGTTCTGTTTCGTAAGTTGTAATTAGTGCAACGTTTTTATTTGTTATCTATTCCATTTTTGACAGTTATTTATTTAATTTGCTATATATTCTATATTCGGGGACTGCAGAATTTAATCATAAATTTGGCGATTTATTCCATCGAAGCAAAACAATATCCCGCAGAATAGTTGCTGGAGCGAAAGAACAGTATTCTCTTCAATTGCAATATCCATTTTCGAACGTGTTCTCCTTTAGACTCGTTATGTCATGAAATACACAGGTTTTCAGGATGTTCTACTCTTTTTGAAACTTAGGGACCAACTGAGTAAAAAGCGTGTAACTTTATTCACATAAATTCAATAATTCAACGCAAGAGCTCCACATCAGATTATGAGTTCTCTAACGTTAAACATTCTGGTAGAATGGTCCCTGTCAAAATAGCAGCAAATGAGTTCAAATCCCTACAGTCCTTAAATTCTTTAATGCCCTGCCAAAACAAACTGCCACGAGTTATCGTTTTCTTATATTTATTTTTAAGCACAAAAGACATTTATTGACATTCATTTAATATGGTTCGCAGAGAATATTATGCATTAAATCTTCGTTAGGATTATTGAGAAAATTAAGCAAATTGTTTTGAATTTAGTTTCAAGCAGAAAATGTATACCTAGATGATGGAAAGTAGAGATATATTGCTGTAGTTCTTCGTATAGTAGTTGTATAATTTAGTGGAACGATTTAAGCCGCGAAAGGGGACGATGAAAAACTACTCAAGAGTAAAAAAATAACTTATAAAATTATCGAAAGCGTAAAGTCTTGAATAATATGTATAAGTTAAATGCAAATAATTAGATCAACCTTTAGTTAGCAATCACATTATTCATGGTTATGTTGTTCTAAATATAAATATAAGCTTCTAACAATCATAATGAATAAACGCTAATAATCAGAAATAAAACAAATCATGTTAATAATTAACTCGTAACACGAATAATGATATAAAATAATGCCTAACAAATAATACAAATAAGAATGAGAAATAATACTACAATCATAATAATAACCAATGATACCAATAACAAGAATAAGGGTCATGAAAGCCCCTCTTTGCTGAGTATAAAGTCATGCCTCTGCCTTTTAGATTGTGCCCAGTATCGCTCATTTATATGTCCCTCAGAATCATCTTTGTTTGATTATTCAGTTGATAAATATTCTTCTGGCTCCCATCAGTGTTAGACTTATTGATCGCTATAACAGATTTTAATTCATACTTACAACAAATAATTTTTATTCATCAATCGGTTGATTTCCATAATTGAGATATTAATCATACTTTTTTGGCAAATTAATCATATGTTACATTTTATTATAAACTAATTAAATATATTTAAAATGCTGGAATTTTCCATGTACCTACAAATATCAAAGAAACAAATCATTAGGGATAAGTTGCTTTGAACAATTTTAGATAAAATTTGAAAAGAAACAAGACAAAAACTGAAGAAATGATGAAATGAAACTCAATGAAGTAAATTATTTAAATGCAAAAGGATAGAAAAAAAAGAACGCATGTTTTTATATTACACTTCGTGCAACGTTAAATTAAATTAAGTTCAAGTAAATAGTGATAAGCAATGAGCAAAGATACCTTTTCTATAAGTGGCAAAATAATTTAATATTGGCTGAGAAGCCTCTCTGCAAAGTTCACTTGAAAATTATATTATTAAAAATGATGTATTTAAAACCACAGAAAAACACAAAAAGCAACAATACCATTAACTATTAATAATTAAAACTGCAGTCAGTTCAATTATAATTGTAAAATTAGAATGTCCCCACTAATCTGAAAAATATTTTTTTTTGGATTACCATCTTATGTAAAATATTTCTAAAATTTTGTTTTTGAAATTTAACTAAACTATATTCGAAATTTATTCATCGCATTGTAAAATTCAGAAGTTTTGATTCGACAAAGGCATATCATTTAACGAAAGAAAATACTAAATACTTGAATTAGACAATACAAAAACATCGCATTACTATATGAGCATAAAAATAAATTATAATGAATTGTTAAATTAACGACAACTTTCCTTTCCAGTGGTTGTTCTTTTCCAGAGGCAGTGAGAGTGCAGGGTAAGTATGCCGAAAAGAGGGTAGGGTTTGAAAAAATCCGCTAAGGTCGGTTTCGCGTCGCGTGTGGTACACGGTACCTTTGTTGGTTTGCCTTTTTCTTTAGCGTAGCTTTCGTCGGGTTCAAGTTAACGTTGTGTATTTTTCGGTACTGCGTCGGTAAAATTCGGGAACGCGAAATGGAAATTAGATTTTTGTACTTTGACTGGATAAATGAAGAAGTACGGAGTAACGTAAAGTAGGTTTCTTCTCCGTATGATTGTGTTTTCGACGCATTTGAAACGGGCGTTTAATGGTGGCTGAAAAATGTAATTGAGCGTAATCCATTTAAGACCCGTGACCGAAATCCTCTCCGATCTAGCTGGCCGACAAGCAGCCACCGCGAAAATGGATAACGGTGCTCGGATTGGTTGACCGGTTGGTACCATTTGTTGGCACGACTCAGACTTAACGTCTAGAACTGATGAGAGGTCGGTTCCTCGTTCGTGAGTTTAGATTAAAAATCATTACAATATATATATATATATATATATATATATATATATATATATATATATATATATATATATATATATATATATATATATATATATATATATATATATATATATATATATATATGTATATGTATTACATACATAGAATGTGCCGAATTCGTCCACATAAAGAAATTAGAGCTTTCAGGCATCACCACTCACCAGCGGGCACCCGGCGAGGACGAGGGTGGGTACCCTTTCAGTTTCCTTTATTTTGCTTGGTATCTAAATTCATTCCATATTTCTTTCAAAATTTTTAAATATTGTAGTTTTTATGTTGAAAATAATAATTAGAGTAGTTTTATTCTTGATCTGTATTCTTTTCCCTTTTTGTTTTTAATGATAGCCTCATTGTAATGTTTGTTAGTTAATTGGAAAAGAAATGCGAAATTTGTCTTTTTTTTTTAAAGGAAAAAAAAAATTATAAATTGTTAAATAATACATTCGATCTTTCCTTTCTATGGAAACCTGACCAGGCCAGCCCCTCCACCATAATGAGCTAGCCATCGGGCAAGCTTTCCCCTTGTATTGCTCTTACCTGGGTAGAGTGGCCTTCCGGTCGCACCCCCTATTATGGTATAGTGATATGTGATTCCATTACATAATACTTTAACATAAATTGGCCAGGTTTATATTTCTCATTTAATGGAAAAATTCATATAAAGTATGTTTGTATAAGTTTTCCACTCCACCACATCGGACATGGTTCTATCAAAACGGATCCGGAAAAAACTCGGGTGGTTGATGAGTTTCCCTTACCGAAAACCGTTAAGCAGCTACGACGTTTCCTCGGAGTGTGCGGTTGGTACCGAAGGTTCGTTTGGAATTACGCAACAGTTGCTGTACCTCTGTCGGGCATGCTCCGGAAAGGTAAGTTCATTTGGACCGAACCCTGCCGAAAAGCATTTGAAGAGCTAAAACAAGCCTTAACATCTGCTCCAGTCTTGCACAGCCCCGACTTTCAGAAACCCTTTTCTATTCATTGTGACGCAAGTCAACTTGGAGTTGGGGCTGTGCTAGTGTAATTGACTGAAGAGGGAGAGGAAGCACCTATTGCTTACATGTCCAGTATACTGAGCTCGGCCCAGGGGACAGGAAGAAGAGTCCTGGAAACTCCTGGTGCCAGAAAAATGACTCACAATCTGATCCTCCGCACCCACGACCATCCTCTAAGTGCCCACAGTAGCTACGGTCGGAAGCTTTGGCGCCCTAAGAAGTACTTCTTCTGACCTAAAATGTCATCCCAAGTCAAAGACTATATAAACACCTGTGAGACTTGTACAGGCACTAAAGCTCCCAACTAGCCTCTTCGACTTCCTATCAGTCAACTTAACGTTCCGGAGCGCGTATTCTAAAGTCTGTTTATAGATCTACTCGGCACATACCCTCGTTCTTCTAGGGGGGCACATTGGAGCTATTGTGGTAAGAGACAAGCTCTCGAGATTTCCACTGGTGGAACCTATTCGCAAATTCACAACTCCACCCATCGTGAAATTTTTAGAGAGTAGTATTTCATGTTTTTTGGGGCACCAGAAAGTATGTACTCGGACAACGGAGTACAGTTCCTATCTCAGCAATTTAAGAGTCTACTTGAACAGTACGGTGTCGAACACTAACTGACGCCAATATATTCTCCTCAATCCAACACATTGGAACGGTTGAATCGCACACTATTAGCCGCAATCTATTCTTATGTCCATCCAACTCACAAGGGTTGGGACCGCAGGTTGTCCACCATCACTTGTGCGCTGCGGTCGTCTTATCATTCCGTCACGGGTGTCTCACCTTACTTTGCCGCCTTCGGACAGCAAATGATTTGCCATGGCAAATCATACAGGCTCTACGGCAATTGAAGCGTTTGGGAGATTCCGTCGTTGCGATGGAGCCCAACGAACGCCAAAAAATCGGCCCGAAAATAAAGGCCGCAGGACGTGCAAATGAGGTGCATTACAATCTGATGTCCCGACCTTCTGATTTAAAAGAAGACCATGAGGTTTTTCGTCGCAACTTCCGCCAAAACGATGCTGCTGGCCATTATAGTGCCAAGCTAGATCACCGTTTCCTGAAAAGCCGTGTACAGAACGTTGTAGGACCCAATCGTTACCTCCTCACAGACCTATTGGGGAAAGAAGGCGGGGTATATCACGCAAAAGACCTGCGTCGATAGTTAAATATACACGTCTGTTTTGTCCATCCGTACTTGGTTTCAACCACGCACAACGCTTACACACCTACAGCAAATACTTCTGTCAGTCTGTCTGCTAATCGTTTCCTTCAATCGTCCCACTCCGCATCCCGACAATAGATTTTCGACCTGAAGATCCTTTAGCTCCCTTTTAACAATCCTCGTTGCCTTGGGATCGCGAGAAAATTAGCTGCCCTGTAGTAATCGAGCAGTCACCCAAGTCAACTGCCCAAAATCCGCATAGCATTGTTCCGAAATTTCAATTGCAGATTTGAAATATTTAGTTACTCAAATTTAAACTTTTGTAAATTATAAAATTTTGAAAGAAAAAAAATTAAGTTTTTTATTATAAATTTAAATTTATATTGTTGTTTTCTATACATTAAACGTAAATTTTTTCTTTGCATTGCTATTCTTTAAAATATCTATCTTCTATTATGATTTAAATTTTCAATCTATTATTAATTTTTTTATTAACTTAATTACGCAAATCTGCAAATTGAAATTCGGACATTAGAACACTGATTTAGTGCATCTAATCCATGTATTGTAATGGCGAATGCAATTTAACAAGACTGAGCTAGCCGCGGATTTCGATTTACAAGTGCGCCAGAGAAATCATGCGGAGATTTGGACGGATCGGGGCAGTCTGCTTGAGATCAACAAACAGTGCGGAAGCCGTGAGAAACGAAAACAGAAGCGCGCTCAGTTCGTCATTCCTTGTGATTGTTCCAGTGATTTGTTCGTGAAATATATGATAAATCCTGGGAAATAGATCGAAAAAGATTGTTGAAAGTGGAAAATAGAATTTGTCGGGGAAAGTCGCATGAAAAGTGCCGGGAATATGAACATCGTAAGATAATAAGAATGGAAATTGTGTAGTATAGTGAACACGGAGAAAGAAGTAGAAATTTGAGCAGTGAAATTAATTAGTATTCACGGGGAAAGAGTCATAGCCTAAAAGTGAAAAAGTTTCCTTTGTTACAATTTCGGAAAATATTTCACACTCCCGGAAATAATCAGGTCCCCAAAGGAGATGCATTGATATTGACTTGTATTTTACCCATATGATTATAGCAGGTTTGTTTTCTCAAAGTGATTTGGCGCGAGGAAATGAGCTTGCCACAAGCGGAGAGGATTCGCCGTTAATGGCACAATTTGCCGCTGAATACTAAATTGAACTTTGAATAGTTGCGGAGCTGTTTATCCGTATGCCGATGGAATATAGTCTAATTGCGGCTGCCCACAACGCTGAGCAATCACTGCAGGCTATGGTTGTGCAGTATTAAAATGGCCTGAGCTTATGTAGATGTGATCCCGACGATGTTGGTTACAAATCATCAGTGGATTTGTGTGGAAACGTAGAGAACTGTGGCGCCTCCAGTATATTCGTGCATGGTTGGAGAAAACTTGCGAGCCTATCGAAATAGACGCTTTCAAGCGTATTAATTAATCTGTGCAAATGGCGGTGATTGCTAATGGTGATGTGCGCACGGTAGATGATGCAGAAAATTTGCTTGTTGTTTGTTTGTCCATTTATTAATTCATTACTTAATGCTTGCTTGGTATTGAGCATTTTCTTGCAATGATGATGCTTCGCATATTGAGGGGATAATTCAATTGGAAATATTATTCAAGATGAAAAACCTAGGATTTATAAACAGTTTTGTTTTTTGTTCATTGCAATACAACTTTAATTTATTTCTGTGGACATTTTAGAGGTTAGAGAGGTTTGACTCAATTACATTCATGGTGGGATGTATTTGATTGGTTTAAACTAAATAAAAACTGTTTATTTTTTCTTTAAGCCGATGAAGGAGAATTTCCGAACACAAATGATTTTTTCTTTTTATCAATTATAATAGTAAGCAAAAAACATGCAGACGAGGCTCGTTGTAAGATGGAGAAGGTTAATGTACATTCAACTCAATGCACAGGTTCATGTTCGAGATAATTTATTTTCAATTTTTCTCAAATACAACCGATGCTTATTTAAACAACACTTTTTCGCATTACTACTAACTGTCGTCTAATTTACACTGTACAGTTTGCTGCAAGAGTGATGTTTTCTTTCAACTCATGTTCCCGAACTAGCAATACTCGTACATATCAAATAACACTTTCTGCTACCACGTTTCTCAACTATCGTTACTGTATTAATTTGCAATTTTTTGGCATTTCTTAATCACGAGTTTGTTTAATGGGTTCAAAATTCAAAAGTAACTTTCCAGATACTCTCTCAAGTTCCCACATTTACTCCAAATAATCTGAAGAGCTTCAACCTATCCTAATATTATTAAATCCAGAAAAGATCATTTGCGAATAACGGTGGCACGAAAAATTACATTCACTAATCAGAAGCACTCAATTTCTATCTGTTCAAATATAAAACACCCTTCTTTTGTTTCTTTCCACTTTTTCTTATCTTTCTTCCGCTTTCAACTTCTTCCAATTTTTGCATAACCAATGTGTCTATGTCTAAAACTACGTGCTTTGCCAACTTTTTGAGTCTCCACCAGTTGATTTCCGTGAATGCCATACCCATGCCCGGACGGGCCAGTAGTGTCAAATCTGCCGGATCTTGTAAATCGAATACATTCACTTCTTGAACAGAACCATACACGACTTTGAATCTGTTCCGCATGGAGTTCGTCGCTAATTAACGTTCGTGGAGACTGATTTTAGTTAAAGTGCCAACACACATTTACCCAATTAATAGGAGCCATTTGTGGCTAGCATAACCCAGGCATGAATCCTCGGTGAATAATCGCACACGATACATCTCAGCTAAGGTATGCGGATCAAGTTGCCATTTTGCAAGACACTGAGGCTCCGAGTTAGAACTGTTGCGGGTGGATATAGCGGATCTAGTGCTTGGCGTGGATCTTCTACTTAACTATTTAAAATAAAAAAAATCCCCGTTGGCAGCACCAGCCAAAAAGGTAAATTTCTTGTATGTAGCGTAATGTTTCGAAAAAGAATTTGGCTTGCCTACTAGTGGACTTCTTACTGCAATTTTTGTAGCACTACATGGGTATTTATGAATAGAAAGGATCTGCCGCCGTTCGTATTTGGAGACCCTTCATAGAGGCGCAAATATTTTGCTAATTAAATTGAGTTGCACACGTATGGATCACATATTGAAAATCGGCGGGTAACAAATTGTTATAAACATATTTATACTCGTTCCGCCCTTCACACATTTACTGTTTATACATTTCACAGTGGTTACGACACAAAGGTGATAACTTGTCGGCTTAAATAGCTCAAATAGTTAATTTCAAAAGAGTTTCATAAAAGTTTAATCAGCACTTGCATTGCCACTAATATATACATTTTCGATTCTTTTCTGAACCACCAGGGGCCGTCATTTTGAATTTTTATTGAAAACGGCTGCTAAAAATATTTAGCTGTAAATTTTCGAATTTTTTATTTGTCATCCGATTTGCATAATTAAATTAAATGAACTTGCCTTAATAACTTATAATTTCAAGTTTTATCGGAATCTGTTGAGAAACGGCTGCTAGAGGGCTACAGAAATAAAAAAAAAATGTTTATGTCACCCCTTAGACGCCCTTAAACACTTAAAAAATTTTCTTACACTGCAAATTTCAAGAGGCACCACTTTTGACCTACGTAGAAAATTTCCTCATTCTAGCTTATGTGGTTTGCGAGAAAACTTGTGACGCACGAACAAATGGACGGACAGACTGACAAGTCGTGATTTTATAATTTTTTAGGGTATTGTTAAAAATATTTAACAATATTCAAAAAAAAGTCTGATTTATAAGTACGTTCAAGATAAGTCATTTCAAACGTTTCCATGAAATAAATTCATTATTTCAGTTGCTACTAAAATAGCGAATTGCGCTTGCCTCCTGACCTTTGGGGGCCGCCATTTTGAATGCATGCATTTGATTTTGGACTATTTTAAATCTTTGTGGGCTAGGACCTCATCAATCAATGTGCCAAATCTCGTTCAAATCGGAGTTTCACTCTAGACAGGGCAAAATAATTCAATTTTTAGTGAAAATGGCAGCTAAAAATATTGGGCTTTAAATTTTCGACTTTTTTATTTTTCATTCAATTTTAATAATTTTCTGCATAATACAAGAAAATAGTACAGAGATCAATAATCTCAAGTTTCATCAAAATCCGCTGGAAAATGTGACTACTAGAGCGCCACAAAAACCTGAAAAAACGCATATTTAAACCGTCGCCATTTTGAAATTTGCACATGTATGATCACCAAAATATCAAAAACCATAGATCTGAGTAATGCCTATTTTGAAACTAAGTTTCATATATGTAGGATTAAAACTGTAACTCTTAGAAGCCTTTGAAGTTTTGAGCTTCAACTGGGCGCCATTTTGTTTTTTGTGACCTGACCTCCAGTTTTTTCACGTAATTCTTCTCAAGTTTTTCATCAAAATTTCCACAGGCAGGAGTGCGTCTGCTCCCGCTAAAATTTTCACCTTAACTGTCAACTGACTTCTTGTCTTCAAGTTGAAAGCTGCAGGATTGGTTTTTGTAGCCACAACCTATATTAGGCGTATGTGGGATTGCTTTTCGCTACCTCTCCCTAGTGCAAGCCTGTTACTACAATTTTGCTTATTTGATATCTGCAGGGCAGTTCTCTTATTTCTTCCAAAGCCATCGGGCCTTGCGTTGTAGTGCGAGCAGACGTTTTTTGGCTCCCTGAGTCATCTTTAGTATCCAAAGGATGTGTGGAAGGAAATTAGTTTATACTGGTGAAGGATGGGTAAGCAGGGCCAGGTAGTTGGATATTAAGTTTTTGTTTTTTGAGTTGTTGAATACAGTTCGTTGGAATAGACGAAGACTCTACGTGTATAAACGATGAGAGGTCAGCTTAGATTTCCTTCGGAAAATCTCGAACGAACGGAGGACAGGAAAGTTACTACAAAAGACGTCCGACATGGGGTCCATAAGGGGAAATATCTGCGTCTTTAGAGGCTTTGTTTATTTACGGAGGTTGTAAGGTACCTCGGTACGAGCGTCCCATAGGCAGGAGCAGCGCAGTTTTGTGGTACACATCACGTGAGTTGTAGCTTCCGCTTTCCTTTGTTTTATTTTTTTTTTCGCGCGAAAGAGTTCTTCGGATTTGTTGTTCCAGGGCGAACTACTAGAGGATCTTCAGTTTTATTCATGGGAACTGTCAGCCAGATGGGTTTCTCCTATCTGCCTGCACTCTTAAGAGAAAAGAAGGCTACCTTGCCTTTATAATGCGGAAGGAATTTACCCATCTTTTAATGCGTGGTAGGTGATTGTTGACATTCGAATATTATATGAGCATACGCTTCCACGTGTTGAGACTTTGACCGCGTAAAAGAGTATTACGGACTCGTTAAGTCAATTAATCTAGCTTAGAAGCGGTTTGTAATGTATGGGATAAGTTTCACAATCAATCAGCAGCACCTTCTTCTTGGTAGACTAGCATCCGTTTTAGTTTCGTGATTAGATACTTGTCGCAGCTGGAAAGGAAAGCGTTTATCATATTTTATTACCCATGTTCAAGCAGATTTAACATAGTCTAAATAAATCTCTAGCGCTTAAAATAATTTCCAAGTACTTGAATTCCATTTGTTATGTTCTTGTTCTCACGTTGCTGTCTTTATAAATTCTTTTGCAATCTGAATCATAGTCAAAACAAATTCTTTGTCTCAAGCTAAATTCCCATGCGATATGCATTCTTGTCTAGAATGAATCTTGCAAACTCAAAATATGAAAAATGATATGCATATGCAATTGTTTTGACTATGATGAGGAATAACGTGAGAATCAAACGTTAGAATGAAATGTATACGATTTTCCCACACTAAAATGTTAGGATAAGCAAAATTTTATGTATTTAAGAAACGGATGATTAAAATATAGATTGAGTTAAGTTCCAACAGCAAAGTAAGGCGGATAATTCCTTATTTCTTCCAGCATTTCAACATTAGGTATAGGACCTTTAAACAATATTGAACATTTTGGTGACCCCAGACATGGATGCTATTCTGAAACAGTAGCTGGAGATAGGACAAGATATTGAGAGAATCCATCGCAACTTCAAAAAGGATCCAGAAGCAAGGAAGACAACGAGCTATTTGGATGCAAGGGAAGAAGAAGTATCAACACTCTTCGAAAAATTTAAAATCAACGATGGAATTCTGGAGAACTTTACCGAAGTTGCTCAGGTAGATTATTCCAAGAATAATTACTTTGAGCAAATCAAAGTCGTGGTTGAAGAAATCCTGGAAGCTATACAAAGGCAGCGAGGCTCAAGTAGTGCAGCGTCTATTACAGAAGAACGTTCAACAGCTGATAGCAAAGGTGCCGCCAATTCAACAAGATGCGAAAGTATCATGCTTGCTACTCTTCGACAACTCCTGCAAAGAACGGAAGGAAGATTAGAGACGGAGCCACCCAGGGAATTCAAGTCGGCTCAGTTAGAAGCCATCAAGAAGCATTGGGATGCAGTCAGGGCTAAGCACTTGGAAATCCTGATAAGCGGTGACGTTCCAGAAAAATACAACCCTGAAGTCTTCGAAAGCACTGAAATTTGGGTTGAAAGGGTGCAGCTCAAATTATTACAGGCGATTTCAGGATCTGAGGAAACGAGCCAGACGGTAAAGCTTCCTCGAATTCAGCTTCCTAAATTTGATGGAAGCTATCTCGCATGGCAAGAGTTCCATGACTTATATGTCCAACTAATCGACAACAGCACGCTGGGTCCGGCCCAAAAACTTTGGTTCCTGAAAACCAACTTGACGGGTGAGGCAGAAGGTCTCATTCGTCATATGACAATATGTGATAGCAACTATGAGCCTGCATGGAGCCTGGTTAAAGAGCGGTATGGAAACAAAAGACTCTTAGTGAATGCAGCGCTCAACAAATTGCTGTCACAAAAATCAGTCAACGGTGAAGCGGCACAAGAATTGAAATCGCTTCATGATACTACACAGGAGTGCATTAGGGCATTAAGTGCTCTTAAGATTCCCGTGCAGCATTGGGACACAATCTTGGTAGTAATTCTGATCAAAAAGCTGGACAGAAACACTCATATCCTATTTGAAGAACGTTACAACAGCCAAAGGAGATACCACAACTGAAACAGTTTCTAAATTTTGTGGAACTGAGATTTCAAGCACTTGAAGCACTAGGTAGCAAGGGTTCCCGAACACAAACAAAACATGGCAGCTCTAATAAGTTAGTAATGGCAGTAACTGAAACAAAATATTCAAGCTGCTCCCTATGTGCTGGAAGCCACAATCTAAATAAATGCGACAAGTTTTTATCGATGGAAGTTTCAGCAAAAAGAAATCTTATAGCGAAAAAACAACTTTGCTACAATTGCTTGAAACCCGGATATAGTTCCAAGAATTGTTCGTCTAGAGGCTGCTTCAAGTGCAACAAGAGGCATCATACAACATTACATGTAGAAGAGAAGGCTCCCTCACCAAATACTGCCAGCCAAGCTCTTACATCAACGAAGAATCCTACCAATTGTGACTCTTATGTGCTTCTTGGCACTGCTGTGGTCAATCTAACTGGCATAAAAGGAGATGCGATTCCAGCGAGAGCATTGTTGGACACAGGCTCTCAGCTCAGTTTTATCTCTGAGCGAATGTGCAAGAAACTGAAGATGAACGGATCAATGAGCATGCAAGAAATTGTAGGTGTTGGAAATTGCCGGCAACAATCATCAAAACGTGTCCACCTGAGGCTCTCATCTAGAGTAAATACATTCAACATCGAATTCGAAGCGTTTGTGCTGAAGGAAATTACCAGCAAACATCCGGACAGACATCTAAATACATCCGAGTGGCCACTGCCACCAAACCTCACACTTGCTGATCCAAGATTCAACGAGCCACAAGTTGTCGATTTGCTGTTGGGTGCTGAGCTTTATAGCCATATCATTAAGCCGAAAATGATCTTCATGGCGAATCACTTGCCATGTCTGCATGATACAGTTTTGGGATGGATGGCTCTAGGAAAAATTCAATCTAGCAACAGTAATGTGAAGTTTTGTGGAGCGGTCACTAACTTAGATGAACAATTAGAGCGTTTTTGGGAACTAGAGGAGGTTCCACAAGTGGCAATCAATCATTTAGCAGCTGAAGATAAACAATGTGAAAGATTCTTTAAAAACACGGTAACTCGAGATTTGACGGGCAAATATATCGTACGGCTCCCATTCTCGGAGGATCCAAAGGCGTTAGGAACCTCTAAGCAGGTAGCCGTTCAAAGACTTTATGGGCTATAAACACGATTCAACCGCAATCCTCAATTGATGAATGATTACATGGACTTCATCGAAGAGTATCGAAAACTGGGACATCTGGAAGGGGTGCACAATATAGACGAATCTAAGCCTCATTACTATCTACCACACCATTGTGTGATACGTCCAGAAAGCACGACAACAAAACTGCGAGTTGTCTTTGATGGCTCTGCGAAGACATCCAGCAACATATCATTAAATGATATCTTGAGGACTGGGCCGAATTTACAGCAAAACCTTTTCAATGTTTTGGTCAGGTTCCATTCTCATCAGTACGTGATCAGTGCCGACATTCAAAAAATGTATCGGCAAGTGATTCTGCATGAAGATGATCGTGATTTTCAACTCATACTATGGAAAACACCAGGTGAAAATACTGTAAAAACATACAGGCTGAAGACAGTTACTTACGGAACTAGTTGCGCCCCGTATTTAGCAATAAGGTGCTTACAACAATTAGCCAAAGGCGAACATATGGCGTTTCCCTTGGCGGCAAAAGTGGTATCCCGTGACTTTTACGTGGACGATCTATTGACAGGTGCAGACCGCTTAGCAGAAGCTAAAGCATTGCAAAAACAGCTCAGAAAGATGTTGGAAAGGGGAGGATTTCATCTACACAAGTGGTGTTCAAACAATCGGAAGTTATTACGCAAAATACCTTCAAAGGATCAAGCAACCGAGTTTGATATAACACATCTTGAAACACCAAACATTATTAAAACTTTAGGTATGAGCTGGAATCCAAGCACCGACGAGTTCAACATCAAGATCACTCGCTTTTCCAACCAACGACCCGTGACCAAACGAATAGTGCTCTCAGAGATGTCACAGCTTTTTGATCCTCTTGGTTTGGTGAATCCAGTCATTGTGCTGGCCAAAATATTTATGCAGCAAATATGGGAGCTAAAACTTGATTGGGATACGCCTCTGCCAGATGTCCTACAGCAAAAATGGAAAATGTACAGAAGTCAATTGCCAATGCTCGAAAATGTTCACATTGCAAGAAAGATACGATGCTTCTATCATTCTGATCCAATTCAGCTTCACGGTTTTGCTGATGCAAGTGAATTGGCCTATGGCGCCTGCGTTTATTTGCGATCAGGTGGTAATAATAAAGATGCAAAGGTTTTCTTCGTATGCTCAAAAAGTAGAGTTGCTCCAGTGACAAAACGCTCCATTGCGCGATTAGAACTCTGTGCAGCACACTTATTAGTGGTATTGGTCGATCAAGTAAAACAAGCCCTGCAAATTAACATGGAAAAAACATTTCTATGGACCGACTCCACGATTGTTTTACAGTGGTTAGCGTCAACTCCATCCAAGTTCACGACGTTCGTGGCAAACCGAGTAGCTGCCATTCAACTAGCAACTAAGGATGGGATTTGGCAACATGTGGGATCGCAACAAAACCCAGCTGATATCATTTCTAGAGGAATGCTTCCATCACAATTCTTGGAGACAAGACTTTGGTTTGATGGGCCATCATTTCTTCGGCATCCAATTAAAATTCAAGGTAGACCTTCATGGAGCGACGATCAAGCAACTCCAGAACATGAACTCAAGGACAAAAGATATGTCCTTACAATACAAGCATCAGCACCACACTTCATACAACAAATTAGGCACAACAACAACTTCCAGAGACTACAAGAAGTTTTGGGATTCATTGTTCGATGCACTAATAATATGCGGGCAGATAGCACAAAGGAAGTAGCAATCAAGCCGACCCCCAAAGAAATGGACACAGCATTGAAACTGATAGGACGTGAGATGCAGTTGCAGGACTTTGGTGCCGAACTCGAACAATTAAAACGGGGGAAAGCAGTTGATGGTAACAGCAAATTTCGATCTCTGGCAGCATCAGTTGACACCGAAGGCATTATACGGGTGGGAGGTAGAATTTCCAGAAGCAAGCTACCACCCAATGCAAAACATCCAATGCTTATTTCTCCTACTAATCCAATAACCAAGCTAATGTTCAAACACTTACACGAAAAATACTTGCACGCCGGGCCACAATCATTATTGTACATTACACGGCAAACTGTTTGGTGTATAAACGGGAAACTACTCGCCACAGCAACCGTGCGAAATTGCGTCCGATGCACGAAAGCTAAGCCCAAGGTGTTTCAACAAATAATGGGTGACTTACCCGCTGAACGAATTCAAGAAGCTCGACCCTTCTTACATGTTGGAGTGGACTTTTGCGGTCCCATTCAAATACATTTTGACCTGAGAGGAAAAGGCCAGTGAAGGCATATATTGCGCTTTTCATATGCTTCTCAACAAAAGCAGTTCATTTAAAATTGACTTCGGATTTGACAGCTGCAGCATTCATTGGAACTCTAAAAAGGTTCATATCAAGAAGAAGACGACCGGCAAAAATATTCAGTGATAACGCCTCCAATTTCGTCGGAGCACACTCAGAGCTTCAAGAATTGATGAAGCTCTTTCTCGAGAAGAGCGGCCAGGATATTATCGATACGTTTTGCAGTTCTGAAGGCATTGAATGGCTTCGAATTCACGCTAGATCCCCGCATTTTGGCGGCTTATGGGAGGCAGCAGTCAAGTCCGCTAAGTATCATTTAAAGCGTAAACTTGGAATAACATCCTTGACGTATGAGCATCTGCATACTGTTATTTGCCAAATCGAAGCCATTTTGAACTCCCGACCACTCACTCCAATGTCAACAGACCCAAATTACCTCCAACCGCTGACTCCAGGACACTTTCTGATTGGACAGCCTCTGTTAACATTACCTGAAACAACTGGTCAAATCCAAAGACTGTCTCTAACAACAAGGTGGAATCAAGTCAGATCATTACATATGGAGTTCTGGGAAAGATGGTCTAACGAATATTTGCAAGAGCTACAAACCAGATACAAGTGGCAAAAACCCCAGCCCAACGTTACTCCAGGAACACTGGTCATCTTAAAAGAAAGGGATCTTCCTCCTCTAACGTGGCACATGGGACGTGTGGTGGAGGTCATCAAGGGTGCGGACAATTATGTGCGAACAGTTAAGGTAAAAACTGCAACAGGAGTATTTACTAGAGCAGTTCATACATTATGTC
>OZ017739.1:169071629-169084129 GCA_963969285.1 Odontomyia ornata | reverse complement strand
AGAACTCTCACCGCCGAGTCGGAGACTGTTGGATACGAAGATGCAATTCTCAGTGCTCCTCTTCTCTGTACCTGTGCCAAACGTTTCCGGTATACCTCCTTGCTGAGAGCGTCGCCCCATACCTCTGCTCCGTACAGTAGCACTGACCCTACAGCACTCATCAAGAGGCGTCTTCTTAATGAACTGGGCCCCCCTACGTTGGCTATAAGTCGACGCAGAGCCGATATTCCCGAAGCAGCCTTCTCAGCCGTTGCCCTGATTTGCTCAGGGAAACTCATCTTCGAGTCGATCAGTAGCCCCAGGTTCTTCACCGCTGGCTTCGATTGGATTTGTATGTCTCCAATACTGATCATCCTTACTCTAGGGATTCTCTTTTTTGTCAAGATGCCCACTTCGGTTTTCTCCAGTGCTAAACTCAGCCCGCGAGCAGTCATCCAGTCTCTCACTCGGCGCATTAGCATACCTAGCCTAAGTTGCGCTTGTTCAACGGTGCGTCCAGCGACCGGAGCCGCAACATCATCCGCATAGCCAACCAAGCACGTAAAACGCGTTCCACAGGAACGAGCAATGGAATGAAATTTAGGTCATAAGAAAACGTATTCTGTCTATGGCCAGACAAATCATGAAATATTTTATGAAACATTTTATGATATGCAAACATTTTCGGTTTGCTGAAACTTGATGCTGCTATCTTGTGCGTTGGAAACATTGTCGATGTTTCGAGCTGTGCTGGTTGTATTGAGACAACGCCTCCTCACACAGGCCCAAAAGCGGAAGCATGACGTCACAATGCGTATCAGGTTTTTAAGACCTATTGACCTGTTCTTTTAGACCAACTGAACAGCTTTTGACAGTTCCCGCTGTGACGTTGTGCTCGTTGATTGTTTTCCTTCTGGGCCTTAGTAAGCAGGCGTTGATTGAGAGTATTGTTTGTTTTTGGTTTAAGTGAAGACGGTTAGCACTGGGTTTGAAAATAAATTCCAATGCAGACATCAACATCCACTTCCCCGTTGAACGCTCAGATCTAACTCCTCTAGTGTGTGTGGTAGGCTGTGACGACTGGGAAGAGGTATAGATTTTCTGATTTGGGTTTTACACCGCTTATTTCTCGATCTGCACCAGAGGAAGATGACGAGCACGGCAAGCGCAATGAGGCTCCGAGACCCTACGGTATATTGATGTGTGTCATGAGCATAGATCTGGTTGTCCAAGGAAAGATCTTGGGCTTGTAGTTGACTTTGCAGGCCGTCAATCTCGGTGGAATACGTCTTGAAATGAACGAGATGGTTGCGGAATGGTGTGTAGATTGAGCTGGTGTCCTCCAAGTGGTAAAGTGCTCTCAAGTGTTGCACTTGTATGGATTCGATGGCCTTGAATTGTCAGTGCATCAGATTTGAGAGTACTTTCCGAAGCCGACTGCAGAGCCTCGGACGCGTACAACGTCAATAGAGTCATTTTACAGCTGCATGAGATGTGAGCTACAACGCGATTCGATAAAGTATAAATCCACTCGGTAGAATGTGGGATGTTCGTTCAAGAAAGGGGGCAGGCATCTCAATAAGGTGACACTCAGCAGCAAACGGCATTCCTTTTAACAACATCACCTCACACCTGCTCATGTTGGCCTCCCTGTGGTACAATGGATCAGTGGATGACTATCGACAAATGTGGATGTTTAACTCCATCCAGCAATAAACCGCATACTCCACCTCACTCAACAGATAGTATAGATCGCGATGTGGACTGATGATGAGCTATGGTGAAGGAGGCAATATAACAATGAGGCGATTGTGTCTTTCAATTGGTACTCGCAGCACTCGATACAGCTAAATCTTTATATAACAACGAGTAGAATATTGAGTTCAAACAGGATCAAGTTCGCCCTTATCTTGGCCTAAATGGACGTCAATTTGGATAACTTTGGAAAATTCTCCCGGGCCATCGGCAGGCGTTGATGTGTGATATGTGTCATCCCCGTACTTTGCTGTTTTTAGCAGCAATGAATGTTGGGTATCCGTGACTATGTTCACATTCGCTGCAGCTTGAGAATAGTTAATATCATGCGGAATGACAATGTCTCATTGGAAAGTTTATCGAGCTTTTGTTCTATCACTATGAATCTCTTCTGGGCCATTTGTTCGCTTTTTCCTAGGATATTCAATGTTGAGTCAATAATCGAAGTTTGATTCTTAAGCAGGGAGTGCAGCTTGTTTTGATCCCTCGGCACAGCCTTGATGGTTTGGAAAACCTGGTTAGCGTAATCATCATCCAGGATGCCAAATTAGGATCTAGTCAGCCCGCCCACTGCATTTATCGCTCCTCTCTTGGTTCCATACTTTACGATCTGATTTACGTTGGAAAACTGATCCCACCAGTGATGAAAATGTTCAATCAAGTGCAAACAGTCAGTCTGACGAGGTTCACAATCACATAGCTATCGCAACAAACTCGTACCATTCCACAGCATATCCAACTTCGTCCAATACGGTGCCAGATCATAATAGACCAAAATTTTCCTCTCGTTTGATGACAAAAAGGCGTGATATAGTGACTGAAAGTGCAGCCCTAGTTGTGTAATAGTTGACGTCACCTTGATAGGGTTGGTCATCACTAAAGGAACCAGTAGACAAATCAACAGCAGGGACAAAATTGAAGTCCTTTTTCTTCCTGGATCATTATTTATTTGGCGATTCCTGGGGTTGGCTGCTTGAGATTCCACTCCGGAAAGCAGTTATGGCTCCGGTTCGAGTCCTGTTTCCTTGGATGGTATCCTCTCCAGCGCTGGTAGTGGAGCAAGCCAATGAATGGACTTTCTCACCATTCCTGAAGCAGTTTTTACATCAGCAACTCTGACGTAGCCATCAGCTCCTTCGTGAGTTTGTACGATTTGGCCATTGGCCATCTCATAGTTGGCAAGTTGTCTTCCTTCATGATGACTATTGTTCTGACAACCGCATTTGGTTGGATCTGTCCCCACTTGAGTCGATGCTGCAATTGTGACAGGTATTTACGCGCTCATCGATGCTAGATTTCGTTTCTGAGTTGATTTACTCACCTCCATCGAGAACGGAGACCGCTGTTGACTGTCTTCGCTTGAACATCTGCTATGGCGAGAGTTGTTCTCCCATCAAGAAGTGTCCCGGAGTAAACACTGCCAGGTCATTAAGGTCATCTGACATCGGAATCAATGTTCTCAAATTGAGGATAGCCTCCACCTCGACCGCCAGTGTATGCAACTCCTCATAGATCAGAGTAACCGATGAAGCGCCACGATGGAGCAAATTCTTAGCCACCTTGACCACTTTTTTCCACAATCTGTCAAAGTGGGGTGCAGGGGGTGGGATAAAATAGAAATCTATTCCTTGGGTACTGCATGAGCCTATCACCTTATCCTGAGCCACTGTCAAGTAGAGCGATGGATAAAATTCGTGCGGTTGCTTGTGCGCACCCATAATATTAAAAGCATTGTAACAGTACAGGTCTTGCAGTATCCTCGTCTTTCGATGAACCACCACAAGGCGCCGATGAAAGCATCAATACCGAAATCACTCACTAATTCCAAATGGACGGCCTTGGTGGCGAAGCAGCAAAAGATAGCTGCCAATGTAATGTATTAGCATGGGCCCTAAAAAGTCAACTTGGAAGGGTGGTCAGGTCATACACGAGTACCAGGTATATTTCCAATAATTATGGCCCCACTCAAACATATCGCATGCTTTGTCGCACCATTGATTTTGCCAGCTGCTTCCCTTTGATATGCTCAAAGATGGATTCTTGTAGGGCAGGAAAATCGGATGCTTGGTCTCGAAAGAGAGCTGCCAGGCTTCTAGCCTCCTGCCGATGCGCAGGATTCCATTCGAATGCAGAAAAGGAGCCAGCCCCAACAGGGTGCTATTTTTGTTGACGTGCCTCTTGAATTGAATATCCCGTAAGTCCTCGTGGAAGTCCTCCCAGAGCTCTGGAGAGTTCTTCACTTGTGGTCGCTAGACTGCGAATTCGGGGAGGCTAGGAGTGTGGTCCACAACGATTTCCAAAGCACAGCACGTAAATGCTACTCGTTAAAGCCTTCCGAATGAGTTGCCGTGTTAAACCTCGTATACGAAATGAATATTTGCCTCGGCTGTCGTTAGTGTTGTTGCCTTGATTCGCTTTTTCTCCAATTCACAGGACCCTTCATTTTTGTACTAGGGTGGCCAGTCCTGCTCGGGTCTGCATAGGAAAAATGGCCCATGTAACCATACCTCACAACCACCCAGTTCACCTGGGGTCAACCACGCGATAAGATGCCGGCAGGATTGTCTCGTGAAGCAACGTATCACCATTGGTTCGATCTCGACCGCAATTGAATATTCGAGACACAATTGGAAACGAAGATGTTGTAGAACGAGGCAGTAGAGTAAATCCACGCTAATACAATTTCAGTATTAGACCACAGATATGGAAGACATCTGGTAAGTTGAGCGCCAATTTGATTCGCTTGGCTAGCTCCACTTCCAGCTTGGCAGCCCACAGTTCTAAGCGTGGAAATGTTAGCACTTTGATTGATGCTAGCAGCCTGCCACTAACTTAACCGCTCCTTGATGTTGGGTGGATGTATATTGCGACACCATATGCCTTCTCTTAGGCATCACAGAAGGTTTGTTACTGCAACTAGACTGGCTTTCCGCAGGTGCCAACGTTTCGGTGAAAATGATGCAATGCAATGAAGGTAGCTCACTACAAAACTGGGCTCACTGCATGTGTATCCCGGCTGGCAAGGCTACATCTCAGGTCACCTGAATAATTTTGTATAACGCATTCTGGAACTCATCATCCAACCTATCATTTGTTTGTGCCGCGCTTGATGTCCAATTGTGTGCTCTGCCATCGTCTTAATAGCTGCTTTCACTCCCATCGTTGCATTTTTTCAGCGATGCGTCTCAGCTGGTTATCGAGGGTCTCTGTGAACATTTTGGCCACAGACGCCTTTTGCAGCCTTTTGATGTCAAATTTTTGTAGCGGGCTGGTCTTCGCCGAACACGCCTTTGACATACGACATCGATAGGTTAATTTGATCAAGTAATGATCTGAGTGACAATTGGCTCCTCGGTATGTACGAATGTCAAGTACGTTTGAGGCCCAAACGTTGTTGGATTAGAATATGGTCGATTTGGTTTTGTGTGTTGCCATCCGGCGATACCCAGGCCATTTTATGAATGCGTCCATGTAGGAAGCAAGTCGAACGTATGACTAGATTTCTGCTACTTGCCAAGTCAATGAGGCGCTGGTCGTAGTCATTTGTTTCATCATGGAGGCTATACCCTCCAGTCGTTCTCCGATGAGATGGCTCATTGCCAAGCTTAGCGTTGAAATCATTCAGAATTATTTTTGTGTCGTTTTCTAGGCAATGAGTTGACTAGTCTTTCCAGGTGATTTTAGAACGTTACCTACGTTACTTCGTCCCTTTTTTTGGTCAAGCCGTATACATTTATCAGCCAGATTTTAAAGAATTGCACACAACCGTTCATTAACTACATTGAAATAATAAGGTGCGATTTGAACTATCTACTCACAATAAATGCAATTCTAAATTCTCGTTTTCCAGTAGGCTTACCACTTTTGAATATTGTGTGCTATCTCAAATCTTGAATATTATTTCCAGTCCCCTTCGTTTCCTGGATTGCCAGTTTTTTAATTTATATTGACTATCCTATTAGAAAAGGTCCTTAACAGCGCCAGCGTGATTTAGGGATATGGGGATGGGGAGCTAGCTCGTCACCGAACCTCCATTTTGGTGGCTTGGTTATTACTTTGATTCCGTTATCAGTCGCGGAAGATTCGCCTTCACCCTCTTACGCTTCCACAAAGGAGGTGTAGGTAGGATTGAGTAGCAGAGCTGTAGATATATTTGCAGTTGTTGGTATTTATCGGCATTTTATGTCCCATTATTGAGGAACCAGTAAACCCAATGCTCGACCCCGAGGACAGTTACTACCATTTAATTGGAGGGTTTAGGATGAGTAATCAAGAAAGCTGTGGGTTGGGAAAAAAGGGGGTTCCCTCCTCCTTTCTCAAATGGACTTGGGAGCGTCCATGGCGGAGCCCTTTTTATAGTTCCGGATAACCATGTCCAATTCTGTGTACAGCAACTTTGGCGTTCCGAGAGTTCCTCCATCGTTGAAAACTCAACTGAACCAGACGAAAGCTACTAAACCAGGAGAGCACACGCCCTGATCCATTCACGAACAATCGGATACCGTTCACCCACACTGCCGCCAGCACAAAATCAAACGATATCTTCCAAAAGACGCATGCAAAACTTATAATAGATCTCGCCGGAGACTCCAATATGTTGTGTCGGGACTATTTCCCCTCGGCAATTTTAATTGAATTTGACGTTTTCAGTTTGCTTGCAATGCTTTTCTTTGATTCACTTAAAATTCACAATTATAACACGCTTTTTGAACATACGCCTTCACCCTTTGAGACCAGCTTACAACAAATAAAACTAAACAATCTTTTCTAATTTAAATGATACAAGATTTCGATAAAGGTACAATTAAATCAATCTACTTTGCATCAACACGCTACCGGAACTCATGCCGAAAATGCCTTTCAACATACAACAAAAGCCTCCGCTAAACATTTTCTTATTTCCACTTTAGGCCGAAAGTGCACACGAACGCACGGACGGTTCCACAATTCGGGCTGACCATGCGAGCATATGCCCTGACCATATATCATAATACGATGACTATATTATTTGCAACTGTAACGTACGCACATGTGTACATGTGCATGCATCATCAAATCATGATATCGCATCTCATGATGTATGGGCATCAAACGAACAATGGAATGTGAAATGTTTGGTCATTAGAAAACGTATTCTGTCTGCTGCCAGTCAAATCATGAAATGTTTTATGAAACATTTTATGATGTGCAAGCATTGAGTAATTAAATAATACTGGAGTGTACAACCACGTGACAATATGGTTGCAACAACCCCTGCGACCACTTTTCCTACTGCTACGCTCTTGTTTACAACCTTAGAGAGAGCCAAATTGCACAAGCAAACATGGCTGCTGCTCAATGTAAACAAATTTTCATACAATACCAAAAATTTGCTTTCTATTTGAAAAACCCTCAGCATTGTATGAAACACATGCAAAACATTAATATATTAACTACTCACTTGTGAAAGGAAACACCTACAGATCCTTTTCCACTATGATTTTTTCACGAAGGCACTACACATTTCATTTTGAAATTCTAAATTAATTTCACAGTATAACACGTTAAAGTTACTTGAATCACAACCTGCAATCGAATGTTTAAACACATGGAACGAATTAAGATCGCGAACACGTTCCACAGTTTTAATATCGGATAAAATTCGCAACGAGACTTGCAAATTGGCCAATTTGGCGTCCAATTTGCATCAGTCAACTTGACAGACAGTTCGCTTCGAGTCAGCTTTTGGAACAAGAAAGTGACCAGCAAGAGGCAGACGGGGAGGAAATGATTGACTGATCGCTTGCTCTCTCATGCATTTTATTTGAGCTTAGCCCATTCAGTTCTTATTAATCTGAGTGTGCAAGCATTTTCGGTTTGCTGAAACTTGATGCTGTTATCTTGTGCGTTGGAAATATTTCTGCTGTTTAGCGTCGTGCTGGATGTATTGTTTGTTTTGATTCAAGATAAGACGCCTGGCACTGGGCTTGAATATAAATTCCAATGCAGGCATCAACAATATAAATATATATACATATATATATATATATATAAATATATATATATATATATATATATATATATATATATATATATATATATATATATAAATATATATATATATATATATATATATATATATATATATATGTATATATATTTACATGTCTATATATATCTATTTATATATATATATATATATATATATATATATATATATATATATATATATATATATATATATATGTATATATATATATATATATATATATATATATATATATATATATATATTTATATATATGTATATATATATATATATATATATATATATATATATATATATAATATATATATATATATATATATATATATATATATATCTATATATATGTATTTATATATATATATATACACGGTGCGTATGGTATTTGAGGTCATGCATAAATGTGACTATAACTTCGCGAACTTTTTTTCCTTTGAGATAAGAAATGGCGGACTATAAAATCACTCAGGAAATGAAGAGACATGTTGTCATCGTCGCTATATGTGCGAACCATACAGATTTAGATATATCTAATTTTCTTAATTGCGCCCGTTCACTCGTGCATAAGTTTCGCCGTGAATTAAAAACATCAAGAGGCGATACAGAATCGGTTGAAAAACGCAAAAAGCACGAACAGTGTTCTGACAATGTCCAACCTGCAGAATTTTTAATTAAGAATACAAGCTAATTAATTTTTCTCTCAAGTTGTATATATATATATATATATATATATATATATATATATATATATATATATATATATATATATATATATATATATATATATATATATCTCTATGTATATATATATACATACATATATATATATATATATATATATATATATATATATATATATATATATATATATATATATATATTATCTATATATATATATATATATATATAAACATATATATATATATATAGATATATATATATATAAATATATATATATATATATATATATATATATGTCTATGTATATATATATATGTATATATATATATATACATATATATATGCAGTATATATATATATATATATATATATATATATATATATATATATATATATATATATATATATGTTTATATATATATGCATATATATCTTTATATATATACGAGTACCTGTATATACATATATTATATATAAATATATATATATATATATATATATATATATATATTTATATATATATATATATATATATATATATATATATATATATGAATATATATATATATATATATATATATATATATATATATATATAATTTAACACTAGCTGGTCGGCTACAATAGTGGGTTCTTGGTTGGGAATGGGGTAGACCTCGGGCCAGTTGCTGCAACAATCGGCCACAAGCAAGCGTGTATCGATTTCCCCATTCGAATTCAGGAAAAGGTCCTGCGATGTCAACAGCAATCCTTTCAAACGGTACCCCCACGTTATAGGTTTGCATTTGTCCTCTCAGTCATCCCTTTGGACCTTTGACGGAAGCGCAAATTGTGCATCTACGACACCAATCCTCAACGTCTTCTCGAGCGTGGAGCCAGTAGAACCTTTCTCGCAATTTCGCTGTCTTGTCAACACTAAGGATCCTTCATGCATCTCCTTAACCAAATCGTGGATTCGGCTTTTGGGAAGTATAGTTTGCATGCTATAGGAGCTGCCATCCGCCGTTTCCCATTTCCGCTTGAGTACGCCACCCTCCACCTGAAGGGAGTTCCATTTTGCCTAATAACTTTTCAGGGTGGCGCCATGCATCGAAACGTCCTTCCACACAGGTCACCCAGTTGTCTTCTTCCATACGAGCAATGGTCCGATGTCTTCATCGGCTAGCTGGGCGTTTCGAACCTCTTCCCATGACCAACCTTCCTCGAATTCGGCCGTTATCACTCGCTGATCGACGGTCGGTTCCTTTTCCTCAATTCATCGGCAATGCATGCAATTAGCTGGACATGAATGACGAGATTGGGCGTCAGCATTTCCATGAGCTCCGTCCTTGTAAAGTCGTTGTTGTCGCACTAGGTCTGGCCGGATAATCGATCGGGATGCACCGGCGTCGCATGTTATGGTGCAATGTTCTTCGTCAACTTGACCCGGAAGGCATCAGTCTGCTTCTCCACGATGTAGTCGTGACACGGTAATGGGGATCCTTTGGTCGTCGATCCTTCTAAGCAACGTCCGCCCGACAAAATTGGCCCCTCCATTTTGATGGGCTTACATTCTAGGCTCCTGAGCCTGGATTTCTGCCACCCTGGACAATAGCTCAGTTTTCTTCACACCATTTACCTGTGGTTTTATATAGGGTCTCTAGTGATTCAATCCATTTCTCGTGTATTGGCGAACTACCTGGAATATTTGAGCGATTCTGAATAGCCGCAATGACGTCACCTTTAGATATTGTTCCTGGAGTACAGCTAGTATAGTTTCAGCCGCGTGCAGATTTGTATCAACTTCAGAAAATCCAATATTCCGCCATGAGTAAATAAATTTGTGTAGATACGAGGAAATTGATCATAAAGCTTTATTGCGAAGGCAAGTCGATGGGTTAAAATTTCGAAAGTAATTGGTAGACCTAAGTCAAGTGTCCAATAAGTTACTAAGCAATATGGAGAAACCAGTTCGTTCAAAAGTAAGCCCCGTTCGGAACGGCCAAAAAGTTTAAGCGATTTAGCGCGGCGTTCAATAGTAAGAAAAATAAAAGATAATCCTAGAACCAGCGCATGTAAAATAGCAGACGAGGTCAGAAAAGACTTTAATTTAACGGTAAGTGATGAAACCATACAAATGTTCTACGGGAAAGTAATTTCCATGGTCGAAAGCCAAGGCGAAAGCAATTGGTCTCAAAACTGAATCGCAAGAAGAGATTAGACTTTGCGTAAATGCACCAAAGTAAGGACGCTACTTTTTGGAATCAAGTTGTATTTTCCGACGAGAGTAAATTCAACATATTTGGATCAGATGGCAAGGGAAAAGTTTGGCGCAAAGCAAATGAGGAATTCAATTGCAAAACTCTAATTCCAACAGTCAAGTATGGCGGTGATAATGTAATGGTTTGGGGGTGTATGGCAGCTTCAGGAGTTGGAAAATTGCACTTCATTGAGGGCACAATGACCGGTTGGATTAACCAAACATTCTTAGAACGAGTTTGCGTGAAAGCATATCAGCTGTAGGCATGGAAAGTGACTTCATTTTCCAACAAGACAACGATCCTAAGCATATATCAATGATTCTTAAGGAATGGCTAGTATATAATGTACCCAAGCAACTACACAGTCCACCACAATCACCCGACCTAAGCCCAATAGAACATTTATGGGATGAATTGGAGCGTAGAGTACGCAAGCACGCAATAAAACACAGGCAACAACTTAAAGCTAAAACCCAGAAAGGATGGAACTCTATAGGATCCGAAATAACATCCAAACTAGTCTCTTTGACGCCCAGACGATTGACAGCAGTCATCAAAGCTAAGGGGAATCCTACTAAGTACTAAACAACTTTTTTACAAAATTCCTTTTTCTTATAATTTTATTAAGATGTTATATCGTACGGAGACTTTTTTGATGTTAGATGTTGATAAATTTACCAGTTTGAATTACTATATCGAGACGAATGGATAAGTTTTAATTTTTTTGTTGTTGTATCGTGTAATTAATTAATTACTAAAATAAAAAAGTACTGATATATCTGAAGAAAAATAAGCACCGTACGGAGACTTTTTTGTCTAACTGTATATGTTACATATATATGAATGCATATATATATATATATATATATATATATATATATATATATATATATATATATATATATATATATATATATATATACATCTATATATATATATATATATATATATACATATATATATATATACGAGTATATATATACATATATATATATATATATATATATATATATATATATATATATATATATATATATATATATATATATATATATATTTATATACATACATCTATATATATATATATATATATATATATATATATATATATATATATATATATATATATATATATATATACATATATATATATATATATATATATATATATATATATATATATATATATCTATATATAAATATATCTACGAGGAGTGAAAATTAAGCAATGAGACTGATTCAATGAAAACCGTATATTTAAAAATCATTCTACAACTCTGGCATCACCTTCAAAGTAGTCCACTTGGATTCCAACGCGTTTCCCATGCTTTGTAACATTTCTGGAACGCTTCGACTGGGATGTCCTCAAGTACCCTCGTCATGGTCGCCTGGATGTCCGCAATCGACTCAAGATAGGTTCCTTTGACAACCGATTTTGTTCTAGGGAACAAAAAAAAAGTCACAAGGTGACATATCGGGCGAATAAGGTGGCTGTTGCAACACAGCGATTCCTTTAGAGGCCAAATACTGGGACACGCTGAGGGCAGCGCGGGGCGACGTGTTGTCTTGATGAAGGACCCAGTTACGAGCGATATCTGGGCGCACCCTGTTGACTCATTTTCGCAATTTTTCGAGTACTTGGCGATAGTAGACTTGATTTACGGTTTGCCCCGATGGAACCAATTCTTTGTGGCTGTCAAAAAAGGCAATAATCATCGTTTTAATCTTCGACTTTTTTCGGGCGAAAACCATTGTGAGATATGTAGATATATATATATATATATATATATATATATATATATATATATATATATATATAT
>OZ017739.1:169061629-169066629 GCA_963969285.1 Odontomyia ornata | reverse complement strand
TTAGAGACCCTATATAAAGGCGAGCTGAATGAATGGTGGATTCATTCGACCGCGATAAAAACTTGCGATAGTGTGTGGAAAGCGAATTGAAAAGCGATCAAGTAATAGTGAGGTGATTTTGAGAAGACAATTGCGATAAGAAATTTATGGACAAGTGTTAAAATTTTAATAGTGAAAATTAAAATTAGTGAAAGTGTTAAATTGTTCAATGTGCGCTTTTGTAATTAAATAAACTCTTTTAACTTAAATTAAAAGACATTGCGTTTTCACTTTCCCGGAACGTTAAAATTATTGGCCGCGAACCGAAAACACGCGACAGTGGTGTCGAGAAGTGAGATAAAAATTTTGAAAGTGAAAAACGTTTAAACATAAAAAAAAGATGCACAATAGTGAAATCTAACGTGGAAACTGGTTGAAAAATAAATAAAAGCCGAAATAATAAAAATAAATAATAACCACGAAGCTAACATTTCAAACTAAATGAATTTACCATGGCGGAGCTTAAGGGTGAAGCAGAAATATCAAAACCAAAGGAACCAGAAAATGCGCTGATGCAAATGCTGATGCTGATGCAGCAAGAGCTGCGACAACAGTCATCTAATTTAACTGCGAAGCTTAATGAACAGACATCCAGTTTATCTGTGAAGCTAAATGAACAATCAGCGAAGCTATTCCAACAAGCGTTCGAAATCAAGGCAGACATCACACAGAAGCTGGAGAAACAGTCAACCGAAATAAAAGCGGAGCTCGGTCATCTGAACAAACAAATTAAAGGCGTCGAGGAAAAGTTTGACCAGGTCGAGGAAAGGGTTTACCAGGTCGAGGAAAAGGTCAGCCAGGTCGAGGGAAAGGTCAGCCAGGTCGAAGAGAGAATGAACCACGAGATGGAAAAAGTGAAAAAAGAATTGGAAGCAGCGAATGCAGTAGTAACCACTTCACCAGCCCCGCTTATAACCGCAGCGCAAAGCACATCCAGAAATGTGCAAGCACCAATATTCGATGGGCAAACGGTCTGGAGTATTTACAAATCACTGGAATGAACAGGACCGAGCAACTGCGCTGATTCTTGCTCTAAGAGGCCCAGCTGCCAAGCTTTTGCAGAAGATCCCCGTTGAATCTCAATAAAACTCGAATGCTATAATGAATGCGCTCGACATGCGTTATGGAGACCATCATCTAAAGCAGATTTATCGGTCACAGCTAAGGCATCGGGTACGGAAGTCTGGTGAAACCCTACAGCAGCTAGCCCAAGACATTGAGCGACTAGCACTTTTGGCTTACCCAGCATACGACCCAGAACATCGAGATGACGTAGCAATAGAAGCATTCATCAGCGCCTTGAAGGACAAGGAATTGCAACAAGCCGTGCGGTTAGCTCAAAAACAAACGGTTAAGGACGCATTGATTTATAGTCTTAACTTCGAGGCAACACAAAATGTGACCCGTACCACTGCCCGGGTCCGTGAGGTAGTGGCAGACGAATGCAGGTGTGAGCGCGTGGAAAATGAGTGAGAGCCGCAGGCAAATGGAGCGCCTAGATGCTGGGATTGCGGTGAGAAGCGGCACCTGCAAAGAGACTGCAAGAAGCGAACAAAACCGAGCTATTGTCCAGGATGGTGGAGATCCAGACTGTGTCAGGAGCCTAGAATGGAGGCCCATCAAACTGCAAGGGCCAACTTCATGGGGCAAACGTTAGCTAGGAGGATCGACGTCCCCAGCACCACCATCACCGTGTCAAGACTACATCGTGGAGAAGCGGACTTATGCCTTCCGGGTCAAATTGACGGAGAACACTACACCATAACAATCGACACTGGTGCAACCCGATCGATTATCCGACCAGACCTAGTTGGACAGCAACAACTTCACAAGGGCAGAATTTTCTCACTACGGACAGCTACGGGAGAAACTGCACCTGTTCATGGAGAGGTCAACCTCCAGATACAGTTGGGAGACCTTGTGTTTCGACATAATTTTCTGGTCGCGAACATTATGGATGACTGCATTCTCGGAATGGATTTTCTGCGACCACATGGAATCACGTTGGATTTAGGGCAAACGTGTATTGAAATGGCATAATGTCGAAGTACTGATGGAGGATCCCAGCGTCCAAATTCCCAAGATGAATGTAGTAGTATGTACTGACACTGATGTACCGAATTCTTCCGAAAGCATTGTATGGACCAAGCTTGATGGTGATTCTGGAGACCACCGATCTTATCTGATAGAGCCAACGAAGACATCCGCATTGCGCAGTTTGATTGTAGGACGAAGCCTTGAAAGATCTTTAAGGAACGGATATGTGCCGGTTAGAGTCCTTAACACCGCAGACTCAACCACGAGCATCAAAGCGGGAGAAGTCATCGGCAGCTGCCAGCCTGTTTCCACCAGCACCTCTTTGGAAGCTACTCACAACCATCATTGGAAAAGGAGGCAAGATGCAGACAAAGCCCGAGAATCCACGTCTGCAATATTGAAGCAAGTCAAATTGCCAGTGCAGCTATTCAAACGAGCCTCTGATCTGGTCACCAAGTACAGTGACATCTTCTCAACAAGCCCGGATGACCAAGGCCGAACGAGTTTGGTAACTCACCTCATAGATACACCGGGAGCCAAGCCAATTTGACAAGCACCAAGACGTCTCCCTATAGCCAAACAAGGAGAAGTGAGCGCGCTGATCTCGGACATCGAAAAACAAGGCATTATTGAACCTTCTGTAAGTCCATGGGCCGCGCCTGTAGTTCTAGTAAAGAAAAAGGATGGTAGCACTCGCTTTTGTGTCGACTATAGACAGCTTAACGACGTCACTAAGAAAGATAGTTACCCGCTCCCACGCATCGATGACATCATGGACACTTTAGCCGACGCAAAATGGTTTTCTACACTCGATCTCAAGAGTGGCTACTGGCAGGTAGAAATTGACAAGAAGGACCGAGAGAAGACCGCATTTTCAGTTGGGACCGGATTGTGGCAATTTGTTGTGATGCCGTTTGGGCTTTGCAATGCTCCAGCCACTTTCGAACGCTTGATGGAATACGTGCTACGTGGTCTAACCTGGAAAACCTGCTTGGTGTACCTAGATGACATCATCGTCATCGGGACAACGTTCGAAGAGCATGTGCGGAACTGAGAAGGAGTTTTCTCCCGACTGCGACTGGCAAATTTGAAATTTAGTCCCGACAAGTGTACCCTTTTCGCAGCTGAAGTAAAATACCTGGGACATGTCGTTTCAGCAGAAGGGGTCAAAACAGACCCTGAGAAAATTGAAGCCGTGAGAAGCTGGCCAACACCAAACAACAAGCGCCAACTACGAAGTTTCCTGGGTCTGGCAACCTACTATCCAAGATTTGTCAAAGACTTTGCCAAAATAGCTAATGGTCTCCATCAGCTAACCGAGAAAAATCGTCCGTATGTCTGGAATGAACAATGCCGGACAGCCTTTGAGACCCTGAAGGAAAAGCTATGATAATCACCCATGCTGGCGTATCCGAAACCCGGAAAAATGTTTGTAGTTGACACCAATGCAAGCAACGGCGGTATTGGAGCTGCACTCTCCCAGCAGATCAATGGCGAAGAAAGAGTCCTCTCGTATTACAGTCGAGTTCTTTCAAAAAGTGAGAGGAACTACTGTGTGACCAGGAAGGAGCTATTGGCTATAATAGAGGACACCAAGCAGTTCCACAAGTACCTATATGGCCAGAAATTTGTTCTTCGAACGGACCATGCATCGCTGAGATGGCTACTTAACTTCAAAAACCCCGAGGGACAAGTTGCGAGATGGATCGAAAGATTGCAGTCATACGACTACGAAATTGTTCATCGAAAGGGCGGAGTTCATGGAAATGCTGACGCCCTATCTCGTCGTCCATGTCCAGCTAACTGCAAGCATTGCCGACGGATTGAGGAAAAGGAACCGCCCGTTGATTTGCGACTGATAACGGCCGAACTCGATGAAGGTTGGTCATCGGAGGAGATTCGAAATGCCCAGCTAGCCGATGAAGACATCGGACCATTGCTCGTATGGAAGGAGACGACGAAGGACGTTTCAACGCATGGCGCAACCCTGAAAAGCTATTGGGCACAATGGAACTCCCTTCAGGTGGAGGGTGGCGTACTCAAGCGGAAATGGGAAACGGCGGATGACAGCTCCTTTAGAATGCAAACTTTACTACCCAAAAGCCGAATCCACGATGTGGTTAAGGAAATGCATGAAGGATCCTCGGGAGGCCACCTTGGTGTTAACAAGACCTTAGCGAAATTGCGGGAAAGGTTCTACTGGCTCCACGCTCGATAGGACGTAGAGGACTGCTGTCGCAGATGCACAGTTTGCGCTTCCGTCAAAGGTCCAAAGCGACGACTGAGAGGACAAATGCAAACCTATAACTTGGGGGTACCATTTGAAAGGATTACTGTTGACATCGCAGGACCCTTTCCTGAATCTGAATGGGGAAACCGATACACGCTGGTTGTCGCCGATTATTTCAGCAAGTGGCCCGAGGTTTACCCCATTCCCAACCAGGAAGCAACTACTGTAGCCGAACAGCTGGTGTTAAATTGGGTCAGTATGTACAGCGTACCTGGCGAACTACATTCGGATCAAGGCCGAAACTTTGAGTCACTAGTTTTTGGCGAAATGTGCGAGCTGCTCGGAATACAGAAAACGAGGACAACACCGCTGCATCCCCAATTCGATGAAATGGTCGAACGTTTCAACGGCACGCTCAATAAACACCTGGCCAAAATGGTTGACGAGAACCAAAGGGACTGGGACCGACATATCCCACTATTTTTAATGGCGTATAGAGCCGCTGATTACGCATCGACGGGCCAAGCCCCAGCCAAAGTCATTTTTGGAAAGACTATTCATTTGCCAGCCGATATAAAGTTCGGAACACCCCCTGAGAAACCCCAAACGGTCTCGGAGTACGCAAGTGATCTAAGGCAACGGTTGAACCAGATACATCGGACAGTGCGAAAACACCTCGAATCGGCTACTGAGC
>OZ017739.1:169049129-169051629 GCA_963969285.1 Odontomyia ornata | reverse complement strand
TTCTAAGATTGTAAGAAGGGTCCTTTACTAAGTTCACCTGTAAGCAAAGTATGAATGCGGAAGAGAAAAGCATCCTGAAATTTTCCCTTTCAATATTGTTGAATTGTATTTATATTGCGTTCAAAAATAATTTATTGGTTATTTCCGGTAGAAATACTTAACTGAAATGTATCGTTTGTGCAGAAAATTCAGGATACTGATCATTTTTATCATACGTCACCAAAAGATTTGGTATCTCTATCAAATCCTTGAAGGATGCAAAAAAATTAGCACGTTTCTTACGAAAGATAATTTAAATTCAATTTCTCGATATCAATGTATCATATTGAACGGTTACTATATACAGAATACTTGAAAGGATTACAATTCTGGACCGATACATTTTAGACCAATATGTTGTCCTTAATTTAAAACCCCTACAATAAAAATCCTTATATGCGTCGATCAGTTATGCTGAAAAATTGGGGTGAAAGTCGGAAATTTTTTAGTTTTAACGGTAAAAGTCCTTTACCGTTACATGAATTTCTTGTCCTTTAAATGAGAACTAACAGGAAGAAACACGTATCATTTGCTCTTCAATCTATCTCAGTTTTAAAGTTATGCGTAAACATACATAAAAAAAGCAAAAAAAGCAATAAAAAAAATATGCGTGATGAATTGTAACCTTCTTTCCTTTGAAAGTCGGTTAAAAAGTGTTTGATGCAGCAGAAAATATATACAAATTAAATTTATATTGTGCATGAATATATTCTATTGTTTCAAAAAATACCCTATTAATCAAAAAAACCAACAAAGAATAACTTCGAGCTCTATGTTTTCTACATTTGTTGCTCATAGGAAAAATTAAACAGAAAATATCTTTAATAATTTCTATCCCAATTAAGGCCAAGAATAATCTTCGGTAAAATATTTTAATTAATGGTAAGTGTAGATGTGTTATTATTACAATTATTCATCTCGGGCATACGCTATTTTTCTTTATTTTGTATTTTAAATAAATAATGAAGTTTGAAATAAAAACAAATATTGTCCATGTACAGTATCTTAAAATAATTTTATAGACGAAATATTTTTAATCTCATATTTTTCGATTATGGAAGTAAAATTTTCATCAATATCCTCACATATCTGTAAAGTTTGAGTCTTTTCTGAACATCTATTTTAACAGTATCATGTGTAATTGTTGTTGTAATTGATAAATTTTCAAGCGTCTATAACTTAGCTCTTTATGGCTCGATTTTTATGAACCTTTCAGGAAACATGCATTTTACATCAGAAAATTTAGATACAAATTTTTTATAAATTTGTAAAATGTGCTTTTAATAACGAATTTGATGGGATTTTGACTTCTTAAGTATTTTTTATCATTTTGCTCATAAAGACCTATATTCCTGTTTTTTCAGGTTTTTCATGCAAAGATGTCCAATCACGGGGAAAGGGGGTGGTTGCACAAATGTTCGTACATTTCCCCTCACATTGCGCCCCCTCCCTGCAAATGTTTCTAGTGTAAAAACTGCTTTGGAAAGTTCTCATGAAGGCCTTTCATTGATGCCCGTATTGGTCACCTTTGGAAAAAAAAATTTTTTCAAGGGTCACCCTCCAAACACTTTAAAACATTTTTTATTTTAGTGCAACCTTTGAGAGGGCACCACTTTTGACATGCGCACAGAATTTCATCACTTTCCCTTATATGGTTTACGAGATAACTTGCTGTGTTGCACGGAAGGATGGATGGACAGACAGATAAGTTAAGATTTTAGTAGGGTATTGTAAATAATTTTTACAATACCGTAGAAACTGATTATCAACGTAAAAACATTTCTTTCCTCTCCGGTGGAGAACCACTTTTCTTGAGGAAGTAGGTATGCTGCCGAGGGTATAGGGACTTAATAATCCACGATTGATCAGTTTGGTTCGGTTACACGGTGCCTTAGTTTGTGTTTGGTATTTTATGAGCATAGACTGTTTCAATCAGAGCTAGATTAGCTTACGTCTGTCACCGCATCGGTATTGAGATCGGGAACGCATGAATCCGTTGTTGATTAGTCGGTATGCTCGTAACAGTAAAATTGATGGTAAAAGTGAATGGGTTTTCTTCAGAAAAACGTTGGGACGCGATTTAATCGAGTTTTTGAATCGGTGACTGACGAATTGTACTCGGACTTAGTCTGCTTGTAGAACACGCTCGATCGATATTCCTCTCCAAACTAGCTAGCCTGCCAGTAGCCTCCTTGGAGTAGACAAACTTCCTTATGGGGAAATATTTGCGTCCTTAGATATTTTGCTCTTTTACGGAGGATATAAAGTAACTTGGTGCTAGCGCCCTCCAGACAGGAGCAGTGGAGTTTTGTGAGACACATCCTGAATCACATCACATGAGTTGTAGCTTCCGCTTTCCCTCGTTTAATTCCAGGGCAAACTCCGTGAGGACCTTCTATTTTCTTTATGGGAACTGTAAGCCAGGTGGGCAAGAGAATAGAAGGCTACCTCGCCTTTATGT
>OZ017739.1:169021629-169044129 GCA_963969285.1 Odontomyia ornata | reverse complement strand
ACTGCAAATTTCAAGAGGCACCACTTTTGACCTACGTAGAAAATTTCCTCATTCTAGCTCATGTGGTTTGCGAGAAAACTTGTTTTGACGCACGAACAAACGGACGGAAAGACAGACAAGTCGCGATTTTATAATTTTTTTAGGGGATTGTTAAAAAGATTTTACAATATCTTAAAAATGGTCTGGTTTATAAATTCTATCAAGTAAAGTCATTTAAAACGTTATCATGAAAAATATTCATTATTTCAGTTGGCACTAAAATAGCGAATTGCGCTTGCCTTCTGACCTTTGGGGGCCGCCATTTTGAATGCATGCATTTTATTTTGGATTATTTTAAATCTTTGTATGCTAGGAACTCATCAATCAATGTACTATCTCGTTCAAATAGAAGTTTCACTCTAGACAGGGCAAAATAATTCAATTTTTAAAGAAAATGGCAGCTAAAAATATTAGGCTTGAAATTTTCGACTTTTTTATTTTTCATTCAATTTTAATAATTTCCTGCATAATACAAGAACATAGTACAGAGATTCATAATCTCATGTTTCATCAAAATCCGCCGGAAAATGTGACCGCTAGAGGGCCACAAAAACCTGAAAAAAACGCATATTTAAACGGCCGCCATTTTGAAATTTGCTCATGCATGATCACCAAAATATCAAAGACTGTAGGCCTAAATAATGGCTATCTTGAAACCGAATTTCGTATATGTCGGATCAAAATTGCGACTTTAAAAAGCCTTTGAAATTTTGACTTTTAACTGGCCGCCATTTTGTTTTTTGCAACCTGACCTCCAATTTTTTCACGTAATTCTTTAGATACCTTTAATTCCTATCAAGTTATCAAATTTCATGAAAATCTGTCGAAAGCTTTGACCACTATTACAACAACAAAATTTTGCACGTTTTTCGACATTTGAGCGGCCGCCATTTTGTTTCTGCCGTTCCGACTTTGGATTTTTTATTGTGAGATTCATCACATATAGCAATGAACCTTTGTACCAAATTTCATCCAAATCGGAGCTATACTTTGGTCAGAACAGAAATCACGATTTTTCGTCTAAAATGGCCGCCATTTTGTTTTTGCCGGGCCGATATAGCTGGTTCACGAACTTAACCGAGATAATTACTCAATACACCTTTCCTGAAAATTTGGTGAAAATCGAAGCAAAATTGCGACCTCTATCGTGGTCACAAATTTCGTTATATCCCATATATATATATATATATATATATATATATATATATATATATATATATATATATATATATATATATATATATATATATATATATATATATATATATATATATATATATATATGATGCTCTCCGCAATAGGTAAATTTCTCTCGAGAAATTTACCTAAAAATGGGGGAAAATATGATGTGGCGCCGCTTCCAAAAAAATTATTTCATCCTTTTTAGGGCATTCCGAAGTCGGTTTTCTTTTTTTTTCTAAAAGTTTTTTTTAACGAAAACATGTTTTCTTGTTTGAATTTTGTAATTTTCGCAACAAACTTTTTGCAAAATCCAATGAACTGATTCAAAAGCCAAAAGTTCATTCTAGCTTCTACTCGGAAAAATTTTGTAAATATTTGTAATGCTTCTGAGATACACGGCCGTAAAGTTTATCCACATTTTCAATTTTACTGGGAGCTGCGCCTTAATATAAACAATTTGCATTCATACAGCTTAAAAGTTTTCTATCTGCGCCGTTCTTAAATAATTGATCGTGTTAAAGGACTATTGGACTTGAACTTAAGATACAACTTTATCGTACGAGTTTGAAATAAAATTCTGTGTAGCACGATTGATAGTAACTTATTTCTACGGCATAGGTGAACGATGCGCCAACTATAAACAGCAATGTGATGGGCTTGAAAACTCAATCTGTGCAGATGGAATTTGCATATGTCGAATGGGTTTTTATGCAAGAAATGGACAGTGTTTTGCAGGTGATTTACATTTCCCCACAAATGCCCTTTGAAAATTTATTTTTTCAGCACTTGGTGAGAAAGTTGATAACGAAAAACTATGTGAACATTTTTACGATGAAGATAGCAAAATGTGTTTATGCCAGGAGAATTATTTCTATGAGCCCGGGCTTCGCGAGTGTAGAAAACGTTTGTTAAATTTGAGAGTTTTAAAGGTCATAGTTAACAAATTTTCTTGCAAATTTTAGCTATTACCCCTGTTGAGGGAAGATGTGTTTCAGATAGCCAGTGCAGTCCTTTTGGCGCATCATATTGCAGATTTGAAAGGCCAAGGCTATGCGAGTGTAAAAAGTATGCCACCTACAATGAAACTCGTCAAATGTGTGTAGCTGCTGAAGGATTGGGATCATATTGTGATGAATCTGCTCCATGTTTATCCGCGAACAGCATTTGCTCTGCCGATAATGTGTGTATCTGCAAACCAATGTACATCGAGCAAAATGGTATTTGTGTTCCAGGTAAGTGAGATCTTCATATAGGAAAGGACTTGCAACAATAAAACGTATTGTTTCTTCCCGAACTGTTATCAGCATACTCATGATAAAATTCAGCGGAAATAATCCATTCAGTGCAAATTATAAAGTCTAGATCTCAGCGAATTCCACACGGTATTAACAAAAAAAAAATGAAAAAATGCTTTTATTTATGAAAAGTATGAAAAACAGTTCAAATTAGAAATAACATAAAACATATTTCTTGGGAATCCCATAGGTAGTTTCAAAATCCACTAAAAAGGTAAAAATTAATGTCAGTTATCTATATACTCGTACAAAGCATTCTGCAGAGTACATCGCGATTGAGATCATAATTAAATGTTTCATTGAAATCAAACTATAGTGCAGTTTATGCTGTCGTCATAAAGTAATAAAACAACAAGAAACTATCCTACGCTTTTATTTCAATGAAGCATTTAACTATAGTGTTAATTGCGATATACTCTGTATAATGTTTCGTATGTTGTTGACTTTTATTTTTTCTTTTTATTGCATTTTGTAAGTTATTATGGGAACTCCAAGAAATATATATTATTTATCATTTGCAATTTAAATTCTTTTATACTTTCCGAAAATAAAAGCATTTTTTTTTTTCTGAAAATTTTTTTTTTCATTTATTTTTACTGTTCCAACTTTTGATGTAAAGAATTTTAATTGAAATTTCATTATTTTAATGTCAAGTATATTATTATATTATTATAATTTTTCAGTGTGGATACTATTTAAAAAAAAAAATTCAATCTGAATGGTGTCATTCTATGTATCGTAGATAGCCTTTGGTATATAGATGTGATTTTTTACACTATAATCATGAAACTATGCAGTAATTTCCTTAAAAATATTAAAATAAATTTATGATTTTTTTAATGCTTTCATTACTACAATTCCTCATCTGAACCATTTCACTGAGAGCTTTATTATATCAAGGTGCCTTAACCGCATAACTTTCCACAGTATAATTTTTCTATTAGTAAGCAACTAAGAGATCGTAACTTGCTTAAAGTCACGTAAGTCTGTACTTCAGTAAATAATTCTCTTCTGAGATGAACTACTACAAAATCAAATGTACCTACTGCCTTACATTTGATTTACCGTTGAAGCCCTATCCCGAAATAACTTGAAGCATACGTCGTTTTGCTATTCCATAACTGTATTATGCTAAATATCGTACAGAATTGGTTCACTCGCATCGAAGGAATATTCATTTTATACATTCGGACTTGTCGAAAATGTGGCCACAGATTTCTGGTATGTATCCTATGCGCTGTTTACTGACCCTTTTCACATGTCAATATTCGACCTTAACATGACTTTTAATCCTACAAAAGTTTGTAATTCTTTTGGAAACACTCCCGTTTTGTTGATAATTCATGAATAATATTATTTAAGCTAAGCTTCTCGGGGTTTTTACATATTAGCATAATAAGCGCATCTTGAGACCTGATTTTGAATATTTTTGTATGTTTTTTAGGTCTTTGTAAACATTTTTTTTACAAAGACCTACTAGTTTCGCGACCTGTGTGTCTTTCTGTCCGTTCGTCACAGCTAATTTCCTCAGCAACTATAGAAGCTAGAATGCTCAAACTTTGTGAAAAGGTCAGAGGTGATGGTCTCTCAAAAGTCAAGGCCTTAACAAAAATTTTTAAGGGGGGTCCCCCCTAATAACGAATTGGCCCTTAAAAATTTTTTTTAATCAAAGGTAGTCGAGTGGGGTATCAAATGAAAGGTCTTGATTAGAACTTTTAGAATCTGGAATGAAAAAATCATTTTATGAATTAGGAGGTCCAGGGGAAGGCAAAATGTACCCAAAATTGTATAAATTTAAACGATTTCATATCTAAGTATTGGATGAATAATTCAAGTTATCGATTCACGCCATAAGAAAACTTACTTCTAACCCTAGGATGTTTACAAAGACCTTCTGGTAGGAGCACTCTCCTGCGTACTCAACTTGTTTCTACTTGTTTTTGGCAAATGAACTGTCTTGACCTAGATCATCTGGATTTCAACTTATTAAAACAGTATTTTAAAATGTTCAGGTTTTATTCCGCGCACCCTCAAAGCATTTGAAATATGGATGAAAGGAGTATCTTCTTGCTGTCTCATATTTTGTTTTAACTTAACGAGACTGAATAATTGCCATAAATGAGTGACTTCGGTCATATGTGGTTGTTGATGAAATGATGACAACCATGTACTGGCGGTAATTGCATCAAATCACCGAAAAGCAATACGTTATTTCCTCCAAAAGGTTTATGACGCTCATTCTTTAATTTTTGAAGTCTTTGATAAATCTGACACTGTATTTTGTTGGATACCATCTATATTTCGTCAGTAAAAAAGGATTGAATATCTTCCCGTCCTGTTATAAAACCCATATAAAGTTTATAGTCAAATCAGCCATTTTAAGAATCTTGCCATCTTTTTGCACTGGCAATTTCGGAGTAGGGTGTTAAATTGGCCCACGAGCCAAGCTACCACTCCTACAAATTTTAACCGACTTTTTATCGTAGCATCGATTTATTAGATGTTTCAGTAAATTGAACAGAAATACTTTTCCTACTCCAACACATCCTGTTACAAAGAATTTTAAGCGCATTTGATTACCGCTCATTTGTTTTTCAATGCTCGAGATTACAATATTAAATAATTCACAATGTTCAAGACTCATAGCCCTGAAATCATATTGAAAAAAAGTTATAATCCATTGGCATTTTGTTTTCTTCCATTTCTTAGTGCGAAAATATGTACTTGATTGAGTGCTAGGACACTGAATTAGCTTTTAACAAACTGCCGCAAAAACAACAAACACATGCAAGATACATCGCAGTAGATATACAACGAAATATATGCACTAGCATAAGCAAAACAAATTTTCACGAAAACCATGATATATAAAAACACATTCAAAAGAAAATTACGGGTAACCTACCAACAGCGACAAAGGCTGATGAGAGACATACAACGGTTATGCAAACACAACAGACTACGTACGAAATACAACAGACTTCATTAACACCAACTGGTATGAACTAGTAAACAAAGAATCCACTAATAAGTTCCAAGCAAATTTACGTACTGCTATTGCACAATCCCCATTAATCATTCCTTTTAATACTAAGCACCACCACATAAACCCAATGCCATTCACACCACTTCTTTAGCACAATCTAAGCTCTATAAACCCGATATCACTAACCGGCATGATGACAAATGCACATTAAAGAACAGCTATGATCCAGTGCGCTCAAACCGTGACCGACACCTGTTGACTTTTATCACTAGACATCACCACCTTTTATACGCCCACACCCGTAGATGAAGTTCTGATCATGTTAAAAGAAAAAAGTTCATTCAATAACAGCCGTTGATTCACAGATTAACTACTCAAACTCATAAAGATTTCAATCAAGTACAGCTTTTTTAAGTTCAATAATAACACGTGCATTTTCAAGGACGGTCTGAGTATGGGGCTTCTAATTTCCTCAATAATCGGTAATATTCAAAAAATCGTTGGGAGAAGTCTTCATAACCGAAATTGTCCAAAAATTAAATGCAATATTTTACAGATGATATGTAGATGACTGTTGCGTCGTCAATGACTAACAAATAAATAAACAAGATGAACTACTTACCTATATGAATGAAATCCAGCGAAGTAAACTATATGGAGCTAACCATGACACGTGAACTAATATGATTAGACTTAACACTTTTCACAACTGATCATACTTTACACATAACATCTATCCATCCCGCACAACAAAAACTAGCAGCGTTCAAATCAATGGTGCAGAGACTTCACTCTATCCCTATAACTCCAACGAACTAAATATCATTTAAAGAAAAGATAGCAATAATGGATACAAATAACGTGACATTGACGAACTTGTTACATGGTACAATCAAAAACAGGACCGGCAATGAATAAGAACGGCCAACAAGTGGCGGCGCAAGGCATGCGTGACATGGGCGACCACCTACGACCTCGTGCTTGAGAGCCTTTTCTAACTTAACAAAAGTTTGAAAAGTATTGATATCAGTGACAGCTGTGAAGGATTTTACTCAAAGATAAACAATAAAACCATTCGAATTGCTAGCATTTGGCGTTACGCATCAATTGTCCAGTCCATAGTATAGTATACTGAAACAGTCACCACGGTCAACTCAACTACAGTAAGGCATTTAGGATGGATGAGACCATCGGCGGCGATCATCTTGGCTTATAGTATTCTCTTGCAACCGCCCTCAATATTGTCTCTCACATCACAATTGCACTCCTATCTTCGGTGTGATATCTTCAATTCTAGTGTAACTTATAATTAAATTGTGCTTATTAGGTTCCTTAACCCTTTCGAAGAACGCCAGTACACTTCCGTGATGCTCGAAAGAGTTATCCGATGGCATTTACTAACATATGCATATCTCACTAAATGCTTGGGCTGGGAAATTCGCATAACGGGCAAGCGCATCATTCAAATAATCAATATCAACCTTAAAACGATATAAAGAATGAGTTTTCTTTACCGTGGGAACACCTTTTTATCTTGACAGGATATGCAATTTTTATGTAACTCATCATGCGCAAAGTTTTATGTTATACACATAACGAACCCGCCACCATAAGCCGCAGTGTATCCTAGTCATCACTTAACAGCGGACCACAGAAACCGGTCTAACCAGTCTATGTAGGACATACGTGATGCGCGGTCTAATTTGATCCAAGGTACATGGTAAATGTCCCAAAACAGGTTTGAATCGGCTATGAGGTTATTTCCATCCTCCTGCTACTTCTGAGAAAAAATTGTGAGTATTCATTCATGTGCGAGACCAAATGCTACATACGGTGATGAGCATAAAAACGGCTATTAAGGGAGTTCCGTACCTGCAAACGGTTCTGATTTCGGTTGATTCGTGCCTACCTCCACCCTTTCTCCATGGCTTGCGAGACAAAGCAGAGTACCGTAAGCATTTCTCTTATGAGTATTTTATTGTGCGTGAGAATGAGTAATATCGTGTTGAACGTTTGAAAATAATAACTGTTAAATTAATACGATTTATTCAAATAGAACTTTAGGGAGCTACTTAAGATAATTTTCCATAAACTAACTGTAGACAGTTAACGACGTTCGTCATGCCACGCCTATGTCCAAAGAGGGATAGAGAAATCGGTAAAAAATGGGAATCTGGGTTCGCGAAAAGGCAAAAAAACGATGAAAAGGTCTTATCAGATCGGGCTATATGTTTAGGATTGATGGATTATCTCATAAAAACAACTCATAGTATGACAAAATCTTATGAATTGATTGTTTTGAGGTTGGGATTCGCAACAGCTAATACTTCATTCAATTTGGAAAGTATTTCAGATGTATTGAGTAATAAGCTACTGTCGGAAGTAGAAATAGCATCAAACTCTACCCAATCAGAATCTGAGGTGGAGAGCGGAGTTCCTGAACAACAAGTAGGTTCTCGGTCAGTTAACAGTGATGAAAGCGACATTATCAAAGATACGTTTAGAAGTTCTGATCCAGGAATGTGGTAATTTCCCCTGACCGATTCACAGCATTATGATATTGTTCAAAGTGGTCCAATGCAGCCATCAAATAACAGCGATGATGGTTATCGCAAAAATGATGATCCTAGGCATTTTTCTCATTTTTATTTTTTAAAAAAACTCTGTAATGGCGAAACCTAACATCGTCTCTGGCTGGTTTATTCTAGTTATCAAAACAAAGTTTGCTATTTTCTGTGTAGACTTTTTAGCAATTTTCAAACTCGGATGGCTCAGAGAGGATGCTGTGACTGGAAACAATGTCATTTATGTTTCAATGGCAAACATTTGAGAAGCGAATTAAGCATGGGAAAACAATAGATAAATTAAACGAAAGGCAATTCATGAACTTCAAAAACATTGGTAATTGAATGATTGATTGACATTATTAACTTCTTAGCCTCACATAATCTGGCATTAAGAGGGCATAGAGGATCTCTTAAAATAGACTGTAGTGAAAACTTCGTCAACTGCATAGACTTATTCAAATCGCTTTCTATATATGAGCCCACGCTTCGAGAATACATGAAACCTTTTAATGACCACCAACTTGTAACACATTATCTAAGCCACGATATTCAAAATGAGTTGATAAAGCTAATGGAGAAAAAAGTGACCGGAGAAGTGATTCGAAGGGTAAAAGAGTCAGAATATTATTTTATTTTTCTTGACTGCACAAGAGACTATAGTCGAGTTGAACAAATGTCTGTCGTATTACGATTTTTCAAGTTAACAACCGGTAAAATAGAAGAACATTTTATTGGGTTTCTTGTTGTCGCTGAGTCAACTGGGTACTTCCTAACTCATGCAATACTTGGAAAAATTAGGAAAAAAATGCATTAGATATTCATAATTGTCGTGGCCAAGTGTACGGCAATGATGCGAATATAGTAGGCATGAAAAAAGGACCTAAAACTCGAATTTCGAATATTAATCCACGGATATTTTTTACTACTTACGATTGTCATAAATTGTCTGCTATTAGAAGATGCAGCTAATTCTTCCGTGGGAGGAAAAACATTTGATGGTTTTATTCAAAAAATTTATTTGTTATTTGCAAGGTCAAGCAAACTCTGGGAGTTTATCAAAGGCAAATTAAAACTTACTTTAAAACCTTTATCAAACACAAGATGAGAAGGCAGGGTCGAAGCAGTTAACGCCATATTATTCCAATTTGATGATGTTGTTCAATGCATCGAGAGCTTAAAAAATGACACAGAAGAATCTGATACACTCAGTGATTGTGATTCAGTTCTAAACGAAATTCTCAGGTTAGACTTTATTATATCGTTACATTTATGGTATGCAATACTCTCGCGAGTAAATATCATAAGCCAATTATGGCAATCCGTAGAAGTCAACTTAAGAATTGCCCTTGATCGTTTGTATACGTTCTATGACTGGATCAAGGAATATCGTCCAATTGGATTTGAAAAATGCTTATCTGATGCTCATCGATTTATTAAAAAAAGTAGTTATGGTTTATTTAACAATAAAAGGTTAGCCAAAAAGAAGAGGATGTTCACTTATGAAAGTGGTGATGAACCCATACAGTCTCTCAAAATTCGGTTCGAAACATAGTTTTTTAATAGCATGATTGATTCCATAATGAACTGTATGGATACAAGATTTACATCTTTGAATCAACATTTTGCAGATTTTGGTTTCCTCTATGATTTAATAAAACTCAAAAACATTCGAAAGGAGCATTTATTAAAACATTGTCAAGACTTAGACACAGTCCTACGAGTGGGTGAGAGGAGGGACATCCAATCTTATGAATTGCATGAAGAACTGCAAGCAATTATGCCGAATTTTTCCACCTGCATAGGAGACGTAAAACAGCTGCTTCAATACATAACCGAAAATAACTTAAAGGAAATTTACCCAAACATTTATATTATAATTCGAATTTTATTAACAATACCTAAAAGAACAGCTTTCGCTGAAAGGAGCTGTTCTAAATAAAAGTTTATTAAAAACTTTTTAAGAAATACAATGGATGACCAACGACTTTCAGCGTTAAGAGTTTTATCCATTGAAGCTGATATAGCATCTAAGTTGGACTACGTTGCAATTATTAAGGAGTTTAGTAAGGCGTAAAAAGGGAATTTTCTGTTTATTTAATTTTCACTGTTAAAGTCTAGTCAGCAAGTGGTATCATCTTGAAAGAGCAGGAATAGAATAGTCAGATAATAGAACTCCGATCACCGATTTATAAAAGTAGTATACAGTGTCCAACTAATGATTTTTCTATTTTAACTCACATTAAGAAAACATCCGCTGACGAGACTCTCAATTATTTATGTTAAAGTAAAAATGTGTGCTTTTGTACGAATAAAAAAATCAGTTTATATTGTTTGATTTCCATGATATTCTTCCAGTTATTTCATTGTAGGGCCTCGCGGAGCTTATCTTGACCACATTAATTTTTGACCTTGCGCCGCCGCTGCGACTAACAGTGGATTTAATTAATATACGTTGGTAAAGAGTGATACAAACTATCAAGCTTCCTTAAGAAATTCAAATTGCATTTCAAAACTAACAACATTGGAAACAAACTGAAATTAAAATTGAATGACACGTCGATAGATGTTTGAAAACCGCGGCATATACAAGCTGACATGCAAGGACTGCGACATGGTTTACATAGGAAAGAGAACATGAAGAATTACGACAAGATACAAAGACCACTTACGATCTTTCTTATGCAACAAGGCAGACTCCAGTTCTGTGATGCACCGACAAAACCACGCACGTGATCCTAACGCTATGACAAACTCTATGACATTGCGACACAAACAAAGCAAAGGACGGAGACTTGACATCCTAGAAATGCTTTAAATATATAAGTACAGAATAACATACGGTAATATTATAAACAGACAACTTATTAGAAATTCCAACGCAATTTTTTCAGTACTAGATCACACTCTCCGACTGAAACGAGATGAACAAGAACAAACGGACATCTAACAATCCAGAAAACAAAAACATAATATTCCTCTACCTGACTTAATTTAGCACCTACCTACTTAACACATCCTACATCTACATAAAGTGTTTCTTCCATGACTCTCTTAGACACTGAAGATGGCTTAAATGCAAGTAGTTCCTTTTGTCATTCTCTTGTCAGTCAATAATGGTGGAACAGTAATCCTCATATTGTATATAATATATCGCATTGAATTTTTCAACAATTATGGGTATAAAGACTTCTTCCAGAGATTATGGTTTAAAGTATCCAGATTATAAATTATAATTAAAAAATATATGCCATATGCAATACACACTTGATTGCACTAACCTACAAAAATATGAATTTTTACTGAGACTCTATATTTTCTATTCAAACGTGATCGAAATCAGATAAAAAAATTGCATCATATACCTGATTCTAAGATATATGAATAATCCTCCATATTTCATTAATGAGTATATAACCAATGACTTCTGTAGTAAAACAATGAATAACTTATCCATTTGAATTTTTTGTGAAATTCTCACGATGCCTTATTTATTGAGTTATACATTATAATCAATGCTACGAGTACATCCTTACACTCGAAATTATTTTTCAGAGCTGGTGTAGCGCATCATCTATATTTTCTGTACGCATCATCTATATTTTCCAACGTCTCAGGGATCATGCCGATCGACAGGAATACACTTGAAGGCTAGCATTCTTTGGGGATTGGTGCCTCCACAATCCTGGGAATGCGGAAGTCGTCATTAGGCTCCTTCTGGTAAGATAGGTAACAACCCTGACTAAATCTGGACTACACTTTGGGCAATGAACTTTAATTAATACTTTGGTCTGAAGGTATTATAGTTTGGACCTAGTTGCTTTGCACAGTTGTGCCAAGGGGACACTCGTGAGTGACTGACTCCAATTCAAATAGCAAATAATAATTTTAGTGGTCCCCAGTTTGAAAGTCAAACACTGTTTAAGGGCAAGAAAAAGTAGCAGGAAAGTTCTCGTAGCAAGAGGGTATTATAAAACAATTAGTCATTCCAACAACGCTTTCTGAATATCCAAACTTGACTCACACATACATATGCAACGAATTAAGCTTGGTAAAATAATCTGCGTTTATTATGTATTATAATTTGCCACCTTAGCGTTGAAATCACGCTAAGATTGGCAATGAGCTATCTCAACGGGCTCGACTTGCTTCCTATATCGACGCATTCATAAAATGACCTGGGTATCACCAGATGGTCTCAAGCATACTTGACGTCCGTGCATACCGAGGAGCCAATTGTAACTCAGATCATTACTTGATCAAATTAAACTATCAATTTCGTATGTCAAAGGCATATTCAGCAAAGACCAGCCCGCAACAAAAACTTAACATCGACAGGCTCCGAACGGCGTCTGTTGCCAAAAATTTCACGGAGACCCTCGACAACCAGCTGGCTTCCATCTCATCAGATACATCGTTAAATACGAGCAACGAGCTCTGGATGGAAGTTAAAGGACCGTGACAGAACAGACGATCAGACATCACGCCCGGCGCAAGAGGAATGATTGGTTCGATGTTGAGTGCCAGTATGTGTTAGATAAAAGGAAACAGGCGTACAAGCAATACGTAGGTAGGAAAACCGGGACGAAGAGAGAACACTAGAAAAATCTCTGAAGAGTAGCGAACAAGATAATTAGGATTAAGCAAAGAAAATACTGTGACAACCAATTACTAAGTATAGATATAAGCTCATCGAGCAACAACAAACGTGGTTATAAGCCCAAAATCACGCTCTGTCGTGATGACATCGGCAATATAATCGCTGATGAAACCAAGATTAAGGAAAGATGGGCATCATATTTCAAGAACCTCCTTAATCCTCCACACAGCTCCAGAACATCGGAGCCTATAGATGTCTGTGGAGAGGTACCATTGGCCCCAGCAACTATGGATGAAGTTTGTTCCATCACCATCGATGAGATTCCAGTGGAGCTCATCAAATATGGTGGCAGTAGTGTTGATCAAGCTATTCACAAAGTCAGCCAGTGCATTTGAAAACAAGAACATATGCTGAAAGAGTGGAATCAATCAATTATATTCCCTATCCACAAAAAAGGTGACAAGCTACAGTGCGAAAATTATAGAGGCATATCACTACTTTGTACAGTGTAAAAAATATTTTCAAAAACCTTAGCAAATAAAATCGGATCATACGCCAACAGTATTATTGTGGGAGTATCAAGGTGGTTTTAGAACAGGTAGATGAACAATAGACCGATTGTTCACAGTCAAGCAGGTACTTGAAAAATGCTGGGAGTTCAACATAGACGTACACCAAATTTTCGTTGACTTCAAGCAAGCATGCGGCAGTATTGATCGTAACATACTGTACCAAAGAATGCTTTGCTTTGGCATCCCAGTTAAATCAGTCCGTCTTACCAAAATGACAACGACGCTGATGACCTCCCAAGTCCGCGTCAATAACCAACTCACCGATGCCTTTGACACAAATATCAGACTAAAGCAGGGAGATGCGCTGGCCCAATTGCAATTCAATTTGGCTCTGGAGTATGTCATAAGGAAGCGTGGATAACATCAACATTTTGTCATGGTCATTTACAACTGCCAAAGAACTCTTCCTGAAACTCGACAACGAAGCAAAACTAGTAGGGCTAAAAATCAATGAAAATAAAACAAAGCTCATGACGCAGTCAAGAAAAAATACAAAAATATACAAAATATCACACTTGGCGAATACAATATCGAAAATGTGGGCAAATTCGCGTATTTAGGAGCCAAAATAATGAAGACAGGCAATGAAAGCAATGAAATACGCTGAAGAATACAGCTCGCAAATACAATATTTTATTCAGTTATGACAATCTTGAAGACCAGCTGCATACACAGGAAAACAAAGCTCCAAGTATACAAATTGGTGATAACACCTGTGTTATGCTATGTGTGTGAAACATGGACCCTAACCCAAGCCGTTGAACGGCGAGTCTTGAGGCGAATAATCGGAGCGAAGCTAGATGGGAACCAAAGGCGAATTCGATACAACCATGAGCTGTAGAAAATTTTTGACGAACTGGATTTCTCAACGATTATAAGACTGCGGAAACTGCAAAGGGCTGGCCATATGAATCGGCTGGATGAACAACGGATACCCAAAAAGGTATTCGTTGGGAGAATGGAAGGCCAGATGCCAGTGGGGAAACCAAGGAAATGCTGGTCTGACTCAGTTGACGAACACAGTTCATCGCTGTTCGGGTTTTGGAATTGGAGGACGCGGTCAATGGACTGAGATAGTTGGAGGCGCTATTTGCTAAGAAGAATTTGCCACCATCAGCCTGTTGACCTCAATGCATGAGTATTTATGATAACATATCAATGTTTCAAAATATTTCCAAATTTTTCATCAAAACTCTTACATATCTGCTGTCTTTGGGTCCTTTGCGAACGTTTACTTACACAGTATCACATGAAATTGTTCTTACAATTGAAAAATCGTAATCATCTTCAACTTCGCAATTCACGACTCTGTTTTTATAAAAGCTTCAGAGAGCATTCTGCATCAGATAATTGAGATACAAATTTTTGGCAAATTTAAGGGTCATACTTGGATTTTATAGATGAAAACGTAGAATTCATAAAATGAACTTTTCTTAACTTTCACCGTACACCCTTTCTTGCAAATGCCTCTTGTTTAGGGCCTGTTTGGAAAAGTTCTTACCGTAACCTTTTGTTTGACACCCAATTGGCTACCCGTGGTGAAAAAAATGTTTACGAGTCACCCTCTTTAACATATATAGGTCTCGATTTCAGCAGGCTATTGTAAAAATATTTTCCAATACCGTTAAAAGTTGTCATTAAAAACATTTCCATGAAATGAAGGCTGTAAAGTTTACCCAAATTTCCAGTTTCACTGGAGGCTGCGCCTTAAAAGATTTTCATTAAACTTGCGTACTTTACAAAGTTAAATAAAAATCACTTATTGTATGCAGATATTTAATATAGCTACATAAGGAAGAATTTTAATATTATTGTTTGTGAAATAAAATCACACAATTCATTTCAAGGAACACGTGAAATAAATCAATATTAATGAAAATACCGTTGCTTTTTGTTTTTCTATACTTTATTGTTATTGTTACATTCTTTCTGAACATTTAATCAAATACAATAATACTTATTTCTTGGCATTTACAATTCACAATTATGTTTATATATAACGTCTGATCATAATTGAACAAATGTGTTACTTGTCAAATAATTTCAGTGCTTCTCATCAGTCAGTTCGAAACTAAAATTGAGAAAATTACATGAAAAACGTTTTTGAATCGGATTTTTCCTCACCTTATCGGTTCTAGAATTAAAAAGTGCTCCTGAATATAAAATTAGAACGCAATCAGTGCAGCGGTAATGATTCGATAAAACAGTCCTACAACCGTAAATCTTTCCATGAGGATATGTCTAACAATACTAAATAAAAATTACATTAACGTTTGACAGGACAGTGTAGTGAGGTGCGGTGTCAGTGTCGAGTCGTGAGTTCCTCTTGTTGTTACCTGTGCCTCCGGAGAATTCACCTTCCTAATGCCCACCACAGAGCGCCTTATCGAGGATCTCTACCGATTAGCACGGGAGTTAGAGCAAGTGATTGTGAACTATAAAAAGGATTCTCCCAGCAGGAAGCAGGAGGCCGGATACTATGAGGAGCGACTGTGGCGCTTAGAATCGGCTTGGGAAGCATTTGAAGGCGCAAACAGCTACGCCAGATCCCTACTGGACATTGACCCGTCCCACGCGTATTTTGCAAAGGAGGTGTACGAAACAACCAAGCAAAATTACGAGCGTTTTAGCCGACACTTCTGCGAGCAGCTGAGCGGGAAGGAGCCAGTGCACACGAAGTTGGAGACATCCAAAGCCCATCGGGATCAGCCCTCAGAAGGTCCGAGTTGCCGAAGCCTCAGCGATGCAAGGTGAGTGCCTTATCCGACTACTACGACGCTACAACGCCATGGCAGATTCACTGAAGCGGACGATTGCTCGCTTGGATCGTCAAGATATGACGCGAGTATGGAACCTGAGCAGGCTGAGGACTCTACAACAGGAATGGCAGCAACTCGAGCAGGGCTACCAATCTATGTACGAGCTTCATGAAGACCCTGATACACCGGGATTCGATACTCCACAGCATATCCGTCTGGAGAAACTTGTACGGGATTGGGTGATTCAGTTGGAGGAACGGTTGGATAAATTTGACTCAACATCTCGCTCACCAGCTTCATTCACGGCTTCGCCCAGCTTGCCGTTGCCCAAAATCTAGCTGCCTACCTTCAATGGGGACTACTTGAAATGGCACCAATTTCGTGACTTGTTTTTGAGCATGGTGCACAATCAGCCCATGTGGAATTGCCAGAAGCTTTGGTACTTGTAGTCTAGTCTTTAGGGAGCAGCGGAGCTGTTGATGCGTAGCTTTGCATTGTCAGATGACAGTTACGACTCAGCTTGGACAACGTTAAACGAACGGTTTAATAACCACCGGCTGCTGATATCTACACGCATACATAAATTGATGAATCAGCCGAGCCAGGCAAACGATGGACCATCGTCTTGGAGAAAATTATATCTCCTCAACCCTCTCAGAGTCTCGACATATCGGAATGGCATATCCCTGGAAACATAAGGTTAGTGGATCTCGAATTCCACCATAAGGAGCGCATCGATGTGCTACTAAGTGCGGTGAAGTTCTACGAAATCCTTGCCATTGGGCAAATCAAATTAGGTCCTGAACTCCCCGTGCTCCAGAACACGCTCCTCGGGTAGATTATCGCCGGACGAGTAGTTACACCTCAACCGTTTCCAGTAACATGTGGAGTTCTCACAGAAGAGACTCAGCTGGCTCAAGCTATCAAGCGATTCTGGGAGGTCGAGGAGGTACTGGATCCACAACACAAATTCACCGCAACTGAAAGAGCCTGCGAATTACATTTCATTCAGACGACTCAACTTTAGTCCAATGGTCGTTTCTTGATGCAGTTTCCCTTCAAGGAGGACCCGGAAAGGCTGAGCGACTCGCAGAATACTGCAATAAGAAGATTCCTGGCGATCGAGCGAAAACTGGAGAGGAATCCCGTTTTAAGACAGCAGTATGTCGAGTTGATGGATGAGTACGAGTGAGTGGGACACATGGAGCAGATCACATGGTCAGCGGGTAAGGAAGCTCATTATTTCCTGCCGCACCACTGCGTCCTGAAGCCAGGTAGCACCACAACCAAATTGAGAGTGGTTTTCGATGTGTCCAGCAAGACATCAACTAACGTTTCCTTGAACGACATCCTACATACAGGACCCACGATTCAGGACGAGCTGTTTGCGATCTTGACCCGTTTTTGCCTACCACGCTTTGTATTCACGGCCAATATCGCCAAGATGTATCGGTAAATACTGCTTCAGCATGACGATCGCAAATTTCAGTTGGTGATTTGGAGAACGAGTCCAGCCCAGCCTTTGCGATATTACCTACTCAAGACCGTAACGTATGGCACAACGTGTGCCCCGTATATGGCAACCAAATGTCTCCAGGTTCTGGCACAGGCCGAACAAGATCGAGCGCCCTTGGGCAGCAGCGCATTACAACATGATTGTTACATAGACGACATCATGACAGGGGCAGACAGCTTGATGGAGGCCGTTCAAACACAGGAGAAGTTGCGCCAGATTTTTGCCAATGCAGGAATGCATTTGCACAAGTAGTATGCCAATCATCTGCAACTTCTACAGCAAATCAACATCGAGGACCAAGAGGCCCAATTGGACTTCAACAGTCTGTCTGAAGATTACATCAAGACGTTGGGGGTAATCTGGCTCCCGAAGGCAGATCACTTTCAGGTCAGCATCAACTTTGACGTCGCTGAAGTCAAATTCACGAAACAGACAATCGCATCAGATATCACCCGAATGTTCGATACATTGGGCATCCTTGCTCCAGTTACCATAACCGCCAAACTATTCCTCCAGGCATTGTGGCGCTTGGAGTTGGACTGGGATGCAGCATTGCCATTCGTAATACATTCACAATGCGCTCAGTTTCGCAGCGAGCTCCTATCCTTGCAGACGGTTCGCTTTCCTCAACATGTCATCGGCTGCGAGAGGTCAGTCCAACTACAATTACATACCTTTTATGACGCTCAACATCATCGAGCGGGCAAGTCAACGTTCGGCTGCTCTGTGCCAAGTCCAGGGTGGCACCCATCAAGGTGTTGACAGTGCCACGTGTAGAGCTGAGTGCCGCCAAGCTGGGTGTAGAGTTAACAAGTTGTGTCAAGAGGGCGCTCAGGCTGCCGGACGTTTTTCACGTCCTTTGGTCCGATTCCGAGGTCATACTGGCGTGGATCAATTCAACGGCGTCATCTTACCACACATTTGTGGCAAACCGCGTTTCGACCATTCAATTGCTGTCGAGGCCAACTCAGTGGTGACATATGGCGTCCCACAACAATCCAGCAGACATCCTGTCCCGTGGCCTGGCGCCACCCGAGCTCACGGACTGCAAGCTCTGGTCACAGGGACCATCTTTTTTGACCGGATCTGAGGTGAACTGGCCGCCTCCGTACAGGAGTACTGAACCCTGTGAAGTTGAGCGGGAATGCAGCAAGGTGGCGATCATAACAACCGCCAGCGCACGCAGTCATTTCGTGCACGAGGTTCAACATGGCAATTCATTCCGAAGACTACAACGAATCATCGCCTACATGCGGCGTTTTGTGGATCGGTGCCTGCCAAGCTCCCAGCCCCCTCCATCATGCAGCCAAGCAGTCACAAGTCAAGAGCTCACCCGAGCTACTGCCGTCATCATCAAGTGCATCCAGTAAGATGATCTTTACGAGGACTTGCGTGAAGTTCGACGCCATCAGCAGGTCACCAAAGGCAGCCCCCTGTCGGGACTGTCTCCTTTCCTGGATTCGGACGAAATCCTACGCGTAGGTGGGAAGCTGGAGGCTTCGCAGCTATCTTTCGAGGCTAAACATCCCATGGTGCTGCCGGCGACAAATCCGATTACAAGGTTGCTGATGACAGACATCCATCGCGATAACTGCCATCTTGGTGCGCAGGCATTGCTCGCGATAATGAGGCAGCGTTTTTGGCCCATAAGGGGGAAGCAGTTGGCCAAATCGATTCTGCGCCAGTGCGTGCGCTGTGTTCGGGCCAAGCCACAGCTCTTTGAGCAAATAATGGGAAATCTTCCTGGTCCACGAGTACAACCGACACGTCCCTTTATCACATCAGGAGTCGATTTCTGCGGGCCTATGCTGATACATTATCGTGGCACATTGCTAATTTTTACTGTTTCGCTACCAAGGCCATCTATCTTGAACTGGTAAGCAACCTCAGTACCGATGCCTTTCTAGGCGCATTGTGGCGTTTCATCGGAAGACGAGGGCGATGCAAGGACTTATACTGCGACAACGCAACCAACTCCGTGGGCGCGCACAACCAATTGCGCGACCTATCCTCGCAGCTCTACTCAGTGGAGGCTCAAAAGAAGGTGATCGACTCCTGTGGTGATCGAGGAATGGATTTTCACTTCATTCCACCCCACGGACCTCACTTTGGCGGCTTATAGGAGGCAGCAGTTAAGTCAGCCAAAAATCTATTACGGCGAGGTGCTTCATCGGCAACACTCACCTACTAGGAGTTGCACACGTTGGTGGTTGGAGTGGAGGCCATCCTCAATTCGAGACTTTTGGTGCCAATGTCTGAAGATCCAAACGATTCGGCAGCGCTCACTCCGGCGTACTTTCTCATCGGAGAACCAATTACGGCCATGGTGAGTATTATGGCCGAGCCGCTTACCTGTGGGCTTCGAGCTAGATGGAAACTTGTCAACAAACTCAGGAGCGATTTCTGGCAGTGATGGTCCAGTGAGTACCTCTCCCATCTACAACATCGAGTGAAGTCACGACGGATATAACCGAACGCAGTTCCGGAGACAATCGTCATCATCAAGGAAGATAACGCGCCGCCCATGAAGTAGGCTATGGGACGCATGGCTCAAACGCACGTAGGAGCGGACGGATACGTTAGAGTGGCTGACGTCAAGACCTCGTCGGGTACGGTGAGGTGACCCATCCATCGTCTCACCCTGCTACCGATATTGCAGAGCTCACCCGCTGAAGAAGCGGACCGGAACTCAAAGGCACTTACGTCTGCTGACACCGCCAGTCGAGCAGACGAATCCAGCCATCAGCAGCTCAAGCGTCTTCCGGGAGGAAGGAAGACTTCAGCTGTGTTACTGCTGTTGCTTTGCCTGCTGAGTCCTATCGTGATGACCAACCCTATCAAGGTGACACCAAGTGGCGAACAACCTGGCCTGTATTTCCAGTCACTGGACCGTGCCCTCTTATCTTCAAGCGAGTGGAGGATTCTGGTATACTACGATCTGGCGTCGTATTGGTGGGAGTTGGATGTACGAACTCACTGAAGCAGCTGTGCGACCACGCGCCAAGGCAGATAGAGTGCTCAACCTTGATCCAGCAGTGGAGTGATCAATTTTCGCTTGTAAACCAGATGTTGGGAAGGCGAGCTAAGCGAGGAGCTATAAATGTTGTGGGTGGTTTGGTCAGATCCTTGTTTGGCATTCTCGTTGATGACTACGCTAACCAGATGTCCCAAACGATCAAGGCCGTACAGATGGATCGGAACAAGCTACACTTCCTGCTGAGGAATCAAACCTCCATCATTGACTCTACACTCAACATCCTCGGAAAAACCGAACTGGCATCCCAGAAAAGATTCGCAGCCATAGAGCAAGAGCTGGCCAAACTCCACAATGAGATCAGAGCTCTACAGCCAGCGGGAAGGGAGGGACGAATCGCAGGCGTGATTACGACGCTGTCTATTTATATGACGTTAACGATTCTCGAGCTGCAACGAATGCAAACTGCCATTCTAAGTGTCATCACGGATACTCAGCACGGGAAACTCAATCCGCTGCTGCTATCACAGGAGCAGCTAGCTACCACAATGGCTCATGTGAGGGACTATCTGCCAGAAGGTCAACGTCTACCGGTGACCCAGGAGAACTTCTTGAAACTTTTCCAATTAACGTCCATCAGGACTAACGTAAATAACGAGTTCATCCTATTTGATCTCAGGATTCCCCTAGTCAGTGCCTCAACTTACGAACTATACGGAGTGATACCGATGCCATCAGAGAAACAGAATCGCCTCATCTCAATACTGCCCATCTCACCGTACCTTATCATTAGCCCCCATCGGGACGTATATTATACCAGTGTACACTAAAAATTATCGACTTCCTAATTCGGAATGTGATGAAATAAAAAGGCAAGTCCAAGATCTCTTAAAGAATGAGATAATTGAGCCATCCGTAAGCCCGTATAACTCACCATTACTTTTGGTACCAAAGAAGAGTGATGGTATTGAAAAGAAATGGCGTTTAGTTGTTGATTTTCGGAGACTGAATACTAAAATAGTCAACGATAAATTTCCTTTATCTAGACTGGATAATGTCTTAGATAAACTGGGCAGAGCAAAATATTTTTTGACTCTGGACATGACTAGTTCATTCCATCAAATAGAATTAGAGAAGGAGTCAAGACCACTTACAGCATTTTCCGATAATCATGGTCACTATCAGTTTAAGAGATTACCTTTTGGTTTGAAAATCTCTTCAAACAGTTTTCAAAGGATGCTCACGATCGCACTTTTTGGACTTGATTTCGAAGTTTTTCTGTATGTTGATGACATACTTGTTTTCGGACGTAGTATTAATCACCACAACGAAAACCTGAGGGAAGTCTTCAAAAGATTAAAGAAGTTCAATCTTAAACTTAATCCTGATAAATGTCAGTTTTTAAAGACAGAAGTCGTCTATTTAGGTCATCTTATTACCAAAGATGGCGTTAAAACTGATACTTCCAAGTACCAGGTAATTAAAGATTATCCAGCTCCGAAAAATGCGGATGAAGTTCATAGATTCGTTGCATTTTGCAATTATTATAGGCGTTTTATTCCCCACTTTGCAAGCATCGCAAAACCTCTCAATTCACTTCTAAAGAAGGGAGTAACTTTCATATGGGATGAAACATGTCAAAATGCATTTACAACAATGAAGTCAAAATTGATGAGCCCACCAATATTACAATATCCGGACTTCGATAAACCATTTATCTTGACGACAGATGCCTCTAATTATGCATTAGGAGCAGTCTTGTCTGAAGGAGAAATCGGTTCTGACCTACCCATTTCCTATGCAAGTAAGTCGTTGAATAAATGTGAACTCAACAAGCCTATAATTGAGAAGGAATTACTTGCAATACGCTGGGGTATCAACTTTTTCAAACCATATTTATATGGCAGAAAATTTATTGTGGTGACAGACCACCGCCCACTTGTTTCGCTGTTTACTCACAAAAACCCATCCTCTAGACTCACACGAATCAGATTAGATTTATCCGACTATGAT
>OZ017739.1:169011629-169016629 GCA_963969285.1 Odontomyia ornata | reverse complement strand
CTAGCCCAAGACATTGAGCGACTGGCACTTTTGACTTACCCAGCCTACGACCCAGAGCATCGAGATCACGCTGCAACAGAAGCATTCATCAGCACATTAAAAGACCAGAAATTGTAACAAGCTGTGCGTTTAGCTCAAAAGCAAATGGTTAAGGATGCATTGGCTTATAGTCTGAACTTTAAGGCAGCGAAAAATGTGACTTGTACCACTGCCCAGGTTCGCGAGGTAGTGACAGACGAGTGCAGGTGTGAACGCATGGAAATTGAGTGAGACCCGCACGTAAATAGTGCGCCTATAAGCTGGAATCGTGGAGGGAAAGAGTATCTGCAAAGAGACTGCAAGAAGCGAAGAAAACTGAGCTATTGTCCCGCATGTGCAGCCAGGAGAACATCTAGACCGAGTCAGGAACCCAGAATGGAAGCGCTTCTAACTGAGGGGTTGGGAAACATATAAGAGCCAACTTCGTGGGGCAGAGGTTGGCTAGGAGAATTGACGTCCCCACTATCACCGTGTCAGTGGAGTGGAGAGAAGCAGATTGATGTATTACGGGTCAACTTGACGGAGAACATTGCACCATAACAATTGACACTGGTGCAACCCGATAGATTATCCAACCAGACCTAGTGAGGCAACAACTACTTTACAAGGGTAGGATTTTCTCATTACGGACAGCTACGGGAGAAACTGCACCTGTCCATAGAGAGGTCAACCTCCAGATACAGTTGGGGGACCTTGCCTTCCGACATAATTTTCTGGTCGCGAACATTATGGATGACTGCATTCTCGGAATGAATTTTCTGCGACCACATGGAATCACGTTGAATTTGGGCAAACGGGTATTGAAATGGCAGAATGTCGAAGTAATGATGGATGGTCCCAGCGTCCAAATTCCCAAGATGAATGTGGTAGTATGTACCGACACTGATGTACCAAGTTCTTCCGAAAGCATTGCATGGGCCAAGCTTGATTTTATTTCTGTGGACCACCGATCGAATCTGATAGAGCCAATGAAGACGTCCATATTGCGCAGTTTGATTGTAGGATGAACCAAAAATACGTGCCAGTTAGAGTCTTTGACACCGCAAACTCCCCTGCAGGGGGTATGCAGGTCGAAAAGAATATTCTTGAAGGCTAGCATTCTTTGGGGAGTTCCGCCCGCACAAACCCAAGGAAATTCCCGCAGGGAGAATGTTGGTTGACAAGAGCACTCTTGGAGGCTAGCATTCTTTGGAGAGTGCCATCCCCATGGACCCGAGGATATGGGGGCATCGTGAGGTTCCCTTCTGGGATGACAGGTAACGACTCGAATTGCATCTGGACTACGCTTTGGACCACGAACTCGAATTGATGCTTTGGGCTGGCGTAGATGATGGTTTGGACCAAGCTGCTTTGCACAGTAGCACCGAGCTGACACTCGTGTGTGAACGGCTCCAATTCAACTATCATACCGTTCCCGTCCCGGTAGGACCTTGGTTGGCCTCGGAGTACGTTCGAATTTCGCACCATTGAGTTGGTGGTGTAGGTTTGGGTGAGAGGGACTCTCGATTAGCGCTGGTCTAGCTCTGAGCGCTTGTCCCTATAAGGGCTTGTGCCAACCCTCGCATGGCCTCCCTGCTCTGTAAAGATAACCATAGGACCAAAAAGGTGACTACACACACGAACGGAGATAGTGGCTCCGAGGGTTGACCCAACAAAACTGGAGCAAACAAAATCAAATGACCAAAAACATCCAAAAAAAGAAACTTAAAATGATAACAACGACGACACAATCAGCAGTTGCAGTCACGATGTTAACAGTACATCGAGAGCGGTACTAACTATGACAAAAATGATGAATAATACAATGACAGTGAAGACGGACGAAAAACGGAGATTAGCAGACCGTCTGGTTCAGACTGAGATTCCTGCGGCGTTGGAACGCAGCAATAAATTAAGCAAACGCCGGAGTGTCCTTTTAAGGAAAAGCGGGAAACTCTGCAGAACGCTTCAATCGTTACCGAGGCGACCGATGCAAGGGCCGAAAATCCCGAGATAATAAAGAATCATCCTGAAGCCAACGAGGAGATTCCGGCACAAAAAGCAACGAGTGACCAGACAAATAGAGCGACGTTGTGTGTTTGCACCGCCAACGTCGAAAATGTGGTGGGAGTACTGCATTCGAAAAAGGAAAGCTATAACCTCCCCCAAGGATGGTTGCGAAGTACAATTGCCGCCCAGCGATACGAAGAAGAAAGGCTATTCCGAGGCCGGCAATAAGGAAGCATTCTGCGCCGCAGTAAAGAAAGTCCTTGGCAAACCCGCAACTATAGCCCCGCACGAACGCATGGCAACGACCGAAATACGAGACATTGACTGCGTCACGGATCTGGCCGAGGTAGAAGAGGCCACCAAAAGGGAGTTCCCTAGCGTAAGAAGGATCAAAGTGAGATTGACACAAGAAAACAACAGGGGACAATGCATGGCCATAGTTGACTTGACCGAAAAGGACGCCGAACGATTCCTGAAATAGGGCAAAGTAAGAATAGGGTGGGCTATATGTAGGATACGGTGAAGATCAACGCCTCTTCAATGTTTCAAATGCCTTGGTTATGGTCACACCACACAAGTATGCAAAGGACCCGATAGGAGTTCCCTATGTTACAAATGCGGTGAAATGGGACATAAAAGAAAAGAGTCTACGAAGGAGGCCCACTGTATTCTTTGCAAGGATGCTGATCCAAGAACGGATTTTGGACACGTCTTGGGATCAGGAAAATGCCGAGTGTTCCAGGAGGCCCTAGCCAAGGCAAAATCAGAACTCCGATGACCCCCCTCCTGCAGCTAAACCTTCACCGCAATTCAACTGCCCAAAATCTGCTTGGGCAGTTTGCGACGGACATGAAAGCCGACTTGTTGCTGCTGAGTGAGCAACACCATAATAAAAGTCTTGCATTATGGTATTCTGACGAAACTGGTACTGCCGCCATCTGGGGTCGGAACAGTGACTTTCAAGCGGAGAGTTGTGGGCGTGTGGATGGTTTCGTGTGGGTTCGGTGCTCAGGGACCACCTTCTTTAGTGTGTACCTAACGCTCAGCGAATCGATATCATCTTTCCAAGCCAAGCTTCAGGCCTTGGAGCGGGCTGTCCCGAACGCAGAGGGCAAAGTGCTCGTTGGGGGCGACTTCAAGGCTAAAACAATCGAATGGGGCATGCCTCAGACGGATCCGCGGGGAAAACGAATCCTGGAAATGGCGGCCAGGACGGCGGTCGTCGTACCAAACTCCGGAAACACGCCAACTTTCCAACATATTGGCTGTGAGGGAACCATACCGGACGTGACATTTGCCTCGGAGTCCTAGTACGGAGGATACACAATTGGAAAGTATTAGAGGACTACTCAGCCAGTGATCATCAGTGCATTCTGCTTGAGATAAGTGATGTTGTCTCCCGGAGTCCGTGCTCTCGGCTTTCTACAACTGGATGGAATATCGGAAGGATGGACGTCGAGAGGTTCATCGAGGTGCTCACAGCAGGTGAGCCGCTGCAGGGAGCTTTGGAGGGGACGGAAGAACTGGCAGCTCAAGACGTGGTGAACTCCACTATGAGCATCATTACGACTGCTTGCTGCACATCTATGCCCCATCGAAGACCCCGGCACAGCAAGCCCCAAACCGAAGCATACTCTCCGACACGACACAGGACCAACGAAGGATGGAAATTACATCGGGTGTTGCCCAGGGACCTTTCCTTGGTCCGGACCTGTGGAACGTATCTTACGACGGGCTACAGAGACTTGAGATGCCAGATGAGTCGCGCTTGGTCGGCTATGCGGATGACGCTGCGGCTCTTGTCGCTGGACACACCGTTGAACAAACACAACTTAGGCTAGGTATGCTAATGTGCCGAATGAGGGACTGAATGACTGCACGCCGGCTATATTTAGCACTGAAGGAAACCGAAGTGGTCATCTTGACAAAAAAGAGAGTCCCTAGGGTAAGGATGATCAGTATTGGAGACTTACGAATCGAATCGAAGCCATCGCTGCAGTAATGGGGCTACTGATCGACTCGAAGATGAGTTTCTCTGAGCAAATCAGGGCAACGACTGAGAAGGCTGCTTCGAAAATATCGGCGCTGTGTCGACTTATGGCCAACATAGGGGGACCCAGCCCATCAAGACGACCCCTCTTGATGAGTGCTGTAGGGTCAGTGCTACTGTACGGAGCAGAGGTATGGGGCGACGCTCTCACAAGGAAGTATACCGAAAATGTTTGGCAAAAGTACAGAGAAGGGGAGCATTGAGAAATGCATCTTCATATCCAACAGTCTCTGATTCGGCGGTGAGAGTTATTGCAGGCGTGAGACCTGTCGCCCTCCTTGCTAGAAAGCGCCACGCTATTTACCTTGCGCCGAAACTAGGATGCGAGGGAGACGGTTGTCCGTGGGGAGAGACAGCGCTCGCTCAATGATTGGCAGCACTCTTGGGTCACTTGCACGAAGGGAAGGTGGACAGCACGCCTCATCCCGGATGTGAGACCCTGGGTAAATCGAAGGCATGGTGAGACTGGCTTCTATCTGCCCCAGCTTCTGAGCGGGTGTAGGTGTTTTCAGTATTACCTGCACAAGATTGGTAAGTCATGGTCTCCCGATTGTCGGTTTTGCCCAGGAGAGGAGGACAATGCCTGCCACACATTGTTTGCGTGTACAAAATGGGTCAGGCTGCAAAGCGGACTCTACAGGGAGACGGGAGAGTTTACCCCGGATAATGTGGTTGCGGTGATGCTCGAATCGGGTTACAAATGGAACCAGGTGGCACATTATGCTCGGGCAGTCCTAAAATATAAAAGGGACTCACAGTAGCCGGGGGCGTTGGGCCTGGGGGATCGCTTTTCTGGCACTTCCTTTTCCCCTCTCGCTAGGAAAGAAATCCTTCAGCTTGAAGGCGGCTCACGTTGTAGCAAAACGAGATCTGGCCCAAAGTAATGTGTCAAACGGTTTCAGGCTGGGTTCTCAGGTTGACA
>OZ017739.1:169004129-169006629 GCA_963969285.1 Odontomyia ornata | reverse complement strand
CGCGGCCAATAATTTTAATGTTCCGGGAAAGTGAAAACGCAATGTCTTTTAATTTAAGCTAAAAGAATTTATTGAATTACGAAAATGCACAATAAACAATTTAACACTTTCACTAATTTTAATTTTCACTATGAAAATTATCTAACACTTGTCCATAAATTTCTTATCGCAATTGTCTTCTAAATCACTTCACTATTACGAAACACACTATCGCAGTTCTTATCACGGTCGAATGAATGATGATCCCCCCATTCATTCAGCTCGCCTTTATATAGGGTCTCTACCTATTCACCCATTTCTCGTTTATTGGCGAATGTTCTACCGAGAGGTACCAGGTAGGTTCGTCACTTGCAGATGTTGATCATGCTTGTTGGGTTCTCGTGGTTTCGAGTGAATTCGTGTTCTTCATTGATGTGAAAACAATTGCGACAGTAGCTCGCAGAATTATTTGTACATGTAACAATATATTTATATATATATATATATATATATATATATATATATATATATATATATGTATTTGCATATATATATATATATATATATATATATATATATATATATATATATATATATATATATCGTATATATATATATATATATATATATATATATATATATATATATATATATATATATATGTATATATATATTTTTTTTTTTTTTCTTTAAAAGCCGTCGGGCCTTGCTTAGTTGTGTGAGCAGACGCGTTTCGACTACTTTGAGTGAGGCAAAACATTGATATTCAGCTCAAAACTAAATATGAGACCATGACGAAAAAACTTGACAAATTGATGAAAAAACAAAACAAAATGACCACACCAGCGAACAGAACTTTCTATCCACGGACTGTAAACCTATCAGATACGCCTTTTACGACACAAGAAATGGAGCTATTAAATAAGGGACTGAAACACAACTTACATAATACAAACCGCAACAAAGACCTAGAACAACTAGTAATCGACACTGAACTAGCCATTAACAAACTGCCGCAGGAACAACAGACACATGCAAGACATACTGCAGTAGACATACTACAAAAAATACGCACTAGCATAAACAAAACGGATTTCCACGAAGACCATAAGATATTAAGACACATTCAGACAAAGCTAACGGATAACCTACTAACAGTGACGAAGGCTGACAAAGGACATACAACGTTGATCCTAAAAACAACGGACTATGTACAAAAAACAATAGACTTCATTAACGCCAACGGCTACAAACTGGTAAACAAAGACCCCACCAATAGGTTCCAAGCGGACTTACGTACCGCCATTATACAATCCCCACTAATTATTCCTCCTAATACTAAGCAACGCTACATAAACCCAAATCCATGCACACCACCCCTTAAAGCACAACCTAAGCTCCACAAACCCAATATTCCTATCCGTCCTGTCGTCAACTACCGCCCAGCTCCTGCATACCAATTAGCACGGTACTTGGCAACGATAATGGCTGATGTCGTGCACCTTGACGACAAATACGCATTAAAGAACAGCCGCGAGCTAGCAAATTCTACCACTTCTTTAAAATTGACTGAAAATTGTCAACTTTTATCATTAGACATCACCAACCTCTATACGTCTATCCCTGTCGATGAAACACTGGCCATACTAAAAGAAAAACTTTCATTCAACAACAGCCGACGATTCACAGATCAAATACTCAATCTCATAAAGACCACAATCAAACAGAACTATTTTAAGTTCAATAGCAACACATACATTGCCAAAGACGGTCTGGGTATGGGACATCCAATGTCCTCAATAATGTCAGAAATATTCTTACAATCTTTGGAAGAAGTCTTTATACCCAAAGTTGTCAAAAGATTCAATGTAATATTTTACAGACGATATGTGGATGACTGTTTCATTGTTATTGACTCACAAGAAAATAAACAAGACGAACTACTTACCTATATGAATGAAATTCACCCGAATATAAAGTTCACTATGGAAAAAGAAACAAACGGACAACTCAACTATATGGACCTAACTGTGACACGTGAACAAACACGATTGGACTACAAAATATACAGAAAACCAACCACAACTGATCATACCATACATGAAACATCTAACCACCCCGCACAACATAAGCTAGCAGCGTACAGATCAATGGTGCAGAGGCTTCACTCCATCCCCATGACTCCTACTAACTACTCCAACGAACTAAACAACATTTACAGAATAGCTAATAATAACGGATACAAACAATGCGACATTGACAAACTAGTCACACAGTACAAACAAAAACAGGAACGCCAACCGACGGAAACTCATAAGAACGACCAACAGTGGGTATCGTTAACATACGTAGGCAAAGAGACATACAAACTATCAAACTTCCTTAGGAAATACAAATTGCAAACTGCATTCAAAACGAACAACAACATTGGAAACAAACTGAAGCCAAAACTGAATGACACATCGATATACGAAGGCAGCGGCATATACAAACTGACATGCAAGGACTGTGACATGGTATA
>OZ017739.1:168611629-168999129 GCA_963969285.1 Odontomyia ornata | reverse complement strand
ACTCACTTTCAGATGTTGATAATGCTTGTTGGGTTCTCGTGGTTGCGAGTAAATTCATTTGTTGATGTTCTTAATGGTTGTGAAAACAATTGCGACAGTAGCATATGTATCTATATGCATGCATGTATGTATGACATATACATCTTTATATATATATGTATATATAGATGTATATATATATGTATGTATATATAGATAGATAGATATATATATATATATATATATATATATATATATATATATATATATATATATATATATATATATATATATATATATATATATATATATATATATATATATATATATCTATATATATATATATATATATATATATATATATCTATATATATATACATATATTTATATATATATGTATATATATATATATATATATATATATATATATATATATATATGCATATATATATATATATATATATATATATATATATATATATATATATATATATATATATGTGTATATATATACTTGTATATATTGTTACATGTACAAATAATTCTGCGGGCTACTGTCGTAATTGTTTTCACAACCATGAAGGGCAAATTAATGTACTCAAAAGCACAAGAACCCACCAACCATGATCAATATCTGAAAGTGTCGTCGCTGCGAGGTGTTCAGGATTGTTCGAATATTCCAGGTAGCTCTCGTCAGAACATTCGCCAATGTACGAGAATTATACTTTCAAAATTTTACATTAAAACACGTCTTTCATAGACTTTAAAATATTTTTATTTGCCGTTCAAAACCTTACTTACTACTTACAGAACATACTTTGCTATTTAAACTATTTTCCGAAAACATCTGTGCACAATATTGCATCGTAAAAGTAGTTATATTGGTCTGCATACAGGATCTTTAAAATACCGACAACCTCATAAAGCAATTACAAATTAGAAAAAGGGATAACGAAAGGAAAAAGGGACGTGTAATAAAACAATAATATTTAAAGTATTGAAAAAGGATCATCACGTGTAGTTAGTGTGAAAAACGAAAGGTAATAAATAAATATATGTGTACTTTGAAAGATGTAATTAGTTAGAGTTATATAACTCGAGAAATTGATAGAATGGGTAGAGACTCTATATAAAGGCGAGCTGAATGAATGGGGGGATTATTACAACCGCGATAGTAAAACTGCGATATAGTTGAGCGCGAAGTGAAGGCGATATTGACTAATAGTGAAGTGATATAGACAGTTGTATTAAAAATTTATAGACGAATTGAAAAGTAAAATAGTGAAATTGTTAAATCAATGATTGTGCATTTTTAGTAAATAAACTCTTCTAACTTAATTTAAAAGACAGTGCGTTTTCACTTTCCCGGAAAATTACAATTATTAGCCGCGAACCAGAACACGCGACAATGGTGTCACGAAGTGAGAAAAAAAACTTTGAAAGTGAAAATTTGAAAATTTTTATAATGCACAATACTTAAGCTTGACGTGGAAACTGGTGGAAAAATAGCCTGAACAATAAAAATGCCACGGAACTTACATCTACTCATTAATGAATTGACCATATTGGAGCTCAAGGAGTAGTTGGAACAGCAAAATCTGGCCACATAAGGTACAAAGGCCATACTGATTGCACGCTTGCGTGACGAGATCGAGTCGGAAGGCGTGCATCTGGATTCGGGTGAGCCCTCAGATGCGGAAAAAGGCGCAGAAGGTGGAGAAGTAGAAGCACTAAAATCAAAGGAGCCAGAACAACAAGCGATCGAAATCAAGCCAGATTTTCAAAAACAGTCAATCGAAATAAAAGCAGAGACCTGAACAAATAAATTAAATGCGTCGAGGAAAAGGTCAGTCAGGTCGAGGAGAGAATGAACAATGAGATGGAAAAATGAAAAAGAATTGGAACCAGCGAAGGCAGTAGTAACCACCTCACCAGCCTCGCTAATTCAGAAATGTGGAAGCACCAATATTCGATGGGAAAACTGTCTGGAGCATTTACAAAACCCAGTTTGAAGCTGCCACTAGTGCAAATCACTGGAATAAGCAGGAACGAGCTACTGCATTAATTCTTGCTCTAAGAGGCCCAGCTGCCGAGCTTTTGCAGACTATCCCCGTTGAATCACACTCAAACTCGGCTGCTATAATGAATGCGCTTGACATGCGTTATGGAGACGATCATCTGAAGCAGATTTATCGGTCACAGCTACGGCACCGGATGCAGAAGTCTAGCGAAACCTTACAGCAGCTAGCCCAAGACATTGAGCGACTGGCACTTTTGGCTTAACCAGGTTATGGCCCAGAACATCGAGATGACGCTGCAATAGAAGCATTCATCAGCGCAATAAAAGACCAGGAATTGCAACAAGCCATGTGTTTAGCTCTAAAGCAAACGGTTAAGGATGCATTAGCTTACAGTCAGAACTTTGAGGCAGTGAAAAATGTGACTCGTACCACTGCCCGGGTTCGCGAGGTAGTGACAGACATGTCCAGGTGTGAGCACGTGGAAATTGAGCGAGACCCCCACGTAAATGGTGCGCTTAGATGCTGGAATTGCGGAGAAGGGGCACCTGCAAAGAGACTGCAAGAAGCAAAGAAAACCGAGCTATTGTCTAGGGTGTGCAGCTAGGAGAAGATCTAGAACGAGACAGGAACCCAGAATGGAAGCCCTTCAAACTGAAGGGTCGGGAAAGATGTAGGAGCCAACGCTGTGTAGCAAAGGTTAGCTAGGAGGATCGACGTCCCCAGCACCACCATCACTGTGTCAAGACTACATCGTGGAGAAGCAGACTTATGCCTTCCGGGTCAACTTGCTGGAGAACATTGCACCAAAACAATCGACACTGGTGCAACCCGATCGATTATCCGACCAGACCTAGTGAGGCAACAACTACTTCACAAGGGTAGGGTTTTCTCATAACGGACAGCTACGGGAGAAACAGCGCCTGTCCATGGAGAGGTCAACCTTCAGATACAGTTGGGAAACCTCGCGTTCCGACATAATTTTTTGGTCGCGTGCATTATGGATGATTGCATTTTCGGAATGGATTTTCTGCGACTAGATGGAATCACGTTAGACTTGGGCAAACGTGTATTGAAATGGCGTCCGAATTCCCAAGATGAATATTGTAGTAAAGGGTGATTCATAACAAGTGTACACATGTGAATGGGCCTTAACTCTTATTTATCACAAATTTTAGGTCCATACATTGACAGATTATGACAGTTTAGTCTTTTACAATTCTAACCATGGCATCATACACATCAGCCAAACGTTTTATAATTGTTAAAACTTTTTACAAAAATAATGAATCGCCAGTGCAAACATTTTACGCTCTACGTGAAATCGAATAATTTCACGAAATGGACCCATAAATTGGCCGGCGAGATCGTGTGATTTGACTCCTTGTGACTTCTTCCTTTGGGGATTCCTGAAGAATCGTGTTCAGGTTGATGCTCTTCAGACTACTGAAGCATTAAAAAACAATATTCGAGCTAACATACGCCTAATAACGCCGGAAATGTGTGAAAATGTCATCGAAAATTAAAATCATTGTTTGATAGTCTGTAAAGCAGCACGAGGTGCACGCCCAAAGCAATATTTCATATTTAATTATAAAGGACCAAATTTTTATAATAAATAAATATTACAGTTCAATCTTCATAAAAATTATTATTTTTTTTCGACAAAATTGCGTACACTTGTTATGAATCACCCTTTATGTACTGACACTGATGTACTGAATTCTTCCGAAAGCATTGTATGGGCTAAGCTTGATGGTGATTCTGGAGACCACCGACCTCATCTGATAGAGCCACTGAAGGCGTACATATTGCGCAGTTTGATTTTAGGACGAAGCCTTGCAAGATCTATAAGGAACGGGTACGTGGCGGTTAGAGTCCTTAACACCGCAGACTCAACCACGAGCATCAAAGCGGAAGAAGTCATCGGCAGTTGCCAGTCTGTTTCCACCATCACCTCCTTGGAAGCCACTCACGACCATTAGTGGAAAAGGAGGCAAGATGCAGACAAGCCCGGGAATCCACGTCTGCAATATTGAAGCAGGTCAAATTGCCAGTGCATGTATTCACGCAAGCCTCTGATCTGGTCACCAAGTACAGTGATATCTTCCCAACAAGCCCCGATGACCAAGACCGAACGAGTATGGTAGTTCACGTCATAGATACACAGGGAGCCAAGCCAATTAGACAAGCACTGAGACGTCTTCCTATAGCCAAACAAGGAGAAGTGAGCGCACTGATCTCGAAAATGGAAAAACAAGGTGCTATCGAACCTTCTGTCAGTCCATGGGCCACGCCAGTAGTTCTAGTAAAGAAAAAGAATGGTGGCACTCGTTTTTGTGTTGAGCAGCTTAAGGACGTCACTAAGAAAGATAATTACCCGCTCTCACGTATTTACAACATCATGGAAACTTTGGCCGACGCAAAGTGGTTTTCTACACTTGATCTCAAGAGTGGCTGCTGGCAGGTAAAAATCGACAAGAAAGACCGAGAGAAGACCGTATTTTCAGTTAGGACCGGATTTTGGCAATTTGTGATGATACCATTTAGGCTTTGTAATGCTCCAGCCACTTTTCGGCCCTTGATGGAATACGTGCTACGAGGCCTAACCTGGAAGACCTGCTTGGTGTACCTAGATGACATCATTTTTATCGGGAGAACGTTTGAAGAGCATGTGCGGAACTTAGAAAAGGTTTTCTCCCGTTTGCGGCTAGTGAATTTGAAACTTAGTCGCGACAAGTGTACCCTTTCCGCAGCTGCAGTAAAATACCTTGGACATGTTGCATCAGCAGAAGGGGTCAAAACAGACCCTGGGAAAATTGAAGCCGTGAAAAGCTGGCCAACACCAAGTAACAAGCACCAACTACGAAGTTTTCCGGGTCTGGCAACCTACTATCTAAGATTCGTCAACGACTTCGCCAAAATAGCTAATGGTCACCATCAGCTAACCGAGAAAAATCGTCCGTACGTCTGGGATGAACAATGCCAGGTAGCCTTTGAGGCCTTGAAGAAGAGACTGTGTGAATCACCCGTGCTGGCATATCCGAAACCCGGAAAAATGTTTGTAGTTGGCACCAATGCGAGTAACGGCGGTATTGGAGCTGTACTCTCCCAGCAGATCGAAGGTGAAGAAGGAGTCTTTTCGTATTACAGTCGAGTTCTCTCAAAAAGTGAGAGGAACTACCGCGTGACCGGGAAGGAGCTATTGGCTATAATAGAGGCCACCAAGCAGTTCCACAAGTACCTATATGGCCAGAAATTTGTTCTTCGAATGGATCATGCATCGCTGAGATGGCTACTTAACTTCAAAAACCCCGAGGGACAAGTTGTGAGATGGATGGAAAGATTGCAGTCATACGACTTCAAAATTGTTCATCGGAAGGGCGGAGTTCATGGAAATGCTGACGCCCTATCTCGTCGCCCATGTGCAGCTAACTGCAAGCACTGGTGACGGATTGAGGAAAAGGAGCCGACCGTTGATCTGCGAGTGATAAGGGCCGAATTCGATGAAGGTTGGTCATCGGAGGAGATTCAAAGTGCCCAGTTAGCCGATGAAGACATCGGACCATTGCTCGTATGGAAGAAGACAACTGGGCGACCGGAGTGGAAGGACATTTCGATCAATGGCGCCACCTTGAAAAGTTATTGGGCACAATGGAACTCCCTTCAGGTGGAGGGTGGCGTACTCAACCGGAAATGGGAAATCCTATAGGATGCAAACTATACTTCTCAAAAGCCGAATCTACGATGTAGTTAAGGAAATGCACGGAGGATCCTCGGAAGGCCACCTTGGTGTTAACAAGACTTTAGCGAAATTGCGGGAAAGGTTCTACTGGCTCCATGCTTGAGAAGACGTAGAGGACTGGGGTCACAGAAGTATGATTTGCGCTTTTGTCAAAGGTTCAAAGCGATGACTGAGAGGATACATACAAACCACAGCGTGGGTGTACCGTTTGAAAAGATTGCTGTTGACATCGCAGGATCTTTTCCTGAATCCAAATGGGGAAATCGATACGCGCTGATCGTGGCCGATTATTTCAGCAAGTGACCCGAGGTCTACCCCATTCCCAACCAGAAAGCAACCACTGTAGCCGAACAGCTAGTACTATATTCAAACTATATTCGGATCATGGCCGAAACTTTGAGTTTGAGTGAGTGGTGAAATGTACGAGCTGCTGGGAATACGGAAATAAGGACAACACCGATGCATCCCCAATCCGATGGAATGGTCAAACGGTTCAACAGCACATTCAAAAAGCGCCTGGCCAAGATGGTTGACGAGAACTAAAGGGACTGGGACCAACACATCCCACTATTTTTGATGGCGTACAGAGAAACCCCAAACGATCTGGGAGTATGCAAGTGAGCTTAGGAAACGGTTGAACCAGATACATCAGATAGTGCGAAAACACCTCGAATCGGCTACTGACCGCATGAAGACCAGGTCTGATCTAAAGGCAAATTCTACTTGCTTCCAGGAAGATGAATTGGTGTGGCTACATAATCCACAACGGCGGAAGAGGAGGCCTCCTAGGCAGCAGCATAATTGGGAGGGACCATACCGAGTTACAAAGCGAATCAACGACGTTGTATACCACTTGCAGGAACACCGTAAGCCAAGAGCCAAAATGAAAATCGTGCACCTGGGCCGTCTTGCCCCATATGACATCCAGGGAAGATTGACTACAACTGGCGACACATCTTTTTGGTGCGAAAGGAAACGAGGTGGGGGCAGTGTTACATGTAAAAATAATTCTGCGAGCTACTGTCGCAATTGTTTTCACAACCCATAAGGACAAACGAATGTACTCTAAAGCACAAGAACCCACCAACCATGATCTATATCTGAAACTGACGTGGCTGCGGGGTGTTCAGGATTGCTCGAATATTCCAGGTAGCTCTTCGCAGAACATTCACCAATGAACGAGAAATTGATTGAATGGCTAGAGACCTTATATAGAGGCGAGCTGAATGTACGGGGGGATTATTGCAACCGCGATAGTAAAACTACGATACAGTGGAGTGCGAAGTAAAGGCGGTATTGACTAATAGTGAAGTGATATAGACAGTTGAATTGAAAATTTATAGACAAATTGTTAAATCAATGATTGTGCATTTTTGGTAAAGAAACTCTTTTAACTTAATTTAAAAGACAGTGCGTTTTCACTTTCCTGGGACATTAAAATTATTGGCCGGGAATCATAACACGCGACAGTATATATATATATATATATATATATATATATATATATATATATATATATATATTTATATATATATATGTATATATATCTAGATATATATATATATATATATATATATATATATATATATATATATATATTTATATATATATATATATATATATATATATATATATATATATATATATATATATTTATATATATATATATATATATATATATATATATATATCTATATATATATATATATATATATATATATATATATATATATATGTATATATATCTAGATATATATATATATATATATATATATATATATATATATATATATATATATATATATATATATACATATATATATATACATTTATACATATATATGTGTATATATATATACATATATATTTATATATATATAAATATATATATATATGTATATATATATATATATATATATATATATATATATATATATATATATATATAATGAGGTTTTTTTCATGTAGGAATAACACACGAATTGTTTCTCTGGAATTAACGAAGTTTTATTTTCATATAGAAAACTTACATCATTAAATTTAAAGTTAGTATTAATCCTACCTGGAATTAACAAAGAAACAACATTCGATGTTGTTATTCACACTGTTGTTTCTTAGTTAATTTACAATACCGTTTACGTTAACAATTTAATCTTTATGATTTTAATATTGTATTGTGTTCTGTCTGAAGTCTGACAGCTTTCATCTTACTGATTGCCACTTACAATAATTGGTCTAACTTACCGACCTGTCAAGTTAAATACAATGGTTTTCTTTCAATAAGTGAAATGACTTATCGAAGCGTGGCGCTAAATTTAAATGAAGAGATAGTACTTTCCTTACATCTCCCCCCCTAAGATAAAAGTTTTGGTACAAAAGTTTAAGTATAGAATCATATAAGGTCATTTGTGATTTCTTTAGTACTTTCTTCATCTGCTTTATATGGAGTTGGAATGAGTTTAGAGATATGGAACAAATTTGATTCTGATTTGATGTGTCCTGTGTCAATTTCATACATTGAGTTTGATATTTTCTTCAAAATCTTGTAAGGGCCAATCCTTAATTCATCTATATTTTTCCGATTTAGTCGATAACCATTTTCAATGTTTACTAGATCCACGATTGAAGTCATAATCTGTTCTGTTTTTATCATATAATTTCTTTATATAATCATGGTGTTTGATACTGTTCTTGAAGGCAATTGTCCTATCATTTTCAAGGTTATTATTATCTTTCTTCTTTCTTAATACATTTGGTAATATTGAGGTTGGTTCACCTTGTAATAAATATTTTGGACTGAATTTAGTGACTGTGTGTTCCGTTTCGTTGTATTTTTCTACACAGATATGTGCTATAGTTGTCCATGCACATCTTTTATTTTCCTCGTTTATTGCACATCTGATTTTATTTACTAGAGTTTGATTCAATCGTTCATTTGTGCCGTTAGAGAATGGTGCATTGACTGCAGTGAAAATTATCGTGATGTTCTTTTTTTCTAGGTAGTTTTTGAATTCTTTGGAATTTATGCCTGGATATTGATCTGTTAAAATTATTTCTATGTTATGATCTTTGAGCACGTTTTCTGTCAGTTTAATGAAATCACTTGCGTTTTGTGTTTTTGATGTTAATATGTAAGCAAATCTTGTAAAGTGATCTACTAGTAGATGTAAATATTTCTTTGTGGATCGGGAACCACAGAATCCCCCTATTGTATCTATAGAAACTATTTCAAACGGTTTTCGTGCAGGACCAAGGCGTGACATTAGACCAATCTTGTCTTGATTTATTTTTTATACAAATCTCGCAAATTCTGAACGTTTTCTTTATATTTTCCGATATGTTTTCCGCTGTATAATATGGTAATACTTTGTTTTGCATTTGTTTTATGCCGATGTGACAAAAACTTTCGTGAACGGTTTCTATAAGTTTCTTACAATACTTTTCTGATAGTACAATTTTTTTCTTTTTTCCTAACTTTTCTATAATACAGTTATTTTTAAAAATTAATTTATCTCTACTATCTTTTAAATATCTGTTTTCTTTTTGATCTTTGATAAATAGTAGGTAAGATCACCTAATTCTTCATCTGTTCTTGCCTTGATATTCATTTTTTCTAGTGGCTTGTGATCTGAAAATACTTTGAATGATCTGCCTATGAGCCAGTGTTGCCAGTACTTTACAGATTCTTTAATTGCTAAGCATTCTAAATAAATAGCTTTCTTTCTTTTTTGCGCTTCATTCAGTTTCTTTGAAAAGTATGCTTCGACCTTTTCGTTAGGCTTTGGTTGTTTTAGTACAGCTCCTATACCGTGCAAGCTTGCGTCTGTATATATATGTATTGGCAGGTTTGTATCGAAAATAGCCAAAATTGGTTGAGTGCAAAGGAAATGTTTCATGTGTTCGAAAGTTCTTTGACACTCTTCAGTCCAAATAAATTTTTGTCCTCTTCTTAGTAAATTATGCAATGGTTCTAACATTAGTGCAATTTTCGGTACGTATTCGTTGTAAAAATTAATTTTTCCTGAGAACTGTCTAATGTTTTTCTGATTCTTTGGCACAGGAAAATTTTGTATTGAAATTAGATTATCTTTTATCGGAGAGACTGAGTTGTGCTGTGCTTAAATATTGTACGGAATCTAATGCAAATGTGTATTTAGAGAGTTTTAATCTGAAACCTTCCTTCATTATTGCTTCTAGTAATTGTGAGAGGTGATCTATATGTTAATTGAAAGATTTTGAAAAAATTAATATATCGTCTATGTAGTTTACCGTGAAATCTGATAGTTTATGCTTTCTTATTATGTTACTTAATATTCTTTGGAAAATTGCTGGCGACGTCTTTAAGCCAAATGGCAAACAAGTCCACTGAAAATGATTTTCTTGGGTTACAAATCCCGTTTTTCTCCGGTCTTCGATTCTTAATGGAATAGACCAAAATACTGAGTTTATGTCAAGTTTCGAAAAATATATGCAATTTCTTGTTTTTACCAATAAATCTTCAATTAACGGGAATGGTTGCGATTGAGGAATTATTATTTTATTCAAGTCTCTAAAATCTATGCATAATCTTGATTTTTTGTTCTCATCTCTTTTATATGCCAATGTTACTGGAGCAGCAAAAGCACTGTATGATTCTTCTATTAAATTTCTTCTAAGTAGTTCTGCGATCTGTTCTTCTATTTCTTTTTCTCTTCAATTGTGCATCTATATGGTCTTTTACTACAATATTTGTCTACAATGAGATCTATTCTGGCTTCATAATTTTTCACTGTGCCTACATCGTATTTATCTTTCGCAAATATATTTTTATATTTATCTACAAGATTCTTTATTATTGTTTCTTCGTGATGATTCAAGTGATTTGTTGAGATATCAAAGTTGCCTACATTCACATGTTCATTGAAATTAATTTGATATTCTTCTTGCGTTTCTGTAGAATAAGGAATCTATTGTTCTATCTCTAAGTTCTCATTTTGTATTAATTCAAATTTCTTTATTCAATCTAATCCTATTAGAAAGTCATCTTGAAATTTTCATTATTGTGTATAAAAACATCTATATTTTCTTCTAAATCTAATAGTTTTGCCTTCACTGTTTTCAGGTTGGCTTTGTACATGTTTTTACTTGATTTTAATTTTAATAGTTTTGGATTAATTAATGAAAAATTTGAACCTGGATCACAAATAGCAGATACTTCTAAAGTATCGTTTAAAATTACCTTGAGTCTAATTAATGGTGGAAATATTAGTTTTTTGGATCAGTATCGCTAATTTCTAGTTCTAAAACGGAATTGTTGACATGTTTTATTTTGTCTTCTTTATTTTTAAACCAGCATTCAGATTCAGGATGGAAGCGTGTACCTTTACCTTTATTTTTACAAGTTTCGCATGGTATCTTTTCTTTGCTAGTATAATTCTTAATATTTCTTCTCGTTTCCATATTTTTCTTGTAAACCAGATGTTCTAATTTACCTATTTCGTTGTATAGGTCTTCGGTTTTTTCCAATTTTTGTCTGTCAATTCTATCAGCTACGAAATTTGGCAAGCTTATCGCAATTAGATCTATTAATGTTCCATTATCAATGGATTTTCTCACTTCTAGTAGAAGTTTTTCTTTTTTTATAGCAAAATCTATCAAAGAGCCAGTCTGATATCTAAATTGCAGCGCATATCTTATTGACGACCAACCTTTGTTTGCAAATGTATCACAAAATTTTATTTTCCAATCTTCCAATTTTGCTTGAATAGTCAGCTTCAAAAGTGTACAACTATACCAATCTGTAGCGCCTTTTTTCATGAACAATTTTAAAATTCCAATTTTTTTTTTATCTTTAGCTGTGTCAAACCGTTCACATTCTTTTTCAAAACTAGTTATCCATTGATCTGCATTCGAATTTTTCCCATTGAACTTTTCAATTGTAAATTCTTTAGCTATTTTGCCAATATTCTTTTCTTCAGATTTCTCTTGGCTCTTGCCAAGTATTTTTTCCAGCAATTGTATTAACGGTTGTTCTGAAGCGTTAATAACACCACTTTTTTGTGTACTAATTTCTTCTTCTAAGTACACGTCACCAAATTGTAAATTTCCCCCGTCATCCAAATAAGTTTCGGTCAATTCTTTGGTCAGATTAATCCAAAATTTTCTTGTTTGTCCCCTTTTAGTTAACGTTTTCTTTACCTTAGCAAATGCTGATGTCTTCGTGATTGCCGCATGCTCTTGTGCAAATAAGTAATTGTTTGGCATCATATAAGTCCTACCGTCTGGTGTGCCAATTGAGGTTATGCACAGAACGTTCGTCTTTGGCTCTTCTGCGGAACCGAGCATTTTGAATGTGAATTGCAGCTTGTCCATCGTGATTTCAACGTGAATGTTGTTTGAGGTATTTTTCATGTAGGAATAACACACGAATTGTTTCTCTGGAATTAACGAAGTTTTATTTTCATATAGAAAACTTACATCATTAAATTTAAAGTTAGTATTAATCCTACCTGGAATTAACAAAGAAACAATATTTGATGTTGTTATTCACACTGTTGTTTCTTAGTTAATTTACAATAACGTTTACGTTAACAATTTAATCTTAATGATTTTAATATTGTATTGTGTTCTGTGTGAAGTCTTACACCTTTCATCTTACTGATTGCCACTTACAATAATTGGTCTAACTTACCGACCTGTCAAGTTAAATACAATGGTTTTCTTACAATAAGTGAACTGACTTATCGAAGCGTGGCGCTAAATTTAAATGAAGAGATAGTACTTTCCTTACATATATAGAGTCGCACTGTCTTTTAAATTAAGTTAAAAGAGTTTATTTACTAAAAAAATGCACAATTATTAATTTAACTATTTCACAACTTGTCTATAAATTTTTAACTTCAACTGTTTATCACTTCACAATCAATATCGCTCTTAATTCCCACTCCACACTATCACAGTTTTACTATGTCGTGGTTGTAATGAAGCCCCCCATTCATTCAGCTCGGCCTTATATAGGGTATCTAGTCATTCAATTCATTTCTCGTACATTGGCGAATTACCTGGAATATTCGAGCAGTTTAATGAATGGAGCAGTGACGTCACTTTCAGATGTTATATATATATATATATATATATATATATATATATATATATATATATATATATATATATATATATATATATATATATATGAAAACAAATACAATTTAACATTCAACAGTGGACGTTTAGACCATGTAGAGTGGTGGAAGTAAATGACTTGAATTTGTATTTCGAACTTGATTTCGGCGATTGGAAAATTTCACGCATTCCTTGAAAAGCATCAGCTGAAAATTTTGAAAGCTTGCAAAAACACATGAATAAGTACATGGATGGCTTGATTGAATTGAGCGACTTCAACGCTTTCCATAGGGAAAGAAAGCTTGCCATCTCCTGTGTGCACCTCTATGGTTTGAAACCAGCTTGGGGGTCCGCTTCAATAGCATCTACCAAATTTGGTCCTGGCGGCATCCAGAGCTCAAAGAGCCAAACAGAGTACCTAGATATGAAGAAATGGGTCTAGGCAACTAGACAAAACCAGGCGCACGGCCAACTGGTTTTCAACATGCCTGTTAAGCAAAGCCAACCAGCGGAAAGGTTGGAAGAAATTTGTCCAGGCGCAGGGCCAACTAGACAAAACCAGGCACAAGGCCAACTGGTTTACCAGTGACATCTAATCTTAATGTGCATCAACCTTATGTTAGTTCTGGTAGATGTCTTGGATATTTAAGATCAAAGTTTCTAAATAAGGTTGTTGTATTGGAACAGTGGTACGAGCTGTTGTTTCCACTGTTACATTTCCGATGAAAACTTGTACAAAGTTCTTGTTTCTACTGTTACATTTTCTATGAAACTTTGTACGTGGTTGTTGTTTCCACTGTTACATTTTCTATGAAACGAGGTTGTTGTTTCTACTGCTATATTTTCTTTTATACTCGAAAAGTTCAGTTGTAGCGTTTTCTAATCGTTAGAGAAATTCCTCTTATGTTTTCTCATCGTAAGAGGAATTCCTATTGTAACAATTCCTACCCATATTGCAAAGTTCAGATCTTTCTTGGAGAGACAAGATGCGATCGGATTTTATCCAATTAAGTCGGTAGTGGCAAATGCTGTGCTGAGAGGCAAGTTGCGAATGTGGTAGCGAATTAGCCGAAAGCAGCGAATGTCGTAGGATCAGATTTCTCTTCAATTGCAAACGGGTTGAATGCGCTAACTTATTCTCAACCATTATTTCTTATATTTTGTGTATTGCTTGTATTTTATAGGCAAAATCGGAAAATCAACTTAGATTCTATGCTATAGTCATTTGCTCTTTTTAGTGTTTATTGGCAATTGTTGCTTAGGCTAGTTTCTATTCTAACATATATTTTGTTTCTTACATACTTTCTTAAGAATCGTAATTTCTAGTGAATATGATTTGTATATTATTATTATCTAGTGCTCAAAAATTTGATACTTAATTAATACTTTAATTTTGTTTCTCAGTGAAAATCATTTCGTATGATTTATTTATCAGTTTTTTAACGTGACGAGTTTTAGTTGCACGACTATTAAAAAGAAATCTTTACTTATACGATACATATAAATTTTTTAATGTTTATCTTAGAGATTATCTACTTATCTTACAACAATTTCATGTGCATTAACTTGTATATTAAAACTACAATATTGTTTTATAGTGTATTGAAAGAAAATATGCTCATTTTACAATTACAATTATCGAATAAACTTATCGGTCTTAATATGTTAAGAAAAAGTCAATTATATGACATACATTAGTATAATAAAATCTTTTACTTGAAACTGTTTACATGTAGCTCTTTTTTTCATTTTAGCAAAAGTATTTTATAGTATTTATTTTTCTTCTATAGTTTTTGTTTTGTACAATTGATTTAAAGGCATTACAATTTTTGTGGCTTATGAGTATTCTTATTAAGGGCTTGCCGACAATTATTTTGTTTTCAGAACGAGTTTTTTGAATTTATGTTTGAATTTCTTAATTTCTTAAACCAGCTGTAATGATGGTGCTGGTTGTGGAAGGTTTTTCCTCTATTGGGGAGGCAGTAGCACATTGTGTTTTTAATTCCTGGAGATCAAGGCTGATAATAGGATTTATTTCCCTGCCGGAGTTCCTTTTGCAACGATACAACGAAACGCTAAATATTCAATGATTATCAAAAGACAAAGAGTAGTGAGGCTGACGGAGGTTGTTGTTAAGTGATTATAGTTTTTAGTGGTGCCTGTATACTTCATTTGGTTTAATTACGCAAATATATCATTTAGAGAATGGGTATTTGCTTCGAAAATTTTATTTCTATTATGGTCTGAGACTAGTTGTAATGAGTCGTTGCTATGGGTGTAAGTCAAGTTTGATAAATCGAGGTGGATAATTGGGGGTCAACTTCTGGTAACGCTTGTGACTGTTGTCTTTTAAAATCATTTGTGCTTTCTGCCCTTTAGGGTATGATTAACTCATTGATATTTAAAGTACACGGAAAGTGGAGGGTTAAAATACCCTTGCTAAGGAGGCTATGTGTGGTTAAATTTTCGTCACATCGGACGTAAATGGAAAAATTTAGAAAATACACCCAGCTCTGGTTTGTTAAGTTTTATCAATGTGTTGTCTGTTTGAGGGGGTGGTTCATTTTCCTCCTAGATGGGTTGTAAAGTAGACAAATAATTTCGTTAACCACTGGTCGGGAATAAATTATAGGAGTGGTAGGTTGACGCACATAAAAATCGCCAGGCTCGTGATGCTTCATTTTTTCAGGGTGTGTAGATTTTCAGGACTTAATAGTAGAAATTGTTGTGATGCGATACTACTCGATAAAACTCGATCGAGGGAAGAAGGAAAAATGTTTCGTTGGTAGCTATTGGAAGAGTGTCGATTTGTTGAAGTTGCATCAGTAGTAGTTGAAATAGAGGAAGCTTTATAATTATTACTAATTTTTCTTTCATGTTGTAGTTCTGTAGCTCTGCTGCTTGTGAAAGAATTTGTTCACAATAATTTGGACACTTATTTCCGGGCTTTGTATAAATTTTGCGTAACTTTTCGAAGGAAATTAGAAGGGGATGGATTGTATTAGTTTGGGTTGCTGATACGATTTCTCGTCATTAATATATTTTTGTGTTCCACTAATACTAAAGCATCTGTTATTTTAGACATGTTATAGTTTTGCGGAGCTAGTTCCTGTTGTCTAGTCATGATGTTGGCTAGGGGTTTATGGAGTTCTTCCAAGGATATTTTCGCTATGCAGATCCTGTGTTTTCCCAATTTAACCAATTCTTCTCCTTCACTTTCCACTTGCTCTAATCTGCTGCATAGTTCCTTTTTTATTTTGGTCGTTCATAGTACCAAACAGGGTATGCATCACTCGTCCTATTCAGTCAAAGAATGATCCTTTCACTTTCTATGGTGACAATGATTCCTGAAGAGTTTGTGTGTGGCATTTTAGGGTTTCTACAATAGCTTGTGTATGGTGAAGCTGAGTTTTACATTCTGTGTTGTTTTTCAACAGAGCAGTTGCAAGAGATGTTCCGCCCGTTCAGCCAGATTAATTTGTGTTGCTAGTTCTCCCAGGTTTATTTCGATTATTATGCTCCAGCTACTGTGGTAGGGCAGTCGATTTACAATGTTCTCAAATAGGACTCCTTGGTTTGTCAAACAGGGTAATAGTGTATGGGACAATGTCTGCATCGGATGTTTTCGCGGCAATAATTAGAAGGAAGAGAATTCGTAAGCAGTCCATGTCTAATGGGACTTGGGGAAAATATGTTGGTAGCGTTTACTCAAAATATGTTTTAAATCGATTATTGGGAACAGTAACCAGCATCTTCCCTATCGCAATAGTTGTTTTTACCGGGGAGGTTACCCGTTTGACTGTGTATGAACTTACCTATACTTGTCCCAGTTTATGTTTTTAGGTCTTTGTAAAATTTTTTCACAAAGACCTACTAGTCTCGCGACCTGTCTGTCCGTCTGTCCGTCCGTCCGTCTGTCCGTCCGTCTGTCCGTCCGTCTGTCCGTGCGTCACAGCCGATTTCCTCAGAAACTATAGAAGCTAGAATGCTCAAACTTTGTGAAAAGGTCAGAAGTGATGGTCTCTCAAAATTCAAGGCCTTAACAAAAATTTGAAAATTTTTTAAAGGGGGTCTCCCCTAATAACGAAGTGGCCCTTAAACATTTTTTTATCAAAGGTAGTCGAGTCAATTAGATCTTTTTGAATCTGAAATAAAAAAATCATTTCATGAATTAGGGGGTCCAGGGGAAGGCAAAATATACCCAAAATTTGTGTCCCCCCACCACGCGATTGGACACCTTTCAGCCGAAAAATCTGAAAATTATCACGGACGTGGGCCTTTATGAGTACAAGGGCAACAAATACCTTAGAAATCGAAATTCATTCAACTTTGTTAATAATAGTATGATTTGTAGGTTTTACATTTTCACCCATAAAATCAAAACGGTACCTTTAAACTTCTTGAAATTTTGTAATTATATAGACTGACATAAGATATATATGTTCACAAAATTTAATTGAGATCGAATCATAATCAAGTGAGTTATAGCCATTTCAATTATATGAAATCACAACAACAACATGTGTTTATGGTTGCGCGAAGATAACTCAACCATACCTTCTGACTCCAGCCGGGGGCGTTTTGAGTCCCGGGTCGCTCCGTCGGAGACGGGCGTGGGCGCCCCTCGTCTACGCGTAAAGTTATCACCCCAAGCCTCGAGACGAGCTTGGCTCGCGCCGGAGTCTTCACTTTTAGGGAAGAAAACGAAATCGCTAGCAGAGAGGAGGAGGACAACACATGTACCTACTCCCGCGACAATTCTGCACTCTAACTATCCTAGATCCTCTTATACGTGAAATTAAGTTCCCCGAGAGCTGGGATTCGCACTAAACAAAACCCATATATACCCCAGCACTTGCAGATTATTGAGGCGGGAAATGGGCGCCTTGAAATTTCTTCAATCACTCCCGAACCAATTATCACCGAGAGTAGAAATAAAAGCGATTCACTGTAAATTCACAAATCATTCTTATTTTAACAATTAGTTTTGTAACAACCGCGAGAATATACTTCTTTTTTTTGTAAATTCGCTCCCATGGTAAATAACACTCAAGAGATTATGCTTAAATTCTAAACTATATTTCGACGCCGAGGGCCCCCAGTAAATTTTCTGCCTCGTTCGTGTCCCGTTGCACGTTAGCCACGTGTATCCTGATGCAAGTATATTACGATTTCTCGTGGCGTGTCCGTGGCGGCCCGATATTTCGGTTTGTCGTCTTCGCGGAAGAATTCCCGGCGTTGTCCTTCTGCTGGGAGTCACGTTTATTTCTTTTCCTCCAGTTTCACAAAATACTCCAGTCCCTGACTCGAGAATCCCTAGCTGGGATGACTTCCTTCGCTCGCTGCGGAACCTTCCCACACGGAATCCAAGACGGAAAAGAGCCCCTTCGCTCACGATTCGGTCCGTCCTCGCCTTGGATGGGATTTCTTTGCCCCGTTGAAATTCCCTACGGTGAAGTTGGCCGCGACTTCTTAGACTCATAGATTCTAGTACTATATTGCGTCTTGGAGCCCCAGATATCCGTGGCTCGAACCTTCTTGCTGGAAGTTTTTTAGGGTTTTGTAAAATAATTTTACAAAACCCTACTAAAATTGCGTCCTGTCTGTCCGTCAGTCTGTCCGTTCGTCCGTCCGTCCATCCGTGTGTCACAGCAGTTTTTCTCGGAAACTACTGAAGCTAGAAACATCAAATTTTGTATGTCGGTGTAAAGTGGCGCTCTCTTCAAAGTTCATTCACAAAAAAAATTTATAAGGTCTTTAAGGGGGGTCTCCCCATATAGGGGAGTGACCCCCCGAAAAAAAATTTCATTGAAGGTAGCCGATATGGGTATCAAATGAAAGGTCTCGATGAGAGCTTTTCAAAACAGGTGTTGGTTTGGCAAAGTTTGGTTCAAGGGGCGCACAGGGAGGGGAAACACACGAAAAATTTGGGTCCCCCCCCCCTCGCGTTTGGACACCTGTGATCCGAAAAATCTGAAAAAAACCAGGAATGTAGGCCTTAGTTAGTACAACAACATCAAATACGTAAGAAGTCACAATTCAATCAACTTTGTTAGTAATAGTATGATTTCTCGGTTTTATGTTTTCTTGAATATAATCTTAACGGTACCCTTAAATTCAATGATATTTAGCGAAGTTATAGCGGTTTGAATTTTCCCGTATTACTATGAAACAATATGCGCTGTATTTCTATGGCAACATATGGCTATGGAACAACATGCGCTTTTTACCGACTCACACTACTGTTTTGCTAGGATTTGCATGGAAATTTCAGGAATGATAGGTGTCTTGTAGATCTATGAGAATCGGTTCAGCTAGTGGTATCAGTAATCGTAAATCAAAATAGTGGCTGTTTTAAATGCGAAAATTGAATAATTTTGAGTTATTTTTTCCCAACTTCAACGTTTAAGGTGCATGCTTTAAACACTTGATTCAATTTAATGAATGCCTGAAGATGAGCACCTTCAATTAATACTCATAAGTGAAACAAGTCAAGGAGGCGGGAGAGAGCTCCTAGCAAAAGGGGTTTGTAACCATTCTAGGATTCGAAAAAATCGGCCATTAATCGATGATAACAGTACAGGAGAGTGGCCCCGAAAAAAAATAATGAAATGTAGTCGATATGAGTATGAAATGAAAGTATTCATGGGAGCTTTTCAAAACAGTTCTTAAACAGTCAATTTTTGCTTCAGTGGGGGCACCGGGGGGAAATACATGAAAAATGTGTTTCTTGTCTCGCGAATGGACATCTGAAATAATTATCAAGGGAGATATTTCTGAGTATAATAATAACAAAAACCTCAGAAGTCAAAATTCGTTCAACTTTGTTAATAATAGTATGATCTTCGTATTTCATATTTTCTTCAATAAAATCGTCTTTGACATGTTTCTTGATTTGATTCGATCTGGTGACTGCATTTTGTAAACTGAATACAAAACACTTCTGACATAAGCGTAGGTCTGTTTACCCAACTTGTTTTTCCCGGTGTTTTTTAAATAAGTTTTGCTTATTTTCGATGTTGGTGGCCGTGTCTGATTGAGACTTCAAGAGTCTTCCGGTTGTTTTATTTTTTTGGGTGTGGGAAGATGTAATCTTGCTACGTAAACGTCCATATGATCACAAATACCACATTTAATACCGGTGGCGGTCACAACCACGTCTACATTACGAGTAACTTCAGTAAGTTTCGCCGCACGAAAACCGTCCATGCTGGCCTGAAGAGTGCAGGTAGGGCCATTCCAGAAATATACACGGTGCTGAATATTTCTTCAGCATTAACTATGTTGCATCGCCTCCATCATCCAAAATCATATTTGGTAGCTCATTTTCAGCATTTGCACAATTATCGTTACACCACCAAAAATCTCCTTCGGTTTCACCACGCCATGCGAATATCAGATAATCTGCTTCAGCCGACGTCGCAGCACTTCATCCTGTGTCGAGTATATATTACAAGCCGCCCATCAAATCGTTGCATTTAATTCAACCAAGGTCTCGATTATAACTGCCGTATGTGCATTGATATGTGTACCGCCAACGAAACGTGCATATTTCAACGTTTGGTCTTCGGAGGCAAACTTTCGCAGAACCATTATCTATCTTGCTAGCTTACATACTATGTTTACTCTTAGTATTAATAATGATTACAACATATCTCTAGTTACAACGTTTCCGATAATACTTGGCTCGGGTGATTCGGGTAAACTTTATGCAGAGGCAAGTGCTGAGGTCTGGTAGGAATTTGTCCGTGACAGGTTTTCCAATAAGAGGTGTTATTTTGATATTCAAAGAAAAATGCCATTTCTAGGGTTTTGTACTAAAATACCAAACCCTATTGCAATCAAGACCTGTGTCCGTCTGTCCGTCCGTGCGTCCGTCTGTATGTCACAGCACTTTTTCTCTGAAACTATAGAGGCTACAGCAAAGAAACTTTGTGGAAAGGTCAGGAGTGGTGACTTCTTGAAAGTTCAAGGGTGGAAAAATTTTTCAAAGGCGTTTAAGGGGGGTCTTTCCATATAGGGAGGCGACCCCTCAAAAAAATTTTCACTATTGGAAGTCGAGTAGGGTGTCATTGGAAAGGTCGCAATGAGATCTTTTCAAAACAAGTCTTAAAATTGCCTTATGAGTACCGAGGGGGGCAGGGGAAGGGGAAATGTACGAACTTTTCGCGTACCCCCCCCCCCTCGCGATTGGACACCTTCCATCCGAAAAATCTGAAAAAATCATGGATGTAGGCCTTAATGAATACAACAACAACAAATACATGAGAAGTCGAAATTCACTCAACTTTGTTAGTAATAGTATGATTTATAGATTTTATGTTTTCTTGAATAAAATCTAAACGGTACCCTTAAATTCAATAAAAAAAGATGACTATTTATAAGATTGATCTTTTCTGTAAGTTTCATAAAGAGCGAATAGTATTTCACGAAGTTATAGCGATTTGAATTTTCCTGTATTACTATGGAACAATATGCCCTGTATTACTATGGAAACATATGGCTATGGAGCCATATGCGCTTTTTACCGACTTAGACCTACAGCTTTGCTAGAATTTGCATGAAAATTTCAGAAATGATAGGTATCATGAAGATGAGTAAATACAATTGAAACAAGTCGAAGAGGCAGGAGAGAGCTCCTGGCAAAAGGGCTTTGTAACCATTCTAGGATTCGAAAAAATAGGCCATGAATCGATGATTGCAGTACAGAGGAGTGGCCCCTGCAAAACATTTCATGAATTTAGCCGATATGAGTATCAAATGAAAGTTCTCTATGAGAGCTTTTCAAAACAGCTCTTAAACTGACAGTTTTTGCTTCAGTGGGGGCACAGGGGGGGAAATACATGAAAAATGTGTTTCCTCCCTCGCGAATGGGCACCCGTGATCTAAAAAATCTGAAAAAATTATCAAGCGAGATATTTATGGGTATAACTTTAACAAATAAAGTGTTGAGAATAATGGTGCCAGTCTCCTAAGTGAAAGAACCACTTGTTCTTTCACCCGGGCCATCTTTGGCTATAAACATGATAGCACATGTTCTTGGCCCGATGGAGACCAGCGTTTCCAGCATAGGGCTGGTGCCAGCAAACAGCGGTTTCGTTGTAGGTGATGAGCACTCCTCAGGAGCTGCCACACATTTTCAGCTCGTATAACTTGCATGTTGGGTGTGTTCCCACATGTATATAAGGTCCAACACCCACCTTGGGACCACGCGGTCGAGCTGCCCTGTAGGTGATGGTGTGTGGCAGCTCCTGAGGAGTGCTCATCACCTACAACGAAACTGCTGTTTAACAAATACCTCAGAAGTCAAAATTCTTTCAACTTTGTTAATAATAGCATGATCCTCGAACATGACGTGTTTCTTGATTTTACAGGTATTCGTTGCTGGTTACCCTTCTGACATGAGCATAGGTCTGTCTACCCAACTTGTTTAATATAAATGATCGGATGTTTATTTCATTATAAAGAAGAAGCTATGCCGTTAATAGCAAAAACTAACATCAGGCAAATAACCACTAGGACCACGCTTACAGGACCATATCCTCTTCATGAAATTTTCCATAACCAAATCGCAAAGTGGCTGCCCTATGTCTTCGATAGCCTCACGAATTTCATCTTTGAGATCTTGAATCGACGCTAGACTATTGGCTTAGGCCTTCTCTATCACGTGGCTCCAAAGGAAGAAGTCGCAAGGTGTTAAATCACAAGATCTATTCAAAATAACACCTCTTATTGGAAAACCCTATATATATTTAAAATTGACTTAGACACTTTTATTTTCTTTCAATTTTCATGAAAATTTAAGGAATAGTGTTGAACTTGAACATGTTCAATCGGCGGCTGCACTGTGCTTATGAAAGAAACTGTGCATCTTTTGTGTAAATTTGAACGATTTCATATCCAAGTATTGGATGAATAGTTCAAGTTATCGATTCACGCCATTAGAAAATTTGTTTTTAACCCTAGGATATTTACAAAGATCTTCTGGTAGGAGCACTCTCCTGCTTACTCAACTTGTTTATTTTGATTTATAAGCAAGATTTTATCACCAATGTTAAAAGATATGGGTTTGGACTTGTTATCGTAGTAGGTTTTTGATTTTAGTTTATTGTGTAATATGTTTTTACGTGCCATGGAGTACATTTTCTGTAGTTTATATCTTAATTGGAAATAGTAGTTTTCATGGTTATACACTGAGATAGTGTCCTTTTTAGGGTTTTGTACTAAAATACAAAACCCTATTGCAATCACGACCTGTGTCCGTCTGTCCGTCCGTCCGTCCGTCCGTCCGTCCGTCCGTCTGTATGTCACAGCACTTTTTCTCCGAAACTATAGGGGCTACAGCCATGAAACTTTGTAGAAAGGTCAGAAGTGGTGACCTCTTGAAAGTTCAAGGGTGGAAAAAATTTTCAAAGGCGTTTAAGCGGGGTCTCCCCATATAGGGGGGTGACCCCTCAAAAAAAAATTTTCACCATTGGTAGTCTAGTAGTTGTCATTGAAAAGGTCTCAATGAGATCTTTTCAAAACAAGTCTTAAAATTGTCTTATAAGTACCGAGGGGGGCAGGGAAAGGGGAAATGTACGAACTTTTCGCGTACCCCCCCCTCGCGATTGGACACCTTCCATCCGAAAAATCTGAAAAAAATCATGAATGTAGGCCTTAATGGGTACAACAACAACAAATACATGAGAAGTCGAAATTCACTCAACTTTGTTGATAATAGTATGATTTATCGATGTTGTGTTTTCTTGAATAAAATTTAAACGGTACCTTTAAACTCAATAAAATTTAGCAAATAGATGGCTATTTATAAGATTGATCTTTTTTGAAAGTTTCATAAAGATCGAATAGTATTTACCGAAGTTATAGCGATTTGAATTTTCGTGTATTACTATGGAACAATATGCCTTGTATTACTATGGAAACATATTGCGCTTTTTACCGACTTAGACACTACAGCTTTGCTAGAATTTGCATGAAAATTTCAGGAGTGATAGGTATCATGAAGATGAGTACATACAATTGAAACAAGTCGAAGAGGCAGGAGAGAGCTCCTGGCAAAAGGGCTTTGTAACCATTCTAGGATTCGAAAAAATAGGCCATGAATCGATGATTACAGTACAGAGGAGTGGCCCCTGCAAAAAATTTCATGAAAGGTAGCCGATATGAGTATCAACTGAAAGTTCTCTATGAGAGCTTTTCAAAACAGTTCTTAAACTGACAGTTTTTGCTTCAGTGGGGGCACAGGGGGGGAAATACATGAAAAATGTGTTTCCTCCCTCGCGAATGGACACCCGTAATCTAAAAAATCTGAAAAAAATATCAAAGGAGATATTTATGGGTTTAACAATAACAAACACCTCAGAAGTCAAAATTCGTTCAACTTTGTTAATAATAGTTTGATCCTCGAATTTCACATTTTCTCCAATTAAATCGTCTTTGACATGTTTCTTGATTTTATTCGTTGCTGGTTACTGCATTTTGTAAGTTGAGTACAAAACCCTTCTGACATGAGCATAGGTCTGTCTACCCAACTTGTTGAGATTAGAAGGGAACCCATGAAGGCAGTCCATACGTGTGAGCTTTGTGTTGTCGTGTTCGCTGTTATTGTAAACGAGCGTGGCTGTATGTAAAAACCAGTCCCAGTTTTGGGGGTTATCGTCAACGTTAGTGCGATGATACTCAATTAAGGGCCTATGGCCTCGTTCTAAAGCACCATTTGATAGTGGGTGGTAGGCTGTGGTTTGGATTTTTTTTATATGCAAAAGTTTACAGACTCTTTTAAATAGTCCGCTAATAAAATTGGCTCCTTGGTCTGTTACGACCTGTCTCGGTATTCTGTACCGGGTAATTTCGTTGAAGAAAATTTTGGCGATTTTTTCTGCTTCCATGTTAGGTATTGCGTAGCAATCCATGAATTTGGTCAAGTTAGCTTGGAAGGTCAGAACATATTAATTTCCTGATGGTGTCTCTACAAGGGGTCCAACTATGTCTAGAGAGAGATTAGCAGATAGTCTGGTTCAGACTAAGACTCCTGCGGCGTTCGGGCGCAGCAGAAAAATTATTCAAACGCCGGAGCGTCCTATTAACGAAAAGCGGGAAACTCTGCAGGACGCTTCAGGTGTTCGAACGGTGGAAGATAATACAAAAAGCATCGAAAAGTCGCTTGTCACTACTGCGATCGTTACCGAAGCGACCGATGCAAGGGTCGCGAATCCCGACATAGCAAAGAAACATCCTGAAACCAACGAGGGGATTACGGCAGGAAAAGCAACGAGTGATCAGACAAATAAAGCGACGTTGTGCGATTGCACCGCCAACGTCGAAAATGTGGCGGAAGTACTGCATTCAGAAACGGAACGCGATATCCTCTCCCAAGAATGGTTGCAAGGTACAATTGCCACCCAGCGATACGAAGAAGAAAGGCTATTCCGAAAAGCGGGAGATGTTCTGAAAAGAATACAATCTGCATGCGACTCCACAAAAATCAGCAAAGCAGTAAAGGTTGGGCTCCTTGAACTAGAGGAGCTCCTTGATCGCACAGGGCACTATTGGAGGAGCTGGTTAAAGGCTGAAGACGGAGAGAAGGCTAAAGAGGCGCTCGGGATGAAATCTTAAGGCGACATGCAGATAGCTCCTGCATTAAAAGTCAATAAAAGAATGGCGTCTAGCCCAATCGAAGGCGATCGGGATGAAAGAAGGAAAGAAGAGGCACTGGATGAGTGTGGAGCACCAGATCACGGGTTCCAGATAGTGCTTACAAAAGGAGTGAAGAAAGCCGCAAAGAAACTCCATCAAAAAGTGCCAGTAAGTAAAGTTCGGGCGGACACCCAATCAGAAAAAGGACCTGATGCAAAGCAGGAGAGGCAGAAGTCCCGACGAAGACCCCGGCAGCAGGCCCTGCTCGTAAAGCCCCAAGATGGCCGATCCTACGCGGGTGTACTGTGAGAAATCAGGGGAAACGTAAGGCCCGAAGAAACCAATACTACCATTAAAGTAGTATGACCAACGCGGGGTTATAAATGCGGTGAAATGGGACATAAAAGAAAAGAGTCTACGAAGGAGGCCCACTGTATTCTTTGCAAGGATGCTGATCCAAGAACGGATTTTGGACACGTCTTGGGATCAGGAAAATGCCGGGTGTTCCAGGAAGCCCAAGCCAAGGCAAAATCAGAACTCCGATGACCCGCATCTTGCAGCTAAACCCACACCGCAGTTCAACTGCCCAAAATCTGCTTGGGCCATTTGCGAGGGACATGAAAGCCGATTTCTTGCTGCTGAGTGAGCAACACCAAAATAAAAGCCCTGCATTATGGTATTCCGACGAAACTGGTACTGCCGCTATCTGGATTCGGAACAGTGACTTTCCAGCGGAGAGTTGTGGGCGTGTGGATGGTTTCGTGTGGGTTCGGTGCTCAGGGACCACCTTCTTTAGTGTGTACCTAATGCTCAGCGAATCGATATCATCTTTCCAAGCCAAGCTTCAGGCTTTGAAGGGCGCTGTCTCGAACGCAGAGGGCAAAGTGCTCGTTGGGGGCGACTTCAAGGCTAAAACAATCGAATGGGGCATGCCTCAGACGGATCCGCGGGGAAAACGAGTCCTGGAAATGGCGGCCAGGACGGCGCTCGTCGTACCAAACTCCGGAGATACGCCGACTTTCCACCATATTGGCTGTGAGGGAACCATACCGGACGTGACATTTGCCTCGAAGTCCTAGTAGGGAGGATACACAATTGGAAAGTATTAGAGGACTACTCAGCCAGTGATCATCATAGCATTCTGCTTGAGATAAGTGATGTTGTCTCCCGGAGTCCGTGCTCTCGGCTTTCTACAACTGGATGGAACATCGGAAGGATGGACGTCGAGAGGTTCATCGAGGTGCTTACAGCAGGAGAGCCGCTGCAGGGAGCTTTGGAGGGGACGGAAGAACTGGCAGCTCAAGACGTGGTGAACTCCATTATGAGCATCATTACGACTGCTTGCTGCGCATCTATGTCCCGTCGAAGACCCCGGAACAGCAAGCCCCCAGTATACTGGTGGTCAACTGAAATCGCTGAAAAGCGAAGAGAGTGTCCCAAGCTTCGACGTGAGGCTTAACGGGCGCGGAGCCGTGAAGAGACATGCAACTTGGTGGCAGCATATAAGTCGGCCAGGAAATGCTTTTGCAAATTGATCATAAGTAGCAAGGCTCACTGCTGGCGAAAACATAGCGGACAATGTGAACAAGGATCCATGGGGCCTTGGCTACAAGCAAGTCATGCGGAAACTTAGCGCCCTACGGAAGCCTTGTATACATGACCCGGAAAAGATTTACGTGATAGTGCCCGTGTTGACGCTGTCGGTGGTGAAACAGCAGTCGAGTGTCCACTCTTCACACAGCTGGAACCGGAGGAGGCAATCCTCTCATTGAAAACGAGGAAGGCTCCAGGTCCAGATGGTGTTTCAGCTGAGGTGTTGCGTCTTGCCTATCACCATTGTCCTGACTTGCTGCTCAGCACATTCAACGCTTGCCTACGGGACGAGGTTTTCCTGGTACGATGGCAAGGCTCGTGCTGATCAGCAAGGGGAAGGGAAATCCCGAATCACCGTCTGCATACCACCCGTTATGCATGCTAGACACGGCTGGGAAAGTACTAGAAAAACTCATCAAGGGAAGACTCACTGACGCGACTCGTGCTGCTGGGGACCTATCTCCTCGGCAGTACGGCTTTAGAGCAGGACGTTCTACCGTTGATGCGATGGCAGAGGTGGTGAACGCGGTCCAAAAGGCAGAGGCATATAGCCGCACCAAGCGACGAATCGTCCTGTTGGTGACACTCGACGTCAGGAATGCCTTCAACTCTGCTAGATGGGTGGATATTCTGGATACGCTGGAAAACTCTTTTCAAGTTCCAGAATATCTAACGCGGCTTTTGAGGATCTACCTAAAGGACGGAAGCCTGCTCTACGACATGACACAGGGCCAACGAAGGATGGAAATTACATCGGGTGTTGCCCAGGGACCTTTCCTTGGTCCGGACCTGTGGAACGTATCTTACGACGGGCTACAGAGACTTGAGATGCCAGATGAGTCGCGCTTGGTCGGCTATGCGGATGATGCTGTGGCTCTTGTCGCTGGACACACCGTTGAACAAACACAACTTAGGCTAGGTATGCTAATGTGCCGAGTGAGGGACTGAATGACTGCTCGCCGGCTATGTTTAGCACTGGAGAAAACCGAAGTGGTCATCTTGACAAAAAAGAGAATCCCTAGAGTTAGGGTGATCAGTATTGGAGACATACAAATCGAACCGAAGCCAGCGGTGAAGTACCAGGAGCTACTGATCGACTCGAAGATGAGTTTCTCTGACCGAATCCGAGCAACGGCTGAGAAGGCTGCTTCGGGAGTATTGGCTCTGAGTCGACTTATGGCCAACGTAGGGGGACCCAGTCCATCAAGAAGACGCCTCTTGATGAGTGCTGTGGGGTCAGTGCTACTGTACGGAGCAGAGGTATGAGGCGACGCTTTCAGCAAGGAGGTATACTGAAAACGTTTGGCACAGGTACAGCGAAGGGGAGCACTGAGAATCGCATCTTCATATCCGACAATCTCTGACTCGGCGGTGAGAGTTATTGCAGGCGAGGAGGGACAGCGCTCGCTCAACGATTGGCAGCACTATTGGGTCAATTGCATGAAGGGAAGGTGGCCTGCGTGCCTCATCCCGGCTGTGAGACCGTGGCTAAATTGAAAGCATGGTGAGACTGACTTCTATCTGACCCAGCTTTTGAGCGGGCATGGGTGTTTTTACTGTTTTTTCAGGCTTACCTGCACAAGATTGGTAAGTCACGGTCTCCCGATTGTCGGTTTTGCCCAGGAGAGGAGGACAATGCCTGCCACACATTTTTTGCGTCTACAAAATGGGTCGGGCTGCGAAGGGAACCCTACAGGGAGACGGGAGAGCTCACCCTGGATAATATAGTCGCGGTGATGTTCGAACCGGTTGAGAAATGGAACCAGGTGGTACATTATGCTCGGGCAGCCCTAAAATATAAAAGTGACACACAGCAGCCAAGGGCGCTGGCGCTAGGGGATCGCTTTTCTGGCACTTCCTCTTCCCCTCTTTCCTCCCGCTAGGAAAGGGATCCCCCAGCTCTAGATAAATTTTGTCAAAAGGTTTTTCGGCGATGTCTCTAATAACCATGGGCATCCGGTTTTGCAGGGAATTTTTCATAGTTTGGCACTTTTTGCACCTTTTAGGTAAATTTCTCGAGAGAAATTTACCTATTGCGGAGAGCATCATATATATATATATATATATATATATATATATATATGGGATATAACGAAATTTGTGACCACGATAGAGGTCGCAATTTTGCTTCGATTTTCACCAAATTTTCAGGAAAGGTGTATTGAGTAATTATCTCGGTTAAGTTCGTGAACCAGCTATATCGGCTCGGCAAAAACAAAATGGCGGCCATTTTAGACGAAAAATCGTGATTTCTGTTCTGACCAAAGTATAGCTCCGATTTGGATGAAATTTGGTACAAAGGTTCATTGCTATCTCACAATCTCACAATAAAAAATCCAAAGTCGGTACGGCAGAAACAAAATGGCGGCCGCTCAAATGTCGAAAAACGTGCAAAATTTTGTTGTTGTAATAGTGGTCAAAGCTTTCGACAGATTTTCATGAAATTTGATAACTTGATAGGAATTATAGGTATCTAAAGAATTACGTGAAAAAATTGGAGGTCAGGTTACAAAAAACAAAATGGCGGCCAGTTAAAAGTCAAAATTTCAAAGGCTTTTTAAAGTCGCAATTTTAATCCGACATATACGAAATTCGGTTTCAAGATAGCCATTATTTAGGCCTACAGCCTTTGATATTTTGGTGATCATGCATGAGCAAATTTCAAAATGGCGGCCGTTTAAATATGCGTTTTTTTCAGGTTTTTGTGGCCCTCTAGCGGTCACATTTTCTGGCGGATTTTGATGAAACTTGAGATTATGAATCTCTGTACTATGTTCTTGTATTATGCAGGAAATTATTAAAATTGAATGAAAAATAAAAAAGTCGAAAATTTCAAGCCTAATATTTTTAGCTGCCATTTTCTTTAAAAATTGAATTATTTTGCCCTGTCTAGAGTGAAACTTCTATTTGAACGAGATAGTACATTGATTGATGAGTTCCTAGCATACAAAGATTTAAAATAATCCAAAATAAAATGCATGCATTCAAAATGGCGGCCCCCAAAGGTCAGAAGGCAAGCGCAATTCGCTATTTTAGTGCCAACTGAAATAATGAATATTTTTCATGATAACGTTTTAAATGACTTTACTTGATAGAATTTATAAACCAGACCATTTTTAAGATATTGTAAAATCTTTTTAACAATCCCCTAAAAAAATTATAAAATCGCGACTTGTCTGTCTTTCCGTCCGTTTGTTCGTGCGTCAAAACAAGTTTTCTCGCAAACCACATGAGCTAGAATGAGGAAATTTTCTACGTAGGTCAAAAGTGGTGCCTCTTGAAATTTGCAGTGCAAGAAAATATTTTAAGGTATTTTAAGGGGGGTCTCCCCATACAGGGGGGTGGCATACAATTTTTTTTATTTCTGTAGCAGCCAAGATTCTCAACAGATTCCGTTGAAACTTGAAATTATAAGTTATTAACGCAAGTTAATTTAATTTAATTATGCAAATCGAATGACAAATGAAAAAGTCGAAAATTTACAGCTTAATATTTTTAGCAGCCGATTTCAATAAAAATTGAAATGACGGCCCTCATAGTTCAGAAAAAAATTGAAAATGTATATATTAATGGCAACGCAAGTGCTGATTAAACTTTCATGGAAATCTTTTGAAATTAACTATTCGAGCTATTTAAGCCTTCGTGTGGTTACCACTGTGAACTGTGTAAACAGCAAATGCGAGAAGGGCGAAACCGGTATTTATATGTTTACAACAATTTATGATCCGCCGATTTTCAATATGTAATCCATACGTATGCAACTCAATTTAATTAGCAAAATATTTGCGCCCCGATAAAAGGTCTCTAAGAACGAACGTGGCCAGATTTTTTTTATGTTAATAAATACCCATGTGGTACTACGAAAATTGCAGAAAGAAGTTGAGTAGTAGGCAAGCCAAATTTTTTTTCGAAGCTTTATGCTACATACGAGAAATTTACCTTTCCGGCTGGTGCTGCCAACGGGGATTTTTTACAATTCAATTGGAAAAAGGAGAAAAAACCAACCAACACTATTCTAAAATTATTTATCATCTTAACTCTATAGTGAACTTTGATCCTACACCTAATATGTTTTAACTTAATTCTAATAAATGCAATCAAAAACTTTATCTTATACTAAAAAAGTTCTATAACAATGTTCCTAACCTAAGCGTTAAACCTTATCTCTAACCTAATATAATAAATATAATATAAACCTAACCTATACCTAATTTTTAACAAAAATAAACAACACTAAATGTGGCAATAATGAGCTGAAACTCAAAAGCTAAATAACGAAAAACACCAAAACTGAAAATAAACACGAATAATTTAGACTTTGTCATTCAGCCACCAATACCTAGATTGCCCCATCTCAACTCGATCAGCCTCAACGAATCTAGCAAATGAGTATCTCCATTGGAACTGTTGGTCTCGTGAACTCAAATTCGGAGGCTATTTTATCTTCTTATCGGTGGCCCGTCGATATATGTGGTATATGACTGGGACGCCGTCAGAATCAAAAACATATCGATTCATGTCCAAATACACGAATGCTTCTGGAGGAATGAAGCCAGTAGCGAGGCAAGTCGCTATATACCCGTCTGTAGGGTGAAACGGCTGTGAAATCCAAGGGTTTTCACTCACAGTTACAGATCTTGCGATATGATTCCGAAGAAGCTTCAATATGAAGATATCGACTCTTGTCACTTCAGCAGTTTGATAAACTCTTCTATTCGATATATAATGTTTCCAATCCGTCTCAGGCTTTCTGTACAAACCAGTACATGCACGAAGACATTTCCTTTCGAAAACTCTTAATTTTTCCATAGTACTAGTGCACTGGTTGTACCAGATCTGACATCCATATGTCAAAACTGGTCTAACCTGTGTCTTGTAACAGATAATTTTGACCTTTTGATGTATCTGGAATGAAAGAGCTTTCGAAGGGCCATGACTACTTTAAGTGCTTTACTGAGCATGATTTTCACATGTTCAGTATAGTACAGTTACTGATCGAGATGAACACCGAGGTATCGAACACAGGATTTATGTGGAACCCGTTCAAGACTACCCTCACCAGCCATGATGTGGAAATCTTTCCAATTACGTTTCAGGTCTTGACTGACCCCCTGCAGCATTGTCCGAAACAAGATTGTTTCACACTTTTGCGCATTGATTTTCATTCGCCAATTGTCAGTGTACAGCTGTACATCATTGAACATTTTTTGGAGGTTGCTCTGAACTATTGTAGCTTTTCGGTCTGCCATATAGATGATCAGATCATCAGCAAACGCTACCAATGATCGCGTTGGCGAGACGTTAAAATCAAAGCCGTTCAATAGCTTGCGAATGAAGATTGAGAAGAGCAGAGGCGCAGTAACTGTTCCCTGCTGTAGACCATTCAAGACCTTGAACTCGCGCATTGTTGTCAGATTTCCATCAGTTACAACAAACGATTTCCCGTATAACATATTACACATCATGGCGACAAGGTGCCTGGGGAACTTGTCCTGAAGGAGTTTAAAAATTAGTCCATCTAACCACACCGTATCAAAGGCTTTCTCCATATCAATGAGACATGCTCGAACACATTGTCTATCATTTAGTTTCCAACAGATGTCTGAGGTTACTTTCGTTATTGCATGTGTGGTCGAATGCCTGGCACGAAAACCAAATTGGCAATTCGGCATCAACTCATTTTCCTCAATGTGGGCGTTTAATGCTCTGTTGAGTATCACTTCAAACACCTTGCTGATGTTAGGCAGGAAGCTGATTGGGCGATAACTTTTGGGACATGAAGATTCTTTTCCTTTCTTCAAGATCGGAAATACCTTAGCTTTTTTCCACTCATTTGGGAAATATGAATTGCTCAACATATTGTTGAACAATATGCAATAGTTCCTAATAGCAACCTCAGGCAAATGTCGGAGAACTACATTTGGAATACCATCAGTACCACATGATTTCTTGTTGTTTATCTTGCGAAATATGAAACACAAGTCTTCATAACTGACAAAATAATCAATAAGATTCAAGCTCGGTATGAGGTCAGATGTTAATGTTTCATTGAAATGAAGAATTGATTGGCCATTCAGGCTTGATTCGAAGTCGGAAACTTTTGCTTCAACGACCTCTGAAAAAATTTCGTTCCCTCTCTCAGGGTTTGGTAGATGAACCAATTCAAAATGTGTTCCAATCAGGGCAAGTTTATCCAATCCTTCACAAATAATCCTGTTTCCATTTCTATCCGGAGTCGTACTATCAATTTCGATACCAGCCCTATCGAGAAGATTTATCTCATCACTAGTGACTTCAAGATTCGATACCTTCACTCGAGACTTCTTGCGGAATATGCTATTCACTTTCGCGAACACGCCGTCTGGGTCCTGTGGGCTAATACCCCTCAATTTTTCCGCCCATTGATTGCTGACCTCACTTCTGAAGTATGACCGGATTAAGTTCCGGACATTCTTCAGATGTAATTTCAACAAAGCCAACGAGGGATGGTTGTAATCCAAAAATCGTCGATAAATATTGTTGACGCGTGTGAGAAGAAGGCTTTTCAATCTTTTCAACCTTGCGATGGTTGGTGTTTCATATCCTTCCATATTGTTTAGATGTTTTATCTTGGGAACTACTTTCTCCATCGTTTCCAACGTCAGCTTCTCTAACTTCGACAAATAGACATCTATTTCATCGTCAGTTAGATTCCTGTCATTAGGAACCATTGAGCAAGAGTTGCCACCATCAGAAGGGGGACATTGCTTCTGGTACTCCCGATTAAACTTCTTTTGAAACTTTCCCCAGTCTGTTTTTTAGGTAAATTTCTCGAGAGAAATTTACCTATTGCGGAGAGCATCATATATATATATATATATATATATATATATATATATATATATATATATATATATGGGATATAACGAAATTTGTGACCACGATAGAGGTCGCAATTTTGCTTCGATTTTCACCAAATTTTCAGGAAAGGTGTATTGAGTAATTATCTCGGTTAAGTTCGTGAACCAGCTATATCGGCCCGGCAAAAACAAAATGGCGGCCATTTTAGACGAAAAATCGTGATTTCTGTTCTGACCAAAGTATAGCTCCGATTTGGATGAAATTTGGTACAAAGGTTCATTGCTATATGTGATGAATCTCACAATAAAAAATCCAAAGTCGGAACGGCAGAAACAAAATGGCGGCCGCTCAAATGTCGAAAAACGTGCAAAATTTTGTTGTTGTAATAGTGGTCAAAGCTTTCGACAGATTTTCATGAAATTTGATAACTTGATAGGAATTATAGGTATCTAAAGAATTACGTGAAAAAATTGGAGGTCAGGTTGCAAAAAACAATATGGCGGCCAGTTAAAAGTCAAAATTTCAAAGGCTTTTTAAAGTCGCAATTTTAATCCGACATATACGAAATTCGGTTTCAAGATAGCCATTATTTAGGCCTACAGTCTTTGATATTTTGGTGATCATGCATGAGCAAATTTCAAAATGGCGGCCGTTTAAATATGCGTTTTTTTCAGGTTTTTGTGGCCCTCTAGCGGTCACATTTTCCGGCGGATTTTGATGAAACTTGAGATTATGAATCTCTGTACTATGTTCTTGTATTATGCAGGAAATTATTAAAATTGAATGAAAAATAAAAAAGTCGAAAATTTCAAGCCTAATATTTTTAGCTGCCATTTTCTTTAAAAATTGAATTATTTTGCCCTGTCTAGAGTGAAACTTCTATTTGAACGAGATAGTACATTGATTGATGAGTTCCTAGCATACAAAGATTTAAAATAATCCAAAATAAAATGCATGCATTCAAAATGGCGGCCCCCAAAGGTCAGAAGGCAAGCGCAATTCGCTATTTTAGTGCCAACTGAAATAATGAATATTTTTCATGATAACGTTTTAAATGACTTTACTTGATAGAATTTATAAACCAGACCATTTTTAAGATATTGTAAAATCTTTTTAACAATCCCCTAAAAAAATTATAAAATCGCGACTTGTCTGTCTTTCCGTCCGTTTGTTCGTGCGTCAAAACAAGTTTTCTCGCAAACCACATGAGCTAGAATGAGGAAATTTTCTACGTAGGTCAAAAGTGGTGCCTCTTGAAATTTGCAGTGCAAGAAAATATTTTAAGGTATTTTAAGGGGGGTCTCCCCATACAGGGGGGTGGCATACAATTTTTTTTATTTCTGTAGCAGCCAAGATTCTCAACAGATTCCGTTGAAACTTGAAATTATAAGTTATTAACGCAAGTTAATTTAATTTAATTATGCAAATCGAATGACAAATGAAAAAGTCGAAAATTTACAGCTTAATATTTTTAGCAGCCGATTTCAATAAAAATTGAAATGACGGCCCTCATAGTTCAGAAAAAAATTGAAAATGTATATATTAATGGCAACGCAAGTGCTGATTAAACTTTCATGGAAATCTTTTGAAATTAACTATTCGAGCTATTTAAGCCTTCGTGTGGTTACCACTGTGAACTGTGTAAACAGCAAATGCGAGAAGGGCGAAACCGGTATTTATATGTTTACAACAATTTATGATCCGCCGATTTTCAATATGTAATCCATACGTATGCAACTCAATTTAATTAGCAAAATATTTGCGCCCCGATAAAAGGTCTCTAAGAACGAACGTGGCCAGATTTTTTTTATGTTAATAAATACCCATGTGGTACTACGAAAATTGCAGAAAGAAGTTGAGTAGTAGGCAAGCCAAATTTTTTTTCGAAGCTTTATGCTACATACGAGAAATTTACCTTTCCGGCTGGTGCTGCCAACGGGGATTTTTTATATAGGTTTTAATTTCCTTTAATATGTTTTTCCATCTATATTGTTTCTGAATTGTCTTGTATGTTTTTGTGACTCCTTGATGTCCACCAAATGGGTAGTCATGAAAATCATATAGAATTGCATGAATTTCTTCTGGGGTGTTCAGAATGGTTATGTTAGACGAGTTAGTCGTAGAAATTTGAATCGGTAAAGGATTTTTTGAGTTATTTTCAGAAATGTTGACACCCGCTAATTTTTGGTGATGCTTGTTACCTGGAAATAATGGTACTTGCTCAGTTCCTTGAGAGTTTATGGTTTTCAAGTGGTTTTTCCACTGGTAAAGATTTTTCATTTGTTTTTAATTGCTTTTGGAATATTATTGATTTATATGGGTTTGCTAGTGTTGTTGGAATTGGGTTTTGGTATTCTACTTAGAGCAACGGCATTGGTATTGTACTTACGAGGTTTGTACTCTGTCCCTCAATTCTGATAGCTTGTGATGATATCTGACTAGACGGGTTGTAGGGTCCTTTACATTGAAAATTTCTGGAAGGGGCTTATGGTCAGTACAGACTTCAAAACGCCGGCCTTGCCGGCTAGGAGCTCTTTTTTGATGGTAGAATAATTGCATTCCGCCTTGTGGAGAATTCTGCTAGCATATGCTATGGGTTGATCCTTCCCTATTTCTCCTTGCGATAGGACAGCACCCAACGCCTAATTACTTGCGGCATTTGTGAGATTAAATGGTTTGCTAAAGTCGGGGTATGTCAAAAGGGGTGCTTCAATCAAATAATTTTTTAATCGTTGGAAAGCCTCCATACATTTCTCCGTCCACGTGAAGCGTACATCTTTTCGGAATAAATTATTAAGTGGTTTTGATATTTTAGAAAAATCGTGGATAATTTTGCGGTAATAGTTTTCTAAACCCAAGAAGGATTGCAGCCTTATAACTGTTGTAAGTATGGAGAAATCACGAACACAATTTGTTTTAGCGGGGTCTGGGTGGGCTCCTGCTTGTGTACAAATGTGCCCTAAGTATACAACTTCGGGTCGTAAAAATTGGCACTTTTCTGGTTGTAGTCTGGAATTATTTTCCCTGAGTCTGGTAAATATTTTTCGTAATTTGCTGACGTGGTCTTCTAAGTTTTTCCCATAGACCACAATATCATCTAGATAAATGAAGTACTCAAATTCTCGAAGACCTGTTAAAATATAGTTCATTAGTCTTTGGAATGCTGCGGGAGCTCCCTTCAAACCAAATGGCATTCGCTTGAACTCATAGTATCCGTAATTAGTACTGAACGCCATCTTTTTGTTGAACAAGTACCTGGTGGTAACCACTGGCTAGATCCAATGTACTAAAATAATGAGAATGGCCAAGTTGGTCCAGAATATCTTCTATTTGGGGTAAAGGAAAAGCATCTCCAATAGTTTTTTCGTTCAGTCTCTTGTAGTCTACTACTAGTCGCCATTTTTTCTCTCAATCGGGTCCAGCCTTTTTGGGTACTACTAGAAGCGGGGAGTTCTAGGGACTCTTGCTAGGTTGGACAATGTTACTGTCCAACATTTCTTTAAGTTGCTCGTTAATTACCTGCCTTTGGGGCTGACTCCGTCGATACATCTTCTGATCGATAGGGGCTTGGTCGGTTTACGGGGTAATCTCATGGGATAAAGCTTTTGTATAAGTCAGTTACCGGGAGACGTAAATGAAAAATGTCATCATAGTCTTGACAAAGTTTTGTTCTGCCAGCCTTTTCTTCAAGGTTTATGTGTGCGTATAATGAAAGCGCTTGCTTTAATTTTACATTCCGCATTATTTTAACTGAGTCGTTTTGATTTATACAACTTTTTTGGTTGCGGGTTTTATTATTTATTGACGTAATGCAATTCACGGGTTAAAATGTTGCATTTCTAGTGACATTTGTATTTTTAAATGGTAGTATTTTTTATGATCACCCTTGAAGTTAATTATAGTCGAGTCGGGGATTGTCGGGTCGATTACTGTTCGTTTCCCTTAGTTTTTTCTTCCCATTTCTTTTTCTGAACACATGTGATTTCTGCGACCGCAGAAGTCTCATTTTATTCGCAAATGGTACATTTTTGCAGTTTTGTTAGAGTTTCTTTTCGAAGATTTTGCTTTGCAGTCTCTTGAATCATGCCCATATTCCTTACAATCTGGACAAAATGGTGTATTTTTTCGACTGTTACAACCAGCATACATGTCTCCCCGTTTATTACAGAAACTGCAAATTATCTTAGTATTTTTATTGAATTTGGGTTTTTGTGAGCTCATATTGGCTGTGTTTGGAGCTTGGGGTTGAAAAGGCGTAGCCAAGGGGTTGAACGTATAGGGCGCTGGTTGAAATGACTGCAGGGAATTTGGTTGGAAATAGAGGACACCTTGTTCCAATCTCTCTCTGTCTAACGCGTTCGGGACTAATTCTTCGAAACTTATTGTTTCGAGATTGAGTAGGTATTTACGGACATTCAGGTCAGCAACTCCACCTTTCAACGCATCTTTCGCGAAGTCCTCTAATTGCAGATTAGTGATTGTGATAGCCTCTTTGCTGTATTTAATTGCCGCAGCTTCCTTGCAACATTTTAGTGTTCTTCCTAAACGAGAGATAAAGGCTGTTAGGGTTTCTGCAGGGGCTTGTCTACAGGTAATCAATTCATTTACCAGCTCCTGATATGTCTCCCTAGGAAGGTAAAACCGATTTCATAATTCTTCTGCTTCGTTGAGTGTACAAGGGACACTCGAGGAAATGAGCTGATATGCCTCACCTCGTAAGCGTGTAGGAAAAATCGGCATGAATGCTTCGTGTTCCTGGGCATTCAAATAATTCCACAATTATTCAGCACAACCGATAAAAGTCTGAAGCTCATGAGTGAGTGTTGGACTTGGAGTCCCCGAAAACAAAGGGATCGTTTGTCCCATTAACTTCGCGACTTTCGAGTAGTTGGCCATATTGGTTTTAGTGTAGATTTTAGTGTAGATTTTTCTGAGGTTTTTTCGTTTACCATTAGGTGTTGCCACAGAGAAGGTGGTGTTTGGAGAGTGCTATGAGTTTCGAAAGATAACTTAAAGGCTTAAGACGTAAGGGCTGGTCTGAACGATTCCGATAGGTCTTGTGGACTAGTTTGAGATTTCACGAAACCTTTGAATTTCTTCTTTGAACTCTTTTGTGATTCTACGAAAATGTTCCACTTTTTCCAGACGTTTCTCATGAATTTCGTTTAAAGTATCTGTTAATTTGATAACAGCTGTTAATTCCTGTCTCGTGTGATCTCAAATTTGATTTCTAATAATGATGATTCTAACTTACTTCTATTTGGCTGCAGTGACCGCTCCTTAATGTTGAACTGGTAATGCTTTTGCTGGGAGTCGATTGGTGAAACACTTCGTTTTTATTAAAGGGCTTATCAGACATATGGTTCACTTTTTTTTCAAATAGTTTGATTTTACCTCGTTTTTTTCTTATTTTGTTTCCGCTGACACTTTTAATTGCTCATTACGTCCACTGTGAAAAAATTTATTAAAATTATTATTATTCTTTTTTTTTTTAGTTGTTCTTGTTATTATTTTAACCGGAGGAAAGTGAAGAAGTTGGAAAAGGTTTCTGCAAGAGTGAAGAGTAACCACGAATAGGGTTGACTTTCGGCATAAGTTTCGAGCAGCTTTGAATGCTGTAAACATAAAAACCGTAATTGCCAGCTGCGCCAATTTTATATTCTTCTTGATACGGCCTTATTATTTGACCCATAAACTCTTATTCTGTGCTCCAACACACTTACCTTAATCAATTCCCTGCTCGGACTCTTTTTTGCACTTCAGTTAAAGATAGGGTCTTGTTATTGTAATCATTTTTAGGGTATTGTAAAATCATTTTACAATACCCTACTAAAATCGCGTCCTGTCTGTCCGTCTGTCCGTCCGTCCGTCCGTCCGTGTGTCACACCACTTTTTCTCGCAAACTACATAAGTTAGAAACATAAGATTTTGTAGATAGGTGCGAAGTGACGCCCTCTTCAAAGTTTCATTACGAAAAAAAATTTATAAGGTCTTTAAGGGGGGTCTCCCCATATAGGGGAGTTGCCCCTGAAAAAAAGTTTTCATCGCATGTAGGCAATATGGGTATCAAATGAAAGGTCTTAATGAGAACTTTTCAAATTTTGCTTTGAGAGGTGCAGGGGAAGGGGAAATGTACGAAAATTTTGTGCCCCCCCCCCCACCTTTGACTCGAAAAATCTGAAAAAAATCATGGATGTAGGCCTTTATGAGTAAAACAACAACAAATACATGAGAAGTCGAATTCAATCAACTTTGTTAGTAATACTATGATTTATCAATTTTATGTTTTCTTGAATAAAATCTTAACGGTGCCCTTAAATTTAAATAAACTCAATACACAGATAACTATTTATAAGATTAATCTGTCCTGAAAATTTCATAAAGATCCAATGGTATTTCATGAAGTTATAGCGATTTGAATTTTCCCGTATTACTTTGGAACAATTTGTGCTGTATTACTATGGAAACATATGGCTATGGAACAATATGCGCTTTTTACCGACTCAGATACTACAGCTTTGCTAGGATTTGCATGAAAATTTCAGGAATGATAGGTATCATTAATTTCTTTGAGAATTGGCCCAGCTAGTGGTATTAGTAATCGTAAAGCAAAATAGTGGCTGTTTTAAATGCGAAGATTGAATAATTTTTGATGTATTTTGCCTCAACCTCAACGTTTAAGGCGCATGATTTTAACACTTGATTCAATTTAATGAATGCCTGAAGATGAGTACTAACAATTAATACTCATAGGTGAAACAAGTCGAGGAGGCAGGAGAGAGCTCCTAGCAAATGGGTATTGTAACCATTCTAGGATTCGAAAAAATTAACCATGAATCGATGATTACAGTACGGGGGAGTGGCCGCTGAACAAAAATTTCATCAATGGTAGCCGATATGAATATCAAATGCAATTTCTTTAGAAGAGCTTCTGAAAACAGTACTTAAACTGACAATTTTTCCTTCACAAGGGCAACAAATACCTTAGAAGTCGAAATTCGATCAACTTTGTTAATAATAGTACATTTTATAAATTTTTCTTTTTTGTCTATAGAATCAAGATGGGACCCTTCAATTTCCCAAAATCTAAAATCTAAGTTTTCTGAACAATAAACACCTAAGTTACAGCCCATTGAATATCTAACAATTACAACAACATTAACAGGTGATACTAGGGAGATACACGCTTGCAACCGACCTAGACGCTACAAATATGTAGGAATTTTGATAAAAAATTTAGAAATGGTTTGTAATGTTCATGTGTTATCATGACTAATCAAGCGACGGGGTCAAAAAACTTGAAACATAATAGTGGCGAGCTTAAAATCATAATAACCATAATAATTTTTCGAATTCAATTTATGGAATCTGTATGTTAGTCAAGTTTTGATATGCAGGATATATTGTTTGATTTACTAATTGTTTTACAATACCCTTCTGGCAGGAGCATCCTCCTGCTACTTCAACTTGTTTCTTTTTGATTCGGGTACATTTTATAGTAGAGAAATGGACACCAATATGACTTCACACATTTACAAATTTATATCTGTCTCAAAAAATTCTTTCAATTAAGATTTCAGCAATACCTCTAAGTGAATTATAGACAAACATTTTTTTAATCCTCAATTTACAATGTTAAGTGATATTTTAAATTAAAATTTTTACAATATTTCATTTATACATCTAAATTATAGTTTGTGCCATGTAAATTGTAAGACTTTACTTTACGGTGTCCTGTTATTTCTAAAGTTACGTTACATTGGTCTCTGTCCAATACGTTGTATGGACCTTTATAAGGTGGTTGATGTTTTGTTCTATTTTCATGTTTGAGCAGTACTAAACCTCCTATTTTGGGGTTCAAAGGGTTTGTATTGATTTGATCCATAATTCTTTTGATTTGTAAGTTTTCAATTATTTTTCGCGCTTTACTTACAGGCATCCTCAATCTTGCCTTGAATTCTTTGGCATAGTTGTCTAGGTTGTACAGGGTTATCCATTTCGTGGTTGGGAAAGTATAACCCTGCCATTTGACATCTGTCAAAATTAAATGTCATTCAAAGTGAGTTTTTTTAGTTGAAGGCTTGCCATTTAGAAATATGGATCGTTTAATAGTCAAAAACCGCATTAAAATTATTGAATTTTATTATAAATATGGTGATTCTGCTTTACGAGCCGATTACTGTCAACATAATCGACCTACACAGCAAACAATTTCGAGCACAGTGACAAAGTTTGAAGAGACTGGATCGGTTATTGAGATTGCAAGGCCTGTGCATCATCGCAACATTCGTTCTGCTGAAAATATCGCTGTCGTTGCTCAAAGTGTGGAGCAAGACCCGAATTTGTCGATTCCTCGACGTGCTCAACATTTGGGCTTATCATACGGCTCATTGTGGCGGATTTTGCATTTGGATTTGCATCTCCATCCATACAAAATCCAACTCACTCAAGAACTTAAGCCTCAAGACCATACACAACGCAGAATGTATGCGGATTGGGTGATTGAACAACAAGCCATTGATAACGATTTTTGGAACAAAATTTTCTTTAGTGATGAGGCTCATTTTTCGCTCAGTGGTTACGTAAATAAACAGAATTGCCGCATATGGGGCTCTCAAAATCCTCAGGTGGTCGCAGAAAGGCCTTTGCATCCGCAAAAAGTGACCGTTTGGTGTGCATTATGGTCTGGTGGTGTTGTTGGCCCGTATTTTTTTGAAAACGATCAAGGAAGAACCATTACAGTCAATACTGACCGCTATAGACAGATGTTAACCGATTATTTTTGGAGAGAAATTGAAGATTATGATCTGGAGAACATGTGGTTTCAACAAGACGGAGCCACAAGCTACACAACACAGGCTAATCGAGCACTTTTGCAAGATAAATTTCCAGGACGCGTAATTTCGAGATTGAGTGATGTCAATTGGCCCGCAAGATCCTGTGACCTAACACCTTTGGATTTCTTTTTATGGGGCTATGCAAAAGGTCGTGTTTACGCGAACAATCCTCCATCTTGAGCAATTGAAAACCAATATTCGTGAATTTATGGCCGAGATAGTGTCGGAAATGTGCCGAAAAGCCATTGAAAATTACCTTAAAAGGATTGAGGCCTGTAAGAAATCCCGTGGAGGACATTTGAATAATGTTGTATTTCACTTTTAATGGTAAGGTTCAATCTTTATATTGAATAAAAAATTTTGTTTCCATCTGAATATTTTATGTGTTTTCTGTAGCTTTACTTTCCCAAGCGTGGAATGGATAACCCTATATATTACATCGTGGCTATCCACTGTGTCATTTTGGAGTTTGCCAAGGACTAACTCATATGGAGTATAGTTTGTGTCTATTTGTGGAGTCGTATTATAAGCAAATGCGTTATACGGAACCCACGTGTTCCATTGTTGATCTTCGGCAAAGGAATGCATGTATTCGTTCAATACCCTATGGTTCCTTTCAAGTACACCTAATGTCCGGTGATGATCTGGTGTTGAGAATACTTGTTTTATTTTCAACAAAGCACAAATATCACTCATAAGCTTATTAGCGAATTCATTGCCTAAATCAGATTTGAGTAATTTGAAATGCCCATATTTCGATATAAATTCATTAGGTTTACCTAAATTAGGTATACAGCTATGTAATGCGTTTCTTTATTTTCTATTGGGAACGCTACAACAAATTTGGTTAATTCACATTGTAGGGTTAGAATATATCTATAGCTGTTTGAGACTCTGAGTGGAACTACGGTATCTGTCTGTAATATATGGTCTCAAATCTGGTTGACGGTGTGTCAGTTTTGATCATTTCTTCTTTGGTATGCCTTACCTGATTACTCATCTGGCAAGGTGTACAATTATTTAAGTGGGATTTAACCATACTGATCATGTTTTTCCAGCAGTATCGTTATTTCAGCTTTAACAAGGTTTTATGGATCCGTAAATGTCCTCTTTGTGGTGAGTTGTGATACTCCCCTATTAGCTTTAATTGGTAGTTCTTACTCGTTATTGTTGTGGGTGGCTTCTATATCATTTTAACTTTGCATGCGCATTGTTATTTTTTTTTTTTTGTAGCAACAAGTTAAATATTCTTTTAAACGTTTCTTTGTCTATAGACTTTATTATGCTATGATCATTAGATAATGAGAGTTCTTGGATGTTGTTACGATTGGCAAAATCTAATAGCCTCTCCATAATTAGAGCATATTCTGAATGTGGATTATCACTTTTCTTCTCCTTATGCTTGTTGTTTTTGGTACACTTATTTATTGTGAGCTTTTCAATCATGGAACCGATTTTACGTCAAGTATATCGCTACAATATATTTGTATAATACGAGTATTATTTGTACGTAAAATTTTTATCCTTTTATGCCTTTGGCTGCGCAGGATAAATTTCAATTTTGTTACACCGGTGATGTCTGACAAACTTGTGCAGTCCCAACAATAGAACTCATCAGGTTCTATTAGTATTTGCTTGTAGGCACCCTTGTCATAGACTTCTTGTTTTTCATCCTTATATTTGTTCTCCATGCCCCTCGTAATAGTTAATAGCTTGAGCTTTACGCTCTCGTCTATGTCTGTAGGTACCATTGCCTTTAAGGAATCTGAATCCAACTCAATTCTCGGCAAAGCGATAGCATTCGTATTCATGCAGGCTTTTTAGCGATTTGTACTAAAATAAAAAGCCCTAGTGAAATTGGTACCAGTGTCCGCCTGTCCTTCCATCCGTCTGTAGGTCACAACAGTTTTTCTCCGAAACTATACAGGCTATAGCCGTGAAACTTTGAAGAAATGTCGGAAATTATGACTTATAGAAAAAAATTTCAAAGGGTTTTTAGGGGGCCCCCCATTTAGAGGAGTGACCCTAAAAAAAAATTTTCATCAAACATGGTCAAGCGTGATGTTTTATGAAAGGTCTTAATGAGATCTTTTCAAAACAGGTCTTAAAACTACTTTATCAGTGTCGAAGGGAGCATGAGAACGATTTGACACATTTCATACGGAAAATCTGACCAAAAATCATCAGTGAAGACCTTTATAAACACAACAACAACAAACATGTCAAAAGTCGAAATTCGCTCAATTTTGTTAATAATAGTATGATTTATTAATTTTACACTTTCTTGAATAAAATCGTAGGAACATCCTCAAATAAATTATGACTGAAAGTTTCAGGCAAATTGAATAGTATTTAAAAAAGTTAAGGGGTTTAAAGTTTCCTGTATTACAACAGCAACTATACGAGTACATGGCTTTGGGAAAATATGCACTTTTAATCGACTCAGACACAACGGATTTGCTAGGATTTGCATGAAAATTTGAGGAATTATATTCATAATGAGTATCTTTGAAAGTTTTAAATGAGGATATTGCATAAAATTGTGTTATTTTTCCCAAATCATCATCTAAGGTGCATGCTTTTAACACTTGGTTGAATTTAGTAATGAATAGCCATATTTTTTTACGGATGAAAACGACCGTAATATTACCTTCAATGGAGAGCACTATCGTGTTATGTTGGAAGATTATTTGTGGCCGGAATTAGATGAACTTGACATCAACGATATGTGATTTCAACGAAACAGTGCCGCTAGCCACACAGGATGTCTCACAATCGATTTATTGAAAGGCAAATTTGGTAAACGTTTTATCTCGAAAAATGCTCTGGTCAAATGGCTGCCTCATTCATGCAATCTAAAACCATTGGATTTCCTTTTATGGGGCTTTATGAAGTCACTGGTTTATGCCAACAAGCCAGCAACTTTAGACGAGCTCAAAGACAACATCCAACGCGAACGTTCCGGTCAAAATGTGTGCCAGAGTGGTTTAAAATTGGGTCCAGAAGGTCGACCACTGTAAACGGGCTTGTGGTGGTCATATGACCCTCAATAAATTTGAATTCAATATCTTAAATATTTTTGTGTTTCATTAATAGATAAAATTGTTATGTCCTTAATGGAAAACCCTATATAAGTTTTGATATAATGTACAGAAGCTATTGCCGTTTGAGTCTTCTCCGACGACAACGATCATATCTGGTTTTATTACTACGTGGGTTTTCCATTGAAATAGGCACTACACTTTTGATTGTGTTTTCTCCCAATATATATGAGTAACATAATAAAAAGATATTTAAGATTCGGCTTTGTCAATGATTTTGGCTATTTCGCAATAAAATATTAGCCAGTTAAAATGGACTAACACTGGTTTTTCTTTTAAAGCAAAAATATATTTGTTGTACTTGTCATTGAATCCTTCCATATGTTTGCATATCGTATGTTAAGTACAAAACTCTTCTGATATGAGCGTAGTTCTGTCTACCCAACTTATTTGTACACTATTGTGGAGTCATAATCCAATACGTCAACCCGAATTCTAGTGAGTTTTGATGAAGGATTCTTGTGAGATAGTAAAGATCCTAGTGGTCTGTGGTATTTAACAACCATGAATTTCATTCCGTTAAGCTAAAGTCTGAAAAAGTTCATCCCTCAATGTATAGCTAAAAGATCTTTTTCTATGACAGGTTTGTTAATTTCATGTTTAGCTTATGACTTGCTTTCATATGAAATAGGTAAATCACGTCCGATTTGGCTTGAGATAATACAGTGCCTAAAGCATAACTGGATGCATGAGTAGTCAGAATGAATAGTTTTTCGAAATTTAGATACTGGAGATTGAAGATGCTATCAATTGATTTTTCAAAATCGGCATTTAAAAGGGTTTAGTTTGAAATTATGCCATCGCAGTCTGTATAATACTTTTCGAAGATTTTCATTATGATGCTTAACACTGCATCCGATAACCATGATCATCCACGTATAGAAATGCTTCGTGGCTCAAACCACTCAAAGCTATTTTCAACAACTGGTGGAAGCTGTTGGATGATATCTTCAACCCAAATGCTAGTCTCTTAAATTGATAATGACCATCGCTAGAAGAGAACGCGATCACTGGCCTAGATTCTTTCTCAAGTTCGATTTGATGGAAAGAGCTAGTCATATCCAAAATTGAAAAGTATTTCGCTCTACCTAGCCTATCTAGAACGTCTTCCAATATAGTCAATGGAAACTTATCATTGCTGATTTTGTCTTTCAGTCTACAAAAATCTACAACAAGTTGCCACTTAACTTTGCCCTCCGTACTTTTTTTTGAGACAACCAAAAGTGGTGAGCCGTATGAGCTTGTCGATGGTTAGATAATGTCATTGTCTTCTAAGTCTCATTTTGTGCCTGAGGTAGAGTTATCCACCATCTATAGCCTTTGTTGATAGAGATCATTTGTTGCCAAATTTCTTCTTCTAAATAAAAAGCATCCTGATACTCTGCGATGAAGTCAAGTCAAAATTGTCCTCATCTATCGTTTCCAGTAATTTCTTAAATCTTATTTGATCGTATCCTTGTTGTCTTCCTCTGTATATATTATAATTTTTCAATGGCTCTATCTAAACGTTGAAATGGTTTAAGACGATGTCCTTATCAGTGTTGTTCAGAATTTTTACGTGCCGTACTGCCTCAACAGGTATTATTGTGTTTCCGACAAAAACACCCTTCTCAATTTCCGAGTTTAGCACGATGCTCTCCTCATGAATATCTACGTTAACCAAGACTATTGCTTCGGTTGTAGCAGATATGTTGACGTACACATGGTTCTGACATTTAGCGTCCATCGGCAACACAATCTCTTCTTCAGATACATTAGAAAAATGGTAAATGTTTCATAGTCTATCTTACACATGCAACTGACCATCAGATCTCTACCCCTAAAAGCATCAGCACTTATTGGGAAAGTACCATTCGCAATGTGAAATAACTTTGTTACTCGTTAGTTTCCAATTAATCAATCTAAACTAGAGGTACAAAATGGTAGGCCAGTCAATATCACTTAAAAATACTGGCAATCCAGGAAACGAATTGGACTGGAAACGACATTCAAGACATGACATCGCACAAGGTATTCTGAAGTGGGAAGACTATTGGGAAACGAGAATTTGGGGGGAACTCAAACTGCACGTTATTGATTTTAAGGCAGTCAATGAACGGTTTTGTGCGATCCGTATAAAAGCGAGATTCTTCAAAATCTGGCTGATTAATGTTCATGCCCCGACCAAAGAAAAGGACGAAGCAGAAACCTAGTCATATGTTCGACTTGTTTCCCACATTGACGCATTCATAAAGTGACTTGAGTATCACCGGGTGGCAACACACAAAACCAGATCGATAATGTTCTGACCCAACAACGTGTTGCCTCGAGCAGATTTGACGTCCGAATATACCGAGGAGCCAATTGTAGCTCAGATCATTGCTTGATCAAATTAACCTATCGGTGTCGTATGCCAAAGGCATATTCGGTGAAGAACAGCCCGCTATAAAAATTTGACATCAAAGCTCCAAACGGTGTCTGTAACCAAAAATTTCACGGAGACCCAAGACAACCAGCTGACCCATCTTATCAGATGCATCGTTAAAGACGAGCAACGAGCTCTGGATGGAAGTTAAAGCGGTTATTAGGGCCGAGGCAGAACAGACAATCGGACATCAAGCCCGTTGGTTGGTTCGATGATGAGTGCCAGAATATGTTTGATAAAAAGAATTAGGCGTACAAAAAATACGTAGGTAGGAAAACCAGGACGAAGAGAGAACACTACGAACATCTCAGAAGAGTAGCGGATAAGACGATTAGGACTAAGAAAAGAAAGTACCATGACGACTAATTGAGAAGTATAGATGCATGTTTAGCGAGCAACAACACAAGACAGGCATACATAGTAGTGAAAAGTCTGAAACGTGGTTATCAGCCCAAAACCACACCCTGTCGTGACATCAACATTTTGTCACGGTCATTAAAAATTGCCATAGAACTCTTCCTGAAACTCGACAGCAAAGCAAAACTAGTATAACTACAAATCAATGAGAATAAAATAAAACTCATGACGCAGTCGACGAAAAATACCTCACATACACAAAATATCATACTTGCCGAATACAGTATCGAGAAAGTTTGCGAATTTGTGTTTTTAGGCGCCAAAATAACAAAAACGGATAAGGAAAGAGACGAAATACGCCGAAGAATGCTGCTCGCAAATACAACATTTTATTCAGTGTTGGTAATCATGAAGACCAGCTGCATACACAGGAAAACAAAGCTCTAAGTAAACAAATCGGTGATAAGAGCTGTATTTTGCTGTGAGTGTGAACATGGACCCTAACCCAAGCATTCGCAAAAATGTTGAGCACCTTTGAGCGACGGGTCCTGAAGCGAATAATCGGAGCGCAGCTAGACGGGGACCAATTGCGAATTCGATACAACCATGAGCTGTATGAAATTTTTGACGAAACGGAGATCTCAACGATTGTTAGGCTGCGGAAGCTGCAATGGGCTGGCCATATGAATTGTATGGACGAACAACGGACACCCCAAAGATATTCGTTGGGATAATTGAAGGCCGGAGACCAGTGGAGAAAGGGAGGAAACGCTGGCCAGACTCTGTCGACGAAGACAGTTCATCGCTGCTCAGATTTTGAAATTGGAGGACGCAGTCAATGGACTAACACAGTTGGATGCGCTATTTTGCAGGAAGCGAAGGCCCGAGAAGGGCTTTAGTGCTAAGAAGAAGAAGTACATAATGATGTGGTTAATACTTTTGCAATCCTTTAAGCTTGATTATACTCTCGTATATTGTGATCTTAAGTCCTTAATACATCTACGTTACAAGTTGACATGTCTGTAACTGTGTGTAACTGTGTCTATTGATAATTGTCTATCTCCGGCGTAATTAGAAATTCGAACAAAATTTGTGCAGCCATTAGATACCCTAAACATTCTTCATACTTTACCTGCAGCTTGTACATAAATCGGAATATGCTCTATGTTCTCTCCGGAATTCAGCACGTTTCCTTGGTCCGATACAATCTGAACATTTCTTCTATTACTATCGGCATTGCTGCTGTAATTGTTATTGTAGCTACTATTTCTTCTGTTGTTGCGTCGGTCCCTGCATCGTCATTATTATTATTTCTACGATAATTAGTTCTACTTCCTGTATTACTGTCGTAATTTCTATGGCTATCAGTATTCCTACGGTCCCTATTGTCTGTTTGCTAATCTTTGTTAGCATTATTTCCGTTATACCTGTTGTTACTATTACACCTATTGTTGCTATTCTGTTACCATCACTATTTCTCCCATTGCTTTCCTATTTCTTCTATTCAAATGGTCATTGATTTGCATCACACTGCTCGTGGTTGGTGTCTCCGCAGTTTGGATATCTTGAGCCAGTGCCACAACATCTGCAAAAGTCTTGGACCTTGCTGAAAATACTGTTTTTTCAGCTGGTCGTTGAGCCCACTTTTGCAAATGGTCAAAGCATAGATATCATTCAATGTATATGACCTTTTTCTTGCACTCTGTAGCTTGATCGCCTAGCTCTTGGATTTGTAGCTGGTTCAACTCGTCTTTCAAAGATGGAATCTTTTCCTTATACGCTGTTACCAACGATTTCCTCTAACAGGTGCTGTTAGGCATAGAGTGAATTTGAGGGTCTGTCATATTGTTTTTAAACCTACTAGACAACGCTGTCTTCAAAGAACTGAATGTAGAGATTGAAGGACCATTCAAAGATAATCCCATGTTCGCGGTAAGCTTAACTTTGGTGACAATATCTTTGTTATAAGTTGAGGCTTTCCCGTGGCAGATAGCGTAGAGTCTAGTAATTTTATATCTTTTAGAAAAGGCTCTCATTTCTTATATTTTCCCTCAAAGGTGGAAATTATTTTTATAGCAGTCTCTTGGCTAAATTCCGACATTGTGAAGCTTTCTTCCAGAAAAGGTAATCTTGTCTAGAGACCTCAATTATATTGTCTTACTTAATATCCTCTATAGTATAACCCTGTTTACGTAGTTGTAACCAAATCATGCCCGTAAGCATGGATGACTCTGCTTTAAATTTTAGCTTCAAATCCAGCAAATCTGAACTTTCGTCACTGTAGCTATCAAAAATAGACCTAAAATATTCTTTCGAAATTTTTAGATCGCTTAACTTTTCTAATAAAGTGTCAAAAGTGTATACACTTCTATCGCTTTTCTTTAAATTCCTGAGAAACCTTTCATTGCCTTATATCAATTCTTTTAAAGCATGCATAAAAAAATTGTACTATGCTCAAATACTTTACAGTTAAATAACAGTATTAAATTCTCCCGATCCAAATTTCTTTACACACGACCAAACGAAAAAATATAATATAGTAACAAGAATTATTACATTAAATTTGAATATAACTTACTGATTTCTTCTCAAACCAACCATCACAAAGTGTCCATACATGGAAAACATTTACAAGGAGATAAAAAATCTACTGAAATCAGAACAGGGAACCATAAATCACAAAATTAAAATTTATGTTTTCACGCAGAAAGATTCAAAACCGTATAAAAACCAAAATACAATTTAGTTAGAAATCAAATATTAATATTACGATTAAGACGAAACATAAAAAACTTAACTATTCCAACTCTCTCTTGAAATACCGTCTTTGCTCTCCTGCAGATATTCCAATGAAACGATGAAGTTCTGCTCGTCGTCACTTAATTTTTGTTTTGTGACCTCCACGCGGTCTCCTGTTCTTCGGAATTGTTGCCAGAACATCTTGCTCTAAACGCTTCTTCTTCTTCGTAAACTCCTCTTTTTTACGTGGCCCCGGTCCCAATGTATTGATTGCTGCAGGTGCATGTCGCGGAGGCTTTTTCACATCCGTAGATATTGATTCTGGTGCATATTGTTCCTTGTAGCTATTAATCCTAGTGCTACGTTCCACCTTGATCTCTTTTGTCTGTGACTGTTAATCCTTTGCTCGCTGGAGCAAACCTTCAAAAGCCTCGTCTACTACTTGCAGATCAAAGATTCGTCGTCCAAGTTAGCGGGATCGCCAAAGAATAACATAAACAAGTTGGGTAGACAGACCTACGCTCATGTCAAAAGGGTTTTGTACTCAACTTCTCTGAAATGCAGTCACCAGCAACGAATAAAGTCAAGAAATATGTAATGATTCTCTTTTACGTCCGCTCAAACGAAGTCGGAACCGACGTCTCATCGGTTCTAGACGTGAAATCTGAGTCGTGCCAACGAATGGTATCAACCGTTCAACCAGCTCGTGCACCCGTAGTCCATTTCGCAGTGGCTGCTTGTCGGCCAGCTAGTTTGGAGAGGATTTCGGTCGCAGGTCTTTAAAATGGATTACGCTCGATTACGTTATTTCAGCCACCACCAAGTGCCCATTTTAAACGCATCGAAAATTTCAACATATGGAAACGTAACCTATCTCTACGTTATTCTGTATTTCTTGCATTCTTCCAGGCAATAACCAAAAACTAGATTCAAATTCGCGTTACCGAATTTCACCGACGCGGTACCGAAAAATATTCTACGTTAAGCTAAACCCGATAAATCCTACTCTAAGAAAAATGCAAAACAACCGATGGTACCGCGTACCACACGCGACGCGAAACAGACCATCCACGAATTTTTACAACCCTACCCTCGTCACGGCATACTTATCGTTCGTTTTCACTCCCGCTGAAAAAGAAGGGCAGGCTGGAAAGGAAAGTCGTGTTATTCTCCAGCAATTCATGTTACTATTAAATTCTAACATAATCGTAATGAGGCAGCATTAATGGTTACTTCCAAACATATACAGAAGAGAGAATTTTAGTTATAAATCTTTATATATTTTTAACCATGCGTAAGCTAACTATCAGTCATTTTCTAATATGAATACATGCTAGTTTATATATCATATCTTTACAGTTAGTATGTAGCAGGGCAAAGATCAATGTTAACATGAATAGACAAATTTCTAAATTCAAAAGTGAGTTATAAACGTGTTCTATCACTTATTTTATTTGACTTTCTTTTTTTTTTGTTCCTTCACATTACTCTCACATTGTAATAATTTGTTTCTCAATTAACAGTCGTCTCATTATTGATTTATAACGTCCTTGTATGGGCCTTTCTCTAACTTTTACAACTTTTCGCGTGTTCAGTGATTGCGTGATTCTTATCAAAGGGGTTGTTTTTTATGCTGTATGAATTTTTAATTGATGTATTTATCACGGAGTGTTTATTTTTAACTCTAGGCGTTTATGTTAAATAAGTTTATATTTGTTGTAACTAAAGGGTCACGACAGGCAATTTTGAACTTATTTAAAAAAAAAGAAATATTTCTATTTCCATCCAATCTTATCCCGTAGCTACACTAATTAACTATCCCATTTTGTCGTAATCTGTATGGGAATTTTATATAGTTAATCATTCGCGTTTAATATTATATCAAATGATAATTGAAATACGGACAGTGGTCGTTTTTCGAGTCCAAAAAGTTAAATGCGTATGGAACTAATATTGATTGGTTGTCTTGTGTTCATAAGTTAGTAAGTGATTTTTGCTCCAAATACAAATCAGGGCTCAATTGTTTGCTGCCAGAACAAATCCGCCTTGTTCTGTATTTGAATTTGCGCGTTCTCTTGGCAGTTGTTAAGTCTGTCATGTTCATGTAATAATCGATACATAAACTAAAGTTAAATCTTTACATGCTCTAAGTCCCTGAATATATTTAAATTGATGTTATCAACCTTGTTTTGGAATTCTACCGTTTTGTTTATTTTTATCTAGGATAATTACATTTAAGTTGCATATATTGTATAGCTATGCTTTGTAGTTGAATTAACTAAATAAATCTCTCGTATGTGTTTGATGAAATTTCATGCTCGTTTCATCTACAGCTTGACAGATGACTCTCATCAACTTCAATTGTCTGTAGCGACCTCCGGAGTTCACCACCGAGCTACTACTGGTGCCACCGTCGCTTAGAAGACACCTTATGCATCTTGTCATTCTCGATCTCTGTCTGTGACAAGCCGCCAAGCCATCGACAACGAAACTCAGACGCGCTCATCATAAATTCGAAACTATACGATATTGTATTTATGTGTTAATTAAACAAGCTTGTCCATTAACTGTTGGCGTTGTTATTTCCACATCCCAACAACTGGTGACCCCGAAATCAAACGGACAAGCAAGCAGCAAGTTAATTACGCAGAAACAAAATCCACGCTTGGAAAATGGCGGAAGAAGAAAACTTTGCCGACGCCGTCGATAGCACGCACGTGCAAGTAAGTTCCGTTTTATCTTTTAAAATTCCCGTTTTTTTTGGAGGAATCGACCAGTGGTCTGGTTTGTCAGACCCGAGGCCCAATTTCATAATCACCGCATTACGAAGGACGACCAGAAATTCGACAAAGTCATAGAAGAGCTGGATTCGGAGATTTTAGAGCAAGTCGCCGACATTGTTGAGAAACCCCCGGCGGAAAACAAATACGAAACGTTTAAACAAAGAATACTTAGCGCGTTCGCAACGTCCGAAGAGGCGAAAAATAGGGAACTACTGGCTGGCCTCGAACTGGGTGACCGGACGCCGTCCCAACTCCTTCGGGTGATGCGCATCAGGGCAGCCGACCGAATTCCTGACAGTTTTCTGAAAACAATGTGGCTCCAACGACTTCCCGTAAATGTGCAACAGATTGTGAGCATAACTGAAACGTCTGACCTAACTAAACTTTCCGAAATGGCAGACAAAATTTTAATGATGCACGAGCCACGAAACATCGCAGCCATTTCTTTGCCATCCACGCAAATTGGCGTGGGAAAGGAGCTAGCTTTTATAAGAAAATCGTTGAAAAAAATTCAACGAAGTCGATCGCAGACTCGAAACTCTGCACCATTCCGAACCCGTTCCCCTTCGCAGAAAAAGGAAAATCCGTCTTGGTGTTATTACCACAACACCTACGGCGAAAAGGCGCGACGATGCCGCGACCCATGCACTTGGCACGCAGATCGACAAGCAAAAAACTGAGTGCACTACAGTCAAATACGGCGGTTGACAGTAGAAGCGCACCACTAAGCCGACTACACGTTTTCGACAATGCCACGGGATTAAATTTCCTCATCGACACAGGCGCAGATGTCTCTGTTGTCCCTCGACAAAACAACCAACACAAGTGCAAACCAACGCCATTCAAGCTTTACGCCGCGAATGGAATGACCATCAATACATATGGCCTTAAAACGCTGACATTAAACCTGAACCTGCGACGAGCGTTCACCTGGAAGCTTTGGATTGCTGATACCACACGACCGATCATTGGTGCTGATTTTTTGAGACACCACGCATTATTGGTGGATATTAAAAACCGCTGTATACGAGACCCCGAGACTGAAAGAACGTCGAAAGGAACTATCAGTGAATATAAGTACTCGGGAATCGCATTAATTGCAAACACATCGTGTTATGAGAGTCTATTAAAAGAATTCCCTAACATTCTCAATCCAGTGCAGCAAACAGCTATAAAAAACGAAGTTCGCCACAACATCGAAACGACTGGCCCGCCTGTAGCGGAAAAATCTCGACGCCTCACGCCAGAAAAATTAGCTATCGCGAAAACAGAATTTGCATTTATGATGGAAAAAGGGTTCTGTCGCCCTTCAAAAAGCTCTTGGGCAAGTCCCTTGCACCTCGTTCCGAAACAAGATGGTTCATGGAGACCATGCGGAGATTACAGACGATTGAATGCAATTACGAAGCCCGACCGCTATCCGATGCCCCACATACAAGATATTACCGCCGGATTGGAAGGAAAAAAAATCTTTTCGAAAATCGACCTGTTAAGAGCGTATCACCAAATCCGGGTAGCTGAACAAGACATCCCAAAAACGGCGGTGATTACGCCTTTCGGGTTATTTGAATTCACAGTAATGACATTCGGATTACGAAACGCTGCCCAATCCTTTCAAAGGTTTATGAACGAGGTACTCCGAGGACTGGACTGTTGCACTTGCTATATTGACGACATTTTGATGGCATCGGAAAATAAGGAGCAACATTTACAGCACCTCCGATTATTATTTGAGCGTCTCGACAAATTCGGCGTGTTGGTCAACGTGGCCAAATGCGTATTTGGAACCAGCGAAATAGAGTATCTGGGTTACAGCATAAATCAATTCGAAATAACGCCACCGGTTTCACGGGTGGAAGCCATTAAAAACTATAGACGACCCGACACCGTGAAAGAGCTACGAAGATTTTTAGGAACGCTAAACTATTACCGTCGTTTTATCCCAAAAGCAGCGGACTTACAAGCGCCGTTAAACGACTTACTATCAAACGTAAGAACCAAAGACATTAACTGGTCAAAAGAAGCCGACGAAGCATTTAACAAATGCAGGGATTCTATCGCGAGCGCAACATTGCTCGTTCACATTCGAGCAAACGCACCCATAGCACTGGTAACAGACGCATCCAGCGTAGCAGTCGGTGCAGTGCTGGAACAAAAACACGGTGACAACTGGGTACCCATAGCATACTTTCAGCGAAAACTTTCAAACGCAGAAAAACGATACAGCACATACGACCGGGAACTATTAGCTGTCTACGCAAGTATTCGACATTTCCGACACATCCTTGAAGGTTCGGATTTTGTGGTGACAACCGATCATAAACCATTAGTTTATGCCTTTCATCAGAGAACTGACAAAGCGTCACCGACACAAAGCAGACAGTTATCATTCATCTCACAATTCACAACCAGAATTGAGCATATCACTGGCGAAGCTAATATAGTGGCAGACGCTCTACCTAGATTGGAGGCGATCTCGATGCCATCAAGGATTGACATAAGACTCTTAGCGGAAGAGCAAGCTAAAGATAGCGAGCTACGACAATGGATTTCACCAAACCAGACATCATTGCAATTAGTTCCAGTATTACTGGACAACCATTCGATATACTGCGACACTTCTACGAAAGTAGCCAGAACATTCATTCCTGAACCATTGAGGAAGACGATCTTCGACACTTATCATCGCTGTGCCTACTCCAGCAGCCGAGCAAATCTCAAAGCTATTAAAAGGAAACTAATTTGGCCCAACATGAACCGAGACATACGACAATGGTCACGCACCTGCATTAATTGCCAACGGTCAAAAGTCGGTAGACACGTGAAAAACGAATTTCAACCATTCCGGGTACCAGACGAACGCTTCAAACATGTCCACCTAGACATCGTAGGACCTTTAGCGCCGTCAAAAGGTTACAGATACTGTTTGACCATGTTGGATCGCTTCTCGCGCTGGCCCGAAGCGATACCCATCTCGGACCAAACAGCTGAGACGATCGCAAACACATTTTATTCAAATTGGATCTCACGCTACGGAACACCTCTGGTAATTACCACTGACCAAGGAACGCAATTCGAATCATCTTTATTCAACGCTCTTGGAAAACTACTTGGGTGCCAGCGAATTCGCACTACTCCGTACCATCCAGCATCAAACGGTGCAATCGAACGGTGGCACCGCTCACTAAAGGCAGCAATTATGTGCCACAAAGACAATCCTCAGTGGACCGACTTCCTTCCCACCGCCTTAATAGGATTACGCAACAGTTTTAAGGAAGACCTCAATTCTTCCTCAGCCAAATTGGTCTACGGTAGGACCCTACGATTACCAGGAGAGTGGTTTGCCGATTTCAACACTGAAAAATGTGTGCCGCACATATTCGTTAGAAAAATCCGACAACATATGAAGGAGCTACGACCAAGGCCTATAGAGCATCGCACAGACAGGACCACATTTATACATAAAGACCTTCACTCCTGCTCTCATGTGTTTGTTAGGGTAGATTCTGTAAAGAAATCACTAACACAACCATACACAGGACCGCATCGAATCATCGAACGACTATCAGCATCCGTTTATTCAATAGACCTAAATGGCAGGAAAGTCAATATTACCATTGAGAGACTGAAACCAGCATATCTCACGACTGACACAGAGAACCCAGTAACATCGACATCATTAAGTTCACGATCGACGACAATACCAGTTTCACAACCGACATTACCCGCGCCTACCAGTCAGCCGAACGTTTCGAACAAATTAAGTCCAGAACATAATTAGACAAAGAAATCAGTTTCCTGGTCACAGCCATTAGAACGAGTACCAACGCCTCAAACGTCTCTAGCATTGTCATCAAATGTACAACGACAAGCAGCATCGAGCCCAATTAATACACCGATCAATCCACGTCCATCGCATATACGAAAAACTTATTTATTTATTCATCGAAACGCTTAAGTCAACCAATCATAAATAATGGTTAAACGTCATCAACAGTTTCCCGACGACAGCCCCATTCAGGAGGGAGTATTGTAGCGACCTCCGGAGTTCACCACCGAGTTACTACTGGCGCCACCGTCGCTTAGAAGACACCTTATGCATCTTGTCATTCTCGATCTCTGTCTGTGACAAGCCGCCAAACCATCGACAACGAAACTCAGACGCGCTCATCATAAATTCGAAATTATACGATATTGTATTTATGTGTTAATTAAACAAGCTTGTCCATTAACTGCGTTGTTATTTTCACATCCCAACATGTCCTTATTTTAAATTTTTCTTAAGGGCTAAATTTTAAAAGTTTTCGGTCAAATTTGTTTCCCTATGTTAAAAATCCATTATATCTAAAAGTTTACAATGCAATTCAAATAACTCTAACTCTATCACGTAATTGTCTTTTAATGTTTTCTTGAAATTTCAATTCGAGACAGGTTATAGATAGCAATGTTGAAATTTTGCCTTAGGAGATGTGTTTCTTGTTCAAGATATTAAATGTGCGATTTGTGAACTTTAGTGCCTTTAATTCAATGGTGAGAAAAAAATCATTATACAGAAGTTTGGAGTAATCTGGTTGGTAGTCTTTAGAAAGGTTATTTTATATGCTAGCGATGGAGCTTTAGATAATGACATTAGGAGGTTATCAATTGCTTTTAAACAATTAATAAGTTTGCAATTATATTGTTTTTCTGAATTTTTGATGGCATATCTTAATTTTTCCCGACATCTCATCCCTTAATTGAAGGCATAAAGGTCATAAAGCTGGGTTCAAGATGAAGGAAATAGAAAAAATATTAACCCCTTGAAACGCAATAAAATAAAGGCTTTTATGGCTTAAGTTTAAACCGTATCGTCTCTTTTATCGGGGCTATGGATGTAAATAAAAGCTCAGCTTATTTTGCAATAAATCAAAAATCTCCGTGGTGCGCAAATCTGAGATTTAGACTGTATAATCAATTACACAAGAGAGCTGGGGAATTGTCATTAAGCAGTCACTGGAATCACGTATTCATTCGCGAATATTATAGTTCATAATATTATTTATTAATCAGGATATAAAATATTCTTACACAATATATTTTCAGTCATATAGTGCCAGTTACTCGTAGTATTGATCGCATCGATTTTTTTCGTTTTAGCATGTTCGTTTCAACTGGGAGTTTCTTGTTTAGGCCCGCGTATTGATCGCATAGGTGTTATAGTGTCGTCTGTTATCATATGGAACAACACACACACACGCATGGCCCACAAGTTATCTTTTTCGTTGGAAATGCTGAGCGGTTTCGAGTTATTCGCCGACACCATGCATGTCCAATAATAATTCACGATCGCATTGTGTTCATTACGGGCCCCGTTGCACACTATCAGATCCAATTACTCATCTTAGCGTTTCGTCAATTCCGCTACTACCGCACTATTACCGATACGGACAGGTTTCTGGAAAATGTAATTGGAAAACACGGGTTGACAGAGACCGCGAAGATGATTGCAAAAATTAACCTCAAAATCGGCTCCTGCACCTCAAACTCTTTTTCCACGTCAAGATATTCCACTCCTTTCTTAATCGACCGCACTACGCACTTCAACCTTCGACGCAGAGGACCCCTGGTGCATAACGAGCCTATGTATAGTGGTATGAACTGGGAGCTCATTTGATTTGTATCCAATATACATCATCAACGCTCCCAGAGAAAGAACTCACTGTAACACCACTTACCTGCTACTCTGTCCATTTAAACCAGAACAACAAAGACGAGAGTTAATTTTTAATGAATTACTTTAGTTTTATTTTTCATTCTTTTTAAATCATTTACATTACAATCGAATTTTTAAAGTATTTAATTATTTAAAACTCTAACTATCAGCCATCCTGAAGAGGGTAACATCTGGACGAGCTAATGGATCGGGGTGGTCATGTGGCGTGAAACGCCAAAAGGCCGATTGAGGATCGCGACACAAGCCAACGCCTCACCCCTCACCATTTTGTCGAATACTGGACAGCACTTTGAACTCGAACTTGAATCGCGTTATTGCACGTACGGTTAAGCTACTGGCTAGCAGCACACTCCCTTTTGGACTTGAATACCGACTGACTGGTATGCTTTGCTCAAGAACTATAAATACCGTTCTTTCATGAGCTTTCAACTGAAATTCTCTTTAAAGGTGCAGAGAAGCTGAACACGTACGCTCTCGTTCCACGAACGTTTTTCCTCCCCGCTTCGTCTCGTTTGCTCGGCTGGTGAGTATGCGGAACTGGGGAAATTGAGCGAAAGAGTGTTTTTTGCTTAAGCTTTCGACTTTGCAAGAGTGCTTTCAACTTAAGCTATCGGCTTTCCCACGATCTCTTGATGTGAAATAGCGAAACTGGGGACATTGAGCGAATGAGTGATTTAGCCAGAACTTTCGGTTTTCCCACGATCTCTCGAGGTGAAATAACGAAACTGGGAACATTGAGCGAAAGAGTGTTTATGCTGGAACTTTCGGTTTTCATTTCCGCTTACCTCTCTTCGAAGCACCCCGTTCATCACGATGTGAATATCATTGCGGGTTGAACTTTCTCGTTTACTTTACTGCTCGCTTATTTACTTGCGTATGTGTTTCTTTGGCTAATTTTCATTGGCGAAGTGCGAGTACAAAGATGTTGTTTGCTCGCTACTACTGCAGTTATGAAGCGGAAATATTTCCGAGAATGTTGTATGTGTCGCTCGCAACATTCCGTCCGGTAGTTGAAAATAGGATTTAGTGTACTTGGAGAGTACTTAATGTATCCCCAACGGATTATGCTCGCTCTTGGTTTTTTCGCAAATTTTGTTGTTGATTGATTCTCGCTACTTTCCCTTTTGTACAAATCATTCGTACTTATATTTCGTCCTGTTACCGACATTGCTGTTGTCCACTGTACTTCTCGCAACGTATCTTTAACCGTTGTTCTGCTGCTGGTTTGTGCCGTTTACTAGATGGTAACGTAGTTCTGTCGCTTAATTTCGTATTTTTCTTGGTAGGCGTTATATCTTCTAATTGACGTTAACTAAAGTTTGATTTTGTACAATTATATTATCAAAAAATTCAATATAACGCTTCCTTTAATATTCGTCGAATGTTTATTAATTTTTACAAACACCGCGGGTTTCGGAATAAACACCTATTCCATCCTCAGTGCAAACTAACAATTCTTATTTCCTAACCTACCTATTTATACACATTTATTTAATTCATATTTTTCCAAACAATAATGAACTAATTAATCCTAGATAATTACCTACGCACACCTTTTCCCACCATAAAAGTTAATCCTCTGATTCGCCGTTAATTGCCTCGTTCGCTTCTTCGCCTTCGTTGCCCGCACCATTCACATCATCGCTTACGTTACCTGGGTTTCGTTTCCTATTGATTTTGTTCAGGATGTCCATTAACGGGGAATATCCGTTACCTAAATCGTGATTTAAGCGTGCATCAGCTGGTTCCCTTGATATTATCAAGCTCTCGTATGCGTCCAGTTTGTACCATTTCGTGATTTCCTTAACCAATTCTACATCGCTTTCTCGTATGCTGTGACTTTCCTCCAAAATATGCTTCGCTACCGTTGATTTGACCAGCTCTTTGCTCCTGTTGTTCCTTAATATTATTTCTGCCTCCCTCACGTGAAATATGAAAATAAAGGTGATTTAAATAGCTTAATTCAAAAAATTGCCAGGGCAGCGGAATGTGAGCAGATAAGGAAGAGACTCATACACAATCGGAAGCTAGACAAATTGATTGCAGAAAAGCAGAGTAATGTTTTGGTAACGCAAGGTAACAACAAATATAAACCAAGAGTGGAAATAATTCCAGAGTTCGTGATCAATAAGTCAAGCGTAAATTTTACAGACGCCGAAATGGAAGTTTTAAACAAGGGTCTAAATTTTGCTATCAGAACTATGCCACCAACGGATGACATTATAGTAGACTTGGAAGCAACAATAAAAAATTTTAGCCAAGGGGACAAGCAGAATATACGATCAAGAGTAAGCAGAGAATTATTAAAAAAGCAGCCACACAAAAATCGAAATGACAATATAGGAAAAATAATAAAACAGCTCAAAGCAAAAGAAGTGTATTACTTAAAAGCTGATAAGGGTAACAAAATCGTTATCATGGATAAAGATGAGTATGACAAATTAACGTACGAAAAGCTGACAACAGGAAATTATGTTGAAATAAAACGAGACCCACTACCAGAATCGGTTAAAAGAGTTGACAAAGCATTGAAAGAAGCGAGCACGATATTTGAAAACATGGGACGCTTAAAAATGCTGAACCCGTCCCTACCACGAATAAGGTGCCAGCCGAAAATTCATAAGCCAGGTAACGAGGTACGAGAAATTATAGCTGACACGAATTCACCTACATACAACATCGCGAGATGGCTAATCAAGGAAATCGATAGCATAGGGATGAATATAGGTGGTAGAGCAGTACGAAACAGTGTGGAACTTATAGAAAAACTTCAAGGGGTCAACATTGAACCGGATGAAAAGTTAGTCTCATTCGACGTAAAAGCACTCTTTCCCAGCATCCCGGTTAAAGAGGCACTATGGATATTCGAAGAATGGCTCGAAAAACGAAGTGGTACCCGAGATTGGAAACGAAAAGTAAGGCAGTACACTAGATTAGCGTCGATATGTATGAACGAAAACTACTTTACCTTTAGGGGTAAATACTTCAAAACGAAGGCAGGCACCGCTATGGGTAACCCATTATCACCATTGTTGAGCGAAGTTTTCATGAGCCATTTGGAGGAAAAAATGGAAAGCAGCCAAATCATGCCCCGAATATGGTGGAGATACGTAGATGACGTGGTAGCGGTGGTAAAAGAAGCAGAAATTGAACAAACCAGAGACAAACTAAACACAATCCACAAAAACATACAATTCACGTGCGAAATTGAAGCAAACTCGGAACTACCATTTTTGGATATCCTGATAAAAAGACGCGACAATAAGGTGGAATTTGGAATTTATCGGAAAACGACGAGCACACAAAGGACGATCACCTACGATTCTGAGCACTCATACCAACAAAAAATGGCGGCTTACCACTCGATGGCACACAGATTGTTAACAATTCCGATGAGCGAAGGTGAGTTTGCCAAAGAACGAGCATTTATACTAGATACGGCGACAAAAAATGGGTTCCCAACTAAGATAATTGGGCATATCATCTCAAAAACTTCGAGAAAATTATCGAAGGATCAATATACGACATTGTTCATGCAAAATAGAAACAATGAAGTAAGCATCGGGCGATCTTTTCCACACTCACCACTAACGGCGGTAATTGCGAAAATATTAAAAAGCTACAATATTCAAGTGGTTACATCCAGTAGACATCTTCAACTTAAATCATTATTGGGAGCCGTAAAAGATAAAAAAACGAAAAATAAAGCAAGCGGGATTTACAAAATAACATGCCCAGAGTGCCCAAAAACCTATATAGGGCAAACAAGAAGATTGATTACCACAAGATTGAATGAACACGTGAGGGAGGCAGAAATAATATTAAGGAACAACAGGAGCAAAGAGCTGGTCAAATCAACGGTAGCGCAGCATATTTTGGAGGAAAGTCACAGCATACGAGAAAGCGATGTAGAATTGGTTAAGGAAATCACGAAATGGTACAAACTGGACGCATACGAGAGCTTGATAATATCAAGGGAACCAGCTGATGCACGCTTAAATCACGATTTAGGTAACGGATATTCCCCGTTAATGGACATCCTGAACAAAATCAATAGGAAACGAAACCCAGGTAACGTAAGCGATGATGTGAATGGTGCGGGCAACGAAGGCGAAGAAGCGAACGAGGCAATTAACGGCGAATCAGAGGATTAACTTTTATGGTGGGAAAAGGTGTGCGTAGGTAATTATCTAGGATTAAGTAGTTCATTATTGTTTGGAAAAATATGAATTAAATAAATGTGTATAAATAGGTAGGTTAGGAAATAAGAATTGTTAGTTTGCACTGAGGATGGAATAGGTATTTATTCCGAAACCCGCGGTGTTTGTAAAAATTAATAAACATTCAACGAATATTAAAGGAAGCGTTATATTTAATTTTTTGATAATTGAAGAAGTTCGTTGAAACGTGACTAGGATTATTCATACAATTATATATTAATCTTCTGTTTGATTCAATCGTTGATTTGATATAATCATATTTTAATACTTCGTTTGGTACCACAAGTTAATGGTACTCAATATGTATTACATGTCAATGTTGCATTTGTAAATTACTACAATTAAGAATTACTGAGTTGAGATTTGATTTTATACAATTATGTATCATATTTAATATTTTGTTTGGTATCTTGAGTAAATTTTGATCGATACGCATTACATGTCAGTGTTGCATTTGTAAATTACAACAATTACAGATTAATAAGTTGAGATTTGATTTTATACAATTATGTATCATATTTAATATTTTGTTTGGTACCTTGTGTTAATGTTAATTAATATGTATTAGATATCCATATTGCATTCATAAATTACTACAATTACAGATTAATAAGTTAAAGTTTGATTGTTTACACTTATGTATTAATGTTTCGTTTGATGCAGATATTGAAGTATAGGCTGAATACAATTTTCCGGTTTTAAAACATTTCCTGTTGAGGATAACACTATTATTTTTACATTTGAAGGATGCCGGAAATCAATTTTTCTTTTAACCGGCTTTACTTAATAATACGGTTACAATTTCTTTGAAGATCCATATTCAATGCCGATTTTTTTTTGTGTTTGGAAGTTAATGATTTGCTTTTATTTTTAACATAACTTATCTCAAAATTATTTTTTTATCTTATTGTTACATATTTTGCTTTTCTTTTCTGTGACTTTCATTCTATGTTCAGGATATTCTGACTCTCTTGGGATTTCAAAATTATTTAATTCAAAATTACTTTTGATATCCAATGCTATATATTTTTTATTTTCTATTCTGTGACTTTTATTCTACTCAGGCCCGCCGTAAGCGGGTGTGCAAGGTGTGCACCGCACGCGGGCGGCACGTCTTGGGGGCGGCAAATACATATTTAATAAAAATTTATTGAATTGATTTATGGAAAAATATTCAACGTAACAAAATCAAGCTGAAATATAAAAAATTTTATCATATGGACACTGAAACTCTAGCAGCACCGGCGCCGTGCAGTTAATATTTCGTATAACGTAAACATTGCTATCCACCAAAATCAAAAGGCGAAATGTGTGTTGGAGCTCGAACTGCCCAAGCTGAAATATAAAAAAAATTCATCATATGGACGATGAACCTCTCACAGCACCGGCACCGCACAGTTAATATTTCGCATAACGTAAACATTTCGACCCTTCGGAATGAAAATGCGAAACAAAATGCACGAGGCGGTAGGGCGCTTGAAAATTAAGCACAGGGCAACAAACTATCTGGCCCAGTAGTTCTAAGTGCCGATGGGCACGAGCGTTTTTTAATGTTGCGTCAATTCAGTGGTACCGCAAATGCCATTTAAATACTATGTGATGGTATTGGACAGCATACACGGCGGAACGCTGCAGTGCCACCCGCTGTGGCATCCTAAATAGTATTCCAACAACATTTGTGATGCTGTTGTCGACGAAACGTTGAAATTTGCTCATGTGCACCGACACTGAGGCTCTTGTGCACGGACACGCATGCAGAAAATCAACTTAGTCGCTCGAATTTGTTTTCTTCTCAGAACTATCGTACTACCTATATGAAGTTATTTAGGAAAAGGTTCTTTTATCTCGGTGAGGTTAATTCAAGTCGCTTAAACTAGGTTTTTCTCTCAGTCGAACTATTAGTTCTAATGGAAAAGGTTCTTTCATTTCAATCTGCTAATTTAAGAACAAATACTAACATTGTAATTTCATTAGTGAGTGGATTTACGTTTCAAAGTTTTATATCAGTGTTAAATACATATGTAAGTGAACAAATTGCAATTATGGTGAGTGTCTAAGTTTATTTATCGACTTGTCTAATTGATTCCCAGTAATTGTCTGTTAGTTAGCATTTGTAGAACGAAAGTAAAAGAAGTTACGACTTTGCGTTGGAATCTTGTTTAAATTGGAAGTTGGAATCTTGTTCAAATTTCCTTTACATTTAAATCTGGAAAACCTTGAGACATTTGATTCATCTGGAAAAATCATTAAAATCAGTTTATAATTAGCAAATATATCGGGTAACGCGTAAACAAGCAAAAATAAATAAATAAAATTATTTTACAAAACCTTTCTAAAATCGGTACTGTATGTCTGTCCGTCACAGCATGTTTCTCGGAAACTGTAGAAGCTAGAGACATGAAATTAAGCAAGAAGGTAAATAAAGTCGGTTTGAATAAATTTTTATAAGGGTTTTAAAGGGAGTCTCCCCATATATCGAGGGGGTCGTTATACATTTTCTTTTTGCCAAAAGTATCCTATATACAGTGAGTGTAAAAAGTGTACGTACGACTATAAACGTTCAAGAAAAATCATTATTTATCCGAACCGTTACATTTTCAGTATCTTTTTGCACCATATAATTCTTTTAAGACTAGGGAGTGACAAAGTGTTCAAAAAAATCAATTTGAAAAACTTAATAGTAGCAAAACGTTTGACAAAATATTAATATTCCCTTTTAGATGCGCAAAAAGTCTTCGTACGGTTGCACTTTCTTATAAGTGCATGGAAGAAAAACCGTTAATTTTTCCAAATTTGGGGGGAAAATGAGCAATTGGTTAGTTAGAAGGACGATTCGACCCGATTTAGCTATTTTGAGTGCTACTGTCAAATGGCTTGATAAATGATTAGCCAAAGCAAGCCTTTAAAATGAAAGGAAGCTAGCGACATAGAGAAAAAGTCACCATAGGACATATAATCGTACGTACACTTTTTACACTCACTGTATGAGAAGTTTGCGTCCCCCTCTTCGCTAAAAGTCTGAAATCATGCAGGTAGACCTTAATGAGTAAAAAGGCAACAGAAGCCAAAATTCGATCAACTTTGTTAATAATAGTATGATTTTTAGGGTTTTGTAAAAAATTGTTCTAACAATAAAAATTTCAGATAGTATGAGTAACATGATTTTCTTTGAGATCTCATTAAATATTACTTCATAATATTATAAGTACTGCATTGCAGCTTCCACAGTTTTATAAGCTTTGAAACCCCAGCTCGTCAAATATTTCATACAGCTCATGGCTGTATCGAATTCGCCATTGGTCCCCTTCTCGCTTCGCTTCAAAGATTCGCTTCAAGACCCGCCTCTTGAAGGCGTTCAACATGTTTGCGGATGCTTGGGTGAGGGTCCAAGTTTCACACCCATAGCATGGCACAGGTCTTATCATTATTAGTGCTTGCATATCATAGTATGAGTACAAAACCCTTCTGACACGAGCGTAGGTCTGTCTACCCGACTTGTTTTAATTTGATTGGAAGGATAGTAGGTACTTAATGTCTGACTTTGTACGGCTTCAATTGACGTGTAATGACCTAGAAAACAAAGTTCTTTTGAGTTTGAGTGGAGTCAATATCCATTTTTTATTTTTGGCCGAACATGAAATATTTACTTAAAATTTCAGGAACCGCAAAGAAGGAGAAAGCTTTCTGGAGCACGATTTTGGCAGCAAAAGCGAGAAAAAGATGCACGGAACGAGAAATTGATGGGTTCCTTACGAAAATTTTTAAGAAAGCCAGAAAGTAAGAAATCAACACCTCAAGCAAATTTTGATGAAGCCTCAACAAACGCAGCTTTAAATCCAGGAACAATGGAAGTATCTCAAGAAAATTATGTAGATTGTAATCCTTTGTCAGAAAGAGACACTAGTCAAATAAGACAAACCTGTCCTGAAGATGTGGTAAGGATTTTATCGTCATCAGTGGTATGCGACAGTTTATATTTAAATGATGACCCCGGTTTGTGGCCCACTAGATTGACTAGTGATCTTGTTAATATTTTGGTTAGTCGTGGTCCCATACAAGTGGTTAACTATGATTTTCCCCCTAATGACGATGGGAGAAAGTTCAATGACAATTATTATTTCCGAAATCTCCCTAATCGAGAAAAATTTAAAAGAGAATGGCTTGTTTATTCTATTTCAAAAGATTCATTATATTGTTTTTGTTGCAAAATATTTGGGAAATCTTTAAGTAGTTTCTCTAATTTGAATGGATTTTCTGATTGGCAACATTTATCATCAGCGCTGAAAAGACATGAAACAAGCGTGTCTCATAATGAAAATGTGAAATCATGGGTACAATTGAATAAAATGTTAAAAAATAAAATCACTGTAAACCAAATGCAACTGAAACTATTAGAGTCAGAAAAAAACACTGGTGTGATGTGTTGGAAAGAATTATAGCCGTCATAAAGTTTTTATCTCAACAATGTCTAGCTTTTCGAGGCACGTCTAAAACTTTATATGAGCATGATAACGGTAATTTTCTAAAAGCAATAGAAATGATAGCATTATTTGATGCAGTCATGCGTGAACATATTCACAGAATCCAGGCCTCGAAATTTGATTCAAGCCGTATGGCCCACTATTTAGGCGATCAAATTCAGAACGAAATCATTGATTTACTTGGCACCACAGTAAAAAATAACATACTAGAGATGTAAGTCACACAGAGCAAATAACTGTGGTGATCAGGCATGTTTTCTTAAATAATGAAACTAAAATTGTTTCAATTTGTGAAAATTTCATTGGCTTCTGTCCAATCACTAATTCCACAGGTGAAGGTCTGTTAAATTTTGTTTTAGATTTATTTTCAGATTTAAATCTTAACCTTCAAAACTTACGCGGCCAAGGTTATGATAATGGCTCCAACATGCGGGGAAAACACAACGGGTTGCAAAAGAAAATTTTAGAAATTAATAATCGTGCATTTTACGTTCCCTGCTCGGCTCATAGTCTTAATTTGGTAGTCAATGACGCAGCCAATATCACACACGAAACTGTAAATTTCTTTAATATAATTCAAGAAATTTATGTTTTCTTTTCATCATCTACAAAAAGGTGGTCGATAATTCGCAAATATTTGCCGGGCTTCAAATTAAAAGCTTTAAGTTCCACAAGATGGTCTAGCAGAATCGATGCAGTGAAACCATTACGGTATCATCTCGAAAAAATATTTGATGCCTTGCTGGAAATATCTGATAATGCATCGGCGGGATGGGATTGTACGACATCTCACAAAGCTCATTCCCTTGCGTTGAGCATTCAAAATTATAAATTCATATGCTCAGTAATAATTTGGTTTGATATTTTAAACGAAGTTAATACTTTGAGCAAAATTATGCAAAACCCCACAATGAGTACTCAAATCTGTGTAAATTTGTTAGATAAATTGATTATTAAGTTCACCGAATATCGCACGGACAAACAGTTTGAGAAAATATTAGAAGAAGCTACCAATGTGGCCCAAGCTCTAAACGCACAAACAGATTTTCCACCAATAAACACCATTCGTCCAAGACGAAGACCAACACAGTTTCAATATGAGCATAGCGATGAAGTTTTACTAGACACTAAGATCAAATATAAAGTAGAGTTTTTTTTCAGAATCCTAGATCAGTCGCTCCTCTCTCTAAAGGATAGATTTGAAGAGTTAAAAACATTTACCGATGTATTTGGCTTTTTAAGCAATAAATTATTTAATTACAGCAATGATGACTTAATTAAACATTGCAAAGATTTACATTTAAAGCTTAAAGATAATTCCAATGGGGAAACAGATATTGACGGTATCGATTTATTTAATGAAATCAGAGCTTTAAATTTGCATTTTCCAGAAAACCAGTCGAATGATCCGCAGGCGTTGTTACAATATCTTTTTACTAATGACTTGATTTCAACATTTCCAAACATAACAATTGCGCTAAGAATATTACTTACATTGCCAGTTTCAGTTGCATCTGGTGAAAGGTCCTTTTCAAAGCTTAAAATTATAAAAAACTATTTAAGGTCAACAATGCACCAGCAAAGATTAAGTAATTTGGCTTTAGTTTCGATTGAACATGAAATTTTAGATAGCTTGGATACGAAAAAATTAATAGCAGATTTTGCAAACATAAAGGCAAGAAGAGCTCAATTTTTGTAAATAATACATATTCATAAAGCTTCGTATTGAGTAAAACATTGCTATGTATTTAAATAAAAAATAAATTTTGGCCGTTTAAATCGCGTTTAATTTATGTATTTACGTAGTGGGTTCAATATCATAAGGAACAAACGTTTTTGTATATGAACATATCATTAGCCTGGGTATTTTCCGAATACACTCCGTTTGATATCGCTTGAAATGCTTTTTATATAAGCGAGAGTACCTTGTTGTTCCTTCTACCATGGGGCGGCATAATGGGTATTGCACACGGGCGCACAAACAGCTAGCGGCGGGCCTGATTCTACTCGTACATGTTTTGGCTTTTCATTTCTTCACTTCTTTTAAATAGAATTATAGTGTGTTTTCTTGCGTATATTTTTTCAAATATTGTAATTACTAATTAATTCGATGTTTCTTTTGGTTAGTGGTTATTATTAGTGTGTTACTGTTTGATAAGTGCAGGTTCTAGTAAATTATACACAGTTAGCGAGGATTTAAGATGTTCAAAATAGTTTAAATATGCAAAGAAATTAGTTTTTTTATTCCATTCATGGTTTATTAATATTCTATTAAATTACTTTCCTTAGTGCTATAACGGAAGCTCTTTATGTAAGCTTCTGCTAGCATTTTCTTAAATTATGTATTGTGCGAATACGTTAGTAGGGAGGTTTCAATAGGAAATATTGTTAAAGCTTCAGCGGTTATTTATTGGAATGAGTTAATGTGTAAACGGGGAATGAATATTTCACACGATCGTTACGTTCGGGAATTAATTCGCTTCGGAAGAAGACCTGCCTAGAGAATAGCTTTCCATTTGTGTAGCTTGGGAGTCGTTGTTGTTGTTGTGTTCCCAAGACTTTAGTGTAAGCTATCTTGGCTTTATAGGGTGCGAGATAATGAGTGTGATAAATAAACTTTCCCCTTAATATGTATGGTTAATGCTGTTAATGGGAGTGGGAGTCATGGATTGAAGGTTTATGTGATTGTTTTTGCCCGCCGCTAACGAGCTTTGAAGATATGATAAGCATTGTTTCTTCAATGATGCATGAGAAAATTGAATGGAGCGATTTATTGTAGCTTTCACATGCGCGAAATGCTAGGAAGTATATGAGGTAAATGATATGTATGTACTAATTCGTGGTTGGCTGGTAATTGCCTTGAAGAGCATTTGTTTCTAATTAAGTCGGCCTAATGCATTTTGTAGTAGGAAGGGCTTTTAATTCATCTATGCTATGCGATTTTGTAGGAGGAAGAGCTTTTGAGGTATATGCATTTAATTGTCATTTAATTGGCTTAAGTTGTCTATTACATACTTTTTTATCCGTTTGTGGTGGTAAAAAGGGAGGGTTATTAAAAATGTATTCAGCAGTATGTGTAAATAGTTGTGAATTATTTATAAATCGGAATCTAGAATTTATTATGCAGGTTTTTTGTTAAGTATAGAAATATTGTGTGAGCTGTGGATGATGATGATCTGTTTCATTAAATTGAAATTCAAAGGAGAGATTGTAAGCTTTAAAGTTCTTGTATATACTTTTATTGATTTTACTGAACTGTTAAACAGATATACTGCGTTGAAAATATCTTGGGGGAAGATTATGGTCGAAGCGACACTATCACTATATAGGCTTGGGAACATCTAGTTTCGGCCTTCATTCAAGACCCTATATGTGTTCCGTCTAATTTTTCCCTAGTGCGTGTCTGTTTAGTTTGGCATAATGCTGTCCTAGGCCTTGCTGGAAGACAGTACAGTGCCGTGCGAGGTCACTTCATTAGCTGTTTATAAAATTTTTGATACCGATCTTGAGAAAACGATTGTTTAATGAGCCTTATAGTATATACGAGTATTATAGCATTCTAAGACGCAATTTGATATCGTTGCCATATGTAAAGTAAAAGGGTGGGAAATGGGTGGGTTTTTGAATTGTCTTGCGCTTTCCACAGGAGTTTTATTGGGATTTTTTTGGTAGTTGGCTTTTATAATGTATTTACTGTGCAAGGAAACGTAGTGGCTTGTTTAAAGGATACTTGGTAATGGCGTATTTGCAAACCATTTTGGGCCAACAGCGCAGACGCTATGACTGGATGGTAAATCGGTGTCTGTTTTGCATATGACTTAATATTAAATGTGGCGTGTCTGCCCAAAATTAAAGTTGGGCAGCTCAGAGGCTATTATTTGTTTCTTTAGGGACTTTTAACTAAAAATAGCGTGTCCGTTGACAGCTTATGTCAACGGCTCAGAGGCTGTTGTTAAATCTACTGGTTTTCATTCCAGTGATTGTGCAAATTAGACATAGAAAAAGCGTGTCTGCTGATAATTTTGGCTTGGAGTTTTGCCGGGGTTTACCGACTTGACTGCCACTTTTTCCGTTTCCTTACTGCTAATATTATGGAGTGTCACATTTAGTGCTGGACGTATATTTGATGATTTGAGAGCAAATTGCTGTGGAACTTGAAAGAAACAATTGGTTTTGAGGTAAAATCTAATAACTAAAAATTCAATTGTTTCATAGTTTACATACTTTGTCTGTTCCAGCGTAGCTTGAAATTAATTTAAGTTCATGGTTATTTGCCCTGGGAAATCGCCGTTCTCATGTATATTACTTTTTATATTTATTTAGCGCAGTTAATTTATTTCGCTTGCTCTTCCATGTTATTGCATTTCAAAATTATTGCCCAGATATCTATCTATTTAATTTGAAGTTAAATGTTTGTTTTTGGTTGCTCTTTGAATTGCATCTCAGGCAATTCGAATACTCATTTAATTCGAAAGATAAGACTTTTTTATGCATTTGGGTACGCGTATTGGTTAAGTAGCTGGAGTGAAAAGTGATATCGTATTTCGATAACAATGGGCACGCGTGTGTTTGTTCGCTATTAAGTTTTCGCTCTGGTTATTTGTGTTTAATATTTACTTGTAATTGTTTTGTGTTTTGCATGTTAGTTGATTGGAACTTTATATCTTCTATAAATTGTACGTTTTAGCCACAGTATATGTAATATCAATTTTATATTTGGATATTAATATAGTTTTTTTTATTTAAATAAATGAAATTATTGTTTGATTTTTTTAAGAAGGTTGATCTAGTTAGATGTGTTCCTGCGTGAAGTAAATAAAAGACGTTAGTGTTGATGATTGTAATGACAATGATTTTATTTTCCACCTTCTGGTATATTTATACATAGTTTTCTGCAAGCATGCAAGATGTTGCCAAGCGCGTGTACATTCTCAAGCGAGTTCAGTATTCTTCAATTGAACTTTGAATTTATTGATTTCTTGCAAAATGATTGACATGGCAGTAATGCCTTATTGATTGTAAGCAATTTACGAATATGTGCAAGTGCAAACTTAAATGAACTTTATTTGCTTACTGTATGGTAATTACTTTATGGTGCGAACAAAATAACGTGAGATATATTGGACTTTAGGTTAAATTAAAATTATGCTTACATTTACATTAGATTGAACATTAAAATTAAGTTGGAAATTATTCTTTGCATTACACTATGTGTATTCGTATTTGAACTTATTCTAGATGTTGAATTGTTCTTTAACATTCCGCCCACCAAGACCAACAGGGTCTTATAAACTGTGCTCGCGGTACCAGGTGGAAACTGAGGAAGGTTGTGATGTAACATTGATTTTCTTGGAGTTGCTTCGTCTGTATCGGTAGATGCAAATGATAACCAGTGTGGCAAGGATCAGCCCAGACAGTGTTATAGATATTGTTGATAACACTTTATGATGGTTGACAGCTTTCCACTCGACATTGTTCATTGCTGCTGTTAGTTCTTCCTGCTCGGTTACAAGTGCTGTGAAGGACTCCTCTGCTCCGATGATGGTTGATATGTTCAGTTGTTTGATTTCTGTGTGTTGTAGTGAAATATTTATTTCCGGCATCGTTGGCGACATGTACGAGTATATGGGAAAAGAGCGTCCCGCTTGGCTTTGGTTGGCTACGAGGATGAATTCCTGAGCTTGCAATTGGCAATCCTGTGTGAGTCGGATGATTCCTGTCCCGCTGATTAAAATATCCTTTCGTATTCCCTGGCATACTGTCTGATCGTGAACTGGTTGCGGGGTGAAGAACAACCATGCGTTAATCGACATCATTTGTTGGAGAATCAGTGAAGATGTTCGGAAAGATATTTGAGGACATTTATGTTGATTGTGTAGGTTGTACAGTTCTCGAATCACACAATTTGCCTTGGCTTTCATGTCGATCAGGGTTGTGCTGGACAAAAGATAGGTTTCCGTTGTAAGTTCTGGCGCCCTTGCAATCTCGCTGCTGGTTGTTTCGAAATAAACTTGATCGTTGTAGTTGACTCCGATAATCAAGTTCGACACGCTGAACGCTGTAAATAGTGTAAAATTCTGGTGGAAGGGAATTGCTGTAGCCTTGATGAGGTTGAACCTGCGGTTGTCGATAATTGGTAAATAACCATGAATTTGGATACTGCTTTCGGTAGAGTCAGTTATGAGTCTGGAAATTGCGGAATGTAAGATCGTAATATGAGCTGGCAGAAGAGCTTGGGTGCTGTGAATAGTTGCTTGAAGGTCTGCAATCTTAATGCAATCCAGTATTCCTTCCTTGCTATTGATTGCTAACAAGATGTTATTGTATTTGTAGAAAACTTCTTCAATGAAATTAATGGCGCGTTGATACGTCGCTAAGAACTGGATATTTAGTTGGTTTGCATCGACTCTAGAGAACCATTTTGTCGATTGGTTGATCTGTTCCAGGCCTTTGTTCAATTGGTCGGAGAACCGTCCAAGCTGGCGGTTAATCCTGCTAGATGTTGTGTTAAGCTTCTTGGTGGCTTGAAGTATAATCTTCCCTTGATGATTGATCAGGTTCTTGAGCGCTTCCTGGTTTGTGGATAAGTTCTGTACGTCAGTGATGATTTCGTCGTTGACCCCAAATACTGCTGTAAGCATTTGGCCGAATATTCCACGCTTCCTCCGCTGGTGCATAAACCGTAATAAATTGATTTTATGTTGCGTGTCATCGATCCTCTCCGATATATGATGGACTAAATCCCAGCAATGTACCTTTCCAGCTGCTTGCGTGCCCAGGGAGCACATAGAGTATAAGCTTGCATTCATACTTCGCAGATTGTTCTCATCAGTCGCCAGATCAGATAGGGGAAGCTCGATGTTGAGTTGTAAAGCTCCTCGGTTGATGTTTCCCTTTCCAATCTCTTCAATGTAGAGACCACCGTCTAAGTTCGTTATATTAGCTTCTGATAACGCGGGATGTGGTAAAACTCCAAGAACAAAGAGCGTGGTGAGTAAAACTGTTGAGATGCTGGGCAGGATTTCCTTTCTTCTCTTTCTTGCGTCAACAGCTTCTGTTGTCGGACGTTTGATTGCCGTATTGGCTTCTAAGTGAACCCCTGTCAGTGATGGTTCTGGGTTTACTTCTGGTGTCTTTTCTTCCATGTTGTTAAGCGGTAGGCTGCAAATTTTAACGATAGGTCTTTTTTTGATACTTCCATTCATCTTGACAGATACAGTTCGGACTAGACCGTCTGGTCCTGGATGTGTTGCTATGACTCTCGCTAAAGGCCATTTCATCGACGGAATGTTGTCCGTTTTTACTAACACCAGTTCACCTACTTTTGGGTTGTCTTTTTTCTTCAACCACTTAGATCTTTGCTGAAGACGTTGTAGGTACCCTTCCGTCCATCTCTTCCAGAATGAATGCTTCATTTGCTGGACCAGTTGCCACCTTTTCAGTAGGGTGCTTTTTACTTCGCACGGGTCATCCTTAATTTCAAATAGGTTGTCTCCTGTTAAAAAATGGCCTGGGGTTAGTGCGGCTACATCATTTGGATCGTCACTTATTTGTGTTAATGGACGTGAGTTCATGCATGCTTCAATCTGAGCTAGCAGTGTGTTCATTTCTTCTATATTTAAGATTTGAGTTCCGATTGTTTTATAGAAGTGACTTTTCATTGACTTCACGCCGGCTTCCCAGAGTCCACCAAAATGTGGGCTGCTGGGAGGGATGAACTTCCATTCTATACCATGATTAGCAACTTCAGAAGAGCACGCTTGAAGGGACGTTTTGTAAATGGCTTGGAGTTGTTTGTTGGCTCCCAGAAACTTGGAGCCGCAGTCGCTGAATATTGTTCGGCAAATTCCTCGTCTTGCCACGAATCTTTTGATGGCTGCAATGCATGCGTTTGTGGAGAGATCGGACACCAGTTCCAGATGAAACGCCTTCGTTGCCATACATACAAATATCGCAATGTACGCCTTTGTAGTCTTGGCACCCCTTCCTCCATTCCATGTTATAGTAATTGGTCCCGCGTAATCAATTCCCGTTTGTAGGAAGGGATTTTCTAATTGCACTCTCGAGGCTGGCAGGGTTCCCATAAGTTGTGTCCTTGGCCTGGCTGTCATTTTGAAACATGTTATGCATTCTCTTCTTCACCTGCGTTTGTGCTGAGATTACCCAGTACTTCAGACGTAATGTATTCAGAGTCAAGTGGCAACCAGCGTGTAAAGTTTGTTGGTGGGCTTGTCGAATCAGTAGCTTTGCGAAGTGACCCTTTGAAATTATAGCCGGGTGTTTAGTTGTATCGGCCGTGCGTGCAAAGTGGATGCGTCCGCCCACCCTAAGGATACCTGCATTATCGATCCATGGAGTTAAGTCCAAAATCCGACTGCTTCTGTGGACACCATCAGCTTTAGTGAGCTGATGAATTTCTTCTTTGAATGCGTGCGCTTGAGACACTCTTATGCATGTGTTTGTGGCTTCTTTGAGTTCGGTTTCTGATAAGATTCCTGTGCGTTTCATATTGGGGTGCTTGGTATTAAACGCAAAACGTTGACACATTGCTACGACTCTGTTGAGTTTGTGGAAGGATGAAAATCTTGTTAATATTGCAGGTTCTTCTTCTAAGGTAGTTGTTAGGGATGCTATCCTTCTTTCTTCGTCTTCATGGTGTATTGTTTGAATTTTTGCTGGCATTCGGATGATGGGTGCACTTAGCCATGTTGGTCCCGCCCACCATAGAGTGGAATTAACAAGCTCCTTTGGGAACATCCCCCTTGATGCGATGTCAGCTGGATTGTCGTCAGTGCTAACGTGATTCCAGTGCTCAATGGAGCTATGCTCTTGGATAATACTAACCCGATTAGCAACATAAACCTTCCATTTGGCAGCAGGGCTTTGAATCCAGGAAAGTACGACGGTTGAGTCCGTCCAATAAAATTGAGAGACGTTGATCCAATTATAAGCACTCACAACTTCTTTCATTAGGTTCACTAGCAACGTTGCTCCATTAAGTTCTAATCTTGGAATTGACTGGACCTTGACTGGAGCCACCTTTGATTTGGCTGCGAGAAGGGTAACCTTTGTTGCTGAAGGAGTAGTGACTTGGATGTATATCACTGCTGCATAGGTGGTTGATGATGCGTCACAAAACCCGTGGAGTTCGAATTGATAGGATGGGCTCAGTTCTATCCATCGTTTTATCTTCAAGTCTTTAAGGACAGGAAGTTGCTGTCTCAGTTGGGTCCATTCCTTTGTTGTCCTTGCGTCTAATGGATCATCCCAACCCTTGTCTTCTAGCCATAGCTTCTGTATGGTCGTTTTTCCTATGATGATACACGGCTGTAGCCAACCGATATGATCAAACAATCCGGCGACCTCTGTTAAAATTTGCCGTTTTGTAAATATTTTGTCCTCGTTTGGCTTTGCTATAGTGAAGGAGAACTCATCCGTAGCTGGATGCCATTGAATCCCTAGTGTTTTGATACTCTCTGTAGCTACTATATTCATATTGTGTTTCCCTGTCTGTTATCGGTATCCGTTCCAACAGTTTCGAATGATTGGCAGACCATTTCCTCAAACAAAAACCGCCCTTCTTCAGAAGACTCCGCAGCTCTGCTTGTAGCCGTAGTAAGCTTTCCAAGTTGTCTGATCCAGTCAGCACATCATCGACATAAAAGTCTCTTGCCAAGATTTGTGCTGCCTCTGGATAGGAGTGTATTTCATCTGTAGCCAGTTGACGTAGTGTTCGTATGGCAAGGTATGGCGCACATGCTGTTCCATATGTGACTGTCCTTAATTGGTAGTGTTTCACAGGTTCAGTTTGGTTAAAGCGCCATAGAGTCCTCTGAAAATGTTGGTCCCTATCGTGGACAAAAATCTGCCGGTACATCTTTTCGATGTCAGCTGCAATGACATACTTGTATTGTCTCCATCGCATTAAAAGATGTAAAAGCGTTCCTTGAATTGAATGACCAGTGTGCAGTAAGTCATTTAGGGATTTTCCTTTGGAGCCTTTTTGTGACGCGTTAAACACTACTCTTAATTTGGTGGTGGTGCTGCTTTCTTTGATTACGGCATGATGTGGGAGATAGTATGCTGTTTTCATCTTCGTTTGGTCTGCTGGTACCTTTGACATGTGACCTAAGTCAATATACTCCTTCATAAAGCTCCGATACTGTTCATAGAGGTCAGGATTTCGTGATAAACGGTGCTCCAACTGTCGAAATCGTATGTATGCACTTTTTTGTGTATCACCGATGTCTACTAATGGATCCATTTCACTCTTAAACGGTAGACTTACAGAGTATCTTCCTGATGGTTGTCGGTGTACGGTTTGTGAGTAGTGACTTTCGTTCTCCCTTTCTTCCTTGGTTAGATGTTTTACTGTAGGAAGTTCTTCAATCTCCCAGAACTGACGTAAGGTTTCGTCTAAGCCTTGGTGCGAAACGAAAGCACACAGTGCAGCAGATGTTTTACATGGGACTGATCCAAATAGCACCCATCCAAGTTTGGTGTTTTGTGCACAAGGTTGGCCGGGCAGCAGTCCTGGTAATAGTAGTTTATCATGAAGATCTGCTCCGATCAGTATGTCAACGATTGATGGTTCGTTGAACCTTTGATCAGCTAAATCTTCGATCACCAATCCTTGCGGAATGATCAATAGAATCTCGGTACAAGGCAAGGGTGCGGTAATTGTTGTGAGAATCAACGGGGTGAAAATCAATTCTTCTTGATATCCATTTGCTGATTGGACAACAGCGCGTAACTTCGTCTCTCCTCTTGAGGTGACATTTTCCACGGCTCCTATGCCACTGATCCTGAACTTGGCATTGTTGCGCTTTGCCTGTAAGAGGTTGACTGCCGATTCACTAATAAAGGATCGTTGTGCTCCAGAGTCCATCAACGCACGGAATGACAGGCATTCACCATCTGGACGACCCACCTTTATTTGCGCTGTGGTTAGTAAAACGTAGTTTTGCTTAGTGTACGCTCCGTGTCCTTGAATACTCATTGATGCTGGTGTCCTTGGTTGTTGTGGAGATTCTGCGGTCGCTTAGTGCAACAATGTGTTATGCTTCTTTCCACAAAGTTTGCATCCGTGCGTAGAGGAGCATTTTTTCACTTGGTGTTGTCCAAAACAATTGAAGCATAACTTCGATTTTTTAATAACATCTCGACGCGTTTGAACGCTAGCTTGCTTGAACGAACTGCATTCAAAAGGCTTATGCGCTGCCTTGCACATTGGACATGATGGCTTTAAGTCCACCTGAATGGTGTTCACCTTTAGTGCCTTTGGTTTTGGCTTCCCAGGACACAAAGCTTCTAACATAGAAAATCTTTGCTTCAAAAAGTCCAAGAACTGTTTCAGAGATAGAATTTCGGTTGAATCTGAGATATGTCGCTGCCATTCTCTTCTTGACTCCTCATCAAGTTTTTGGTTCAGCATATACACTGTTGTGAGTGCAAATGAATCTGCCCTTAATGTTTTGATACTTGCTAAAAGTTGGTTAACAGTATCCAACATGTGCCTTAAGCCAGATGGATCGTTCTTTGAGCAATTTTCCATGTTGAATAAGCGCTGCATCATCTCTTGTGCTATGATACGATGATTGTCGTATCTTTCGCATAGCAGAGTCCATGCAGACTCATAATTGTCGTCAGTTATGCTCAAGTGGTTTATGAGCTGTTCAGCTCCTCGCGCTTCTAAGGTACTGCAGCTTTTACACTTTGGTTAACTGTGCATTATTGTGCACCATACTTTGGTACAGGTCCCGAAATGCGAACCAATCTGCATAGTTGCCGCTAAAAGCTGGTATTCTCACTCTTACGAGCTTAATGGCGTCATCTTTCATGTCGTCTAACTTGATGGCCTTAGATGGCGCTGGAACTGAACCTTCAACGGAGTATCCATTTATTTTCGATTGGAATAGAGTGAGATAGTCCAGCACTAAATATTCCAAAGTTTCATACTCTGTGTTGTATTTCTGAAGCTCATCCTTCCTTTCTTTCAATCGATCGCACGCCGCTTCATGCTGATTTTCGCATTTAGTCCACATTGTTTGTAATTTTTCCATCCTTGTCTGGAAATATGCGAGACTATGGCGTGACTCACTGTCCTTCTTAGAATTTGTGATGAGCCTTTGAACCGTATTGAACGCTGTCTCTTGGCCACTAATGTTGGTTCCGGGGTGTGTTAACGCTGCTCAACCTTGATTGTTGCCAGTTGCAGATACTTCGCAAGTTCCCCAATACCTTTTTGCCAGCTGGAGATTTCTGCGTTGCACACCCACTCGTCCTTCTGCAAGTCCAAATTTCCTTCTGGCAAATCCAAATGATGCGTGCTGCAAGTCAGAATGTTGTGGTGCAAGCCCACTCGTTCTTCTGCAACTCCAAATATTGTGTACCAAACACCCTCGTTCTTTGGCTACTGCAAATTTCCTTTTTTGCAAATCCAAGTGATGCGTGCTGAATGTTGTGTTGCAGCCCAGTTGTTCTTCTAAAAGCTCAAAGTTCCTACTTGCAAAGCCAAACTGCGCTGATGATTCCTGCAAGTCAGAACTGCGTTGCAACCCACTCGTTCGTCTGCAAGTTCGAATTTCCTCTTGCAAATCCAAATGATGCGTGCTGCAAGTCAGAATGTTGTGGTGCAAACCCACTCGTTCTTCTGCAATTCCAAATGTTGTGTGCCAAACCCACTCATTCTTTGGCTACTGCAAATTTCCTATTTTGCAGATCCAAGTGCTGCGTGCTGAATGTTGTGTTGCAACCCACTCGTTAGTCTGCAAGCTCGAATTTCCTTCTTGCGAATCCAAGTGCTGCGTGTTGATGCTTCTTGTCCTTCTGCAAGTCCAAGATTTCTTCTTGCAAATCTGAAGCTGGGTGCTGCTGATGATGATATCTGCTTTTCTTGCTGCTATCCACTTCTGAGTGGATCCGGCTCGACGGACCAAATGTTCCTGCGTGAAGTAAATAAAAGACGTTAGTGTTGATGATTGTAATGACAATGATTTTATTTTCCACCTTCTGGTATATTTATACATAGTTTTCTGCAAGCATGCAAGATGTTGCCAAGCGCGTGTACATTCTCAAGCGAGTTCAGCATTCTTCAATTGAACTTTGAATTTATTGATTTCTTGCAAAATGATTGACATGGCAGTAATGCCTTATTGATTGTAAGCAATTTACGAATATGTGCAAGTGCAAACTTAAATGAACTTTATTTGCTTACTGTATGGTAATTACTTTATGGTGCGAACCAAATAACGTGAGATATATTGGACTTTAGGTTAAATTAAAATTATGCTTACATTTACATTAGATTGAACATTAAAATTAAGTTGGAAATTATTCTTTGCATTACACTATGTGTATTCGTATTTGAACTTATTCTAGATGTTAAATTGTTCTTTAACAAGATGGACTGTATGAGTAGCAATGGTGTCATAAAGGAGTTGAAGGCTTTCGGATACTGGCTGGGAAAATCAATTTTCAGCCCATTTAAGTTTGCTATACAGTGCACTACACTGTGGTCTATGCAAAACCGATATCCTACCGGCTACGCCCATTTTGTTGCATAACCAGTATACCCTATATATACTGGTTTGAACTGGAAGCTCATTCGATGTGTATCCAATACACATCATCAAGGCTCCCGGGGAAAGAACTCACTGTAACACCACTTACCTGCTACTCTGTCCATTTAAACCAGAACAACAAAGACGAGAGTTAATTTTTAATGAATTACTTTAGTTTTATTGTTCATTCTTTTTAAATCATTTACATTACAATCGAATTTATAAAATACATTTTCAATTATTTAATTATTTAAAACTCTAACTATCAGCCATCCTGAAGAGGGTAACATCTGGACGAGCTAATGAATCGGGGTGGCCATACGGCGTGAAACGCCAAAAGGCTGATTGAGGACCGTGGCATAAGCCAACGCCTCACCCCTCACCATTTTTTCGAATACTGGTCAGCACTTTGAACTCGAACTTGAATCGCGTTATTGCACGTACGCTTAAGCTACTGGCTAGCAGCACGCTCCCTTTTGGACTTGAATACCGACTGACTGGTATGCTTTGCTCAAGAACTGTAAATACTGTTCTTTCATGAGCTTTCAACTGAAATTCTCTTTAAAGGTGCAGAGTAGCTGAACACGTACGCTCTCGTTCCACGAACGTTTTTCCTCCCCGCTTCGTCTCGCTTGCTCGGCTGGTGAATATGCGGAACTTGAGAAATTGAGCGAAAGAGTGTTTTTTGCTTAAGCTTTCGACTTTGCAAGAGTGCTTTCAACTTAAGCTATCGGCTTTCCCACGATCTCTTGAGGTGAAATAGCGAAACTGGGGACATTGAGCGAATGAGTGTTTTAGCCACAACTTTCGGTTTTCCCACGATCTCTCGGGGTGAAATAGCGAAATTGGGAACATTGAGCGAAAGAGTGTTTATGCTGGAACTATCAGTTTTCATTTCCGCTTAGCTCTCTTCGAAGCACCCCGTTCGTCACGATGTGAATATCATTGCGGTTTGAACTTTCTCGTTTACTTTACTGCTCGCTTATTTACTTGCGTATGCGTTTCTTTGGCTAATTTTCATTGGCGAAGTGCGAGTACATAGGTGTTGTTTGCTCGCTACTACTGCAGTTATGAAGCGGAAGTAATCCGAAAATGTTGTATGTGTTCACTGGCAACACCCCAAATGTCCAGCGCAGACTTTGCGTGCCGATCCCATTCCGATAGCGAGACAGCCTCACGTTATCTATTTCTGAAACTCACAGCACGCACACACTCTTCAAAAAATCTTTTTTTACAGCAGCCGCACCACGAATGCCACCATGTAGCTGAATCAGACTGCCAATTTTGAAGTTTGCTGGCAATACGATAGGATGGATAGGAAGTCGTCAAAACTGACGTGAGACGGGAAGCCATATGGGAGCAATGTGCATATGTGTTGGTCGCCAGTGGCGTAGGGCCGGTTTATCACAAACATGTCAAAGAGATGTGCACGTTTACAAGAAAATCCATTGCTTTCTATTTCCAACGGTCGCGATTTTGTTACAAACGAACAAAAATCACTCAAATCATGAATTCCTAAAAATACTAATGTTATTGACCATATTTGAAAATTTCAAGAAGATCAAATCAAAACTGCAGTGACTGATTCGACGGAAAGTCCATTAAATACCAAAATCATGTGTTATTGTTGTTGTGATTGGAGAAATTTCATTCGGCTTTCATAAAACTTACAAAGATTTTTTTCGTGGTAGGGAGGTGAAGGCCATTTATGCACAGAGTGTGGGACTCCCATGCGCGACTGGACTTCCCATTTAACACCTCCTCTGTCAACCTGAGAACCCAGCCTGGAACCGTTTGATACATTACTTCGGGCCAGGTCTCGTTTTGTTACGCCGTGGGGTGCCTTCAAGCTGGGGAGTTCCTTTTCCTAGCGGGATGGGAGAGGGGAAGAGGAAGTGCCAAAAAGCGATCTCCGGCTGCGGTGAGTCCCTTTTATATTTTAGGACTGCCCGAGCATAATGTACCACCTGGTTCCATTTGTCAACTGGTTCGCGCATCACCGCAACTATATTATCCGGGGTGAGCTCTTCCGTCTCCCTGTAGGGTTCCCTTCGCAGCCCGACCCATATTGCACACGCAAAAAATGTGTGGCAGGCATTGTCCTCCTCTCCTGGGCAAAACTGACAATCGGGGGAAAACACCCATGCCCGCTCAGAAGCTGGGTCAGAAAGAAATCAGTCTCACCATGCCTTTGACTTAGCCATGGTCTCACATCCGGGATGAGGCGCGCAGTCCACCTACCCTTCGTGCAATTGACCCAAGACTGCTACCAATAGTTGAGCGAGCGCTGTCTCTCCTCACGGACAACCGTCTCCCTCGCATCCTAGTTTCGGCGCAAGGTAAATAGCGTGGCGCTTTCTAGCAAGGAGGGTGACAGTTATCACGCCTGCAATAATCCTCACCGCCCAATCAGAGACTGTTGGATATGAAGATGCATTTCTCAATGCTCCCCTTCTCTGTACCTGTGCCAAACGTTTTCGGTATACTTCCTTGCTGAAAGCGTCGCCTCATACCTCTGCTCCGTACAGTAGCACTGACCCTACAGCACTCATTAAGAGGCGTCTTCTTGATGGGCTGGCTCCCCCTACGTTGGCCATAAGTTGACTCAGGGCCGATATTCCCGAAGAAACCTTCTCAGTCATTGCCCTGATTTGCTCAGAGAAACTCTTCTTCGAGTCGATCAGTAGCCCCAAGTGCTTCACCGATGGCTTCGACTCGATTTGTGTGTCTCCAATACTGATCATCCTTACTCTAGGGATTCTCTTTTTTGTCAAGATGACCACTTCGGTTTTCTCCAGTGCTAAACTGAGCCCGCGAGCAGTCATCCAGTCCCTCACTCGGCACATTAGTATACCCAGCCTAAGTTGCGCTTGTTCAACGGTGCATCCAGCGACCAGATCCGCAACATCATCCGCATAGCCAACCAAGCGCGACTCATCTGGCATCTCAAGTCTCAGTAGCCCGTCGTAAGATACGTTCCACAGGTACGGACCAAGGATAGCTCCCTGGGCAACACCCGATGTAATTTCCATCCTTCGTTGGCCCTGTGTCGTGTCGTAGCTGCTCTACGACACGACACGGTCCTTAAAGTAATTCCTCAAAAGCCGCATCAGATATTCTGGAGCTTGAAAAGAGTTTTCCAACGTATCCAGAATATCCACCCATCTAGTGGAGTTGAAGGCATTCCTGACGTCGAGTGTCACCAACAGGACGATCCGTCGCTTGGTGCGGCTATATGCCTCTGCCTTTTGGGCCGCGTTCACCACCTCTGCAATCGCATAAGTGGTAGAACGTCCTGCCCTAAAGCCGTACTGCCGAGGAGATAGGTCCCCAGCAGCACGAATCGCGTCAGTGAGTCTTCCCTTGATGAGTTTCTCTAGCACTTTCCTAGCCGTGTCTAGCATGCATAACGGGTGGTACGCAGACAGCGATTCGGGATTTCCCTGCCCCTTGCTGATCAGCACGAGCCTCGCCACCTTCCATCGTACCAGGAAAATTCCGTCCCGTAGGCAAGCGTTGAATGGGTTGAGCAGCAAGTCAAGACAATGGTGATGGACGAGCCACAATACCTCAGCTGGAACACCATCTGAACCTGGAGCCTTCCTCGCTTTCAAGGAGAGGACTTCCTCCTCCAGTTCCAGCTGGGTAAAGAGTGGGGACCCGGCTACTGTTTCACCATGGACAGCGTCAACACGGACGGGGTGGGAGGGGAAGAGTCCCCGCACTATCGCGTCCATCTTTTCCGCGTAATGTATACAAGGCCTCCGTAGGGCACCAAGTTTCAGCATGACCAGCTTGTAGCCAAGGCCCACGGATCCTTGTTCACATTGTCCACTAGGTCTTGCCAGCAGCGAGCCTTGCTTTTGTTGATCAGTTTGCGAAGGCATTTCCTGGCCGACTAATATGTTGCCACCAAGTTGCATGCCTCGTCACGGTCCCGCGCCCGTTGAGCCTCACGTTGAAGCTTGGGACACTCTCTTCGCTTTTCAGCGATTTCAGTTGACCACCAGTACACTGGGTGCTTGCTGTGCCGGGGTCTTCGACGGGGCATAGATGTGCAGCAAGCAGTCGTAATGATGCTTGTAGTAGAGTTCACCACGTCTTGAGATGCCAGTTCTTCTGTCCCCTCCAAAGCTCCCTGCAGCGGCTCGCCTGCTGTGAGCACCTTGACAAACCTGTTGACGTCCATCCTTCCGATGTTCCATCCAGTTGTAGAAAGCCGAGAGCACGGACGTCGGGAGACAACATCACTTATCTCAAGCAGAATGCACTGATGATCACTGGCTGAGTAGTCCTCTAATACTTTTCAATTGTGTATCCTCCGTACTAGGACTTCGAGGCAAATGTCACGTCCGGTATGGTTCCCTCACAGCCAATATGGTGGAAAGTCGGCATGTTTCCGGAGTTTGGAGTTTGGTACGACGAGTGCCGTCCTGGCCGCCATTTCCAGGATTCATTTTCCCCGCGGATCCGTCTGAGGCATGCCCCATTCGATTGTTTTAGCCTTGAAGTCGCCCCCAACGAGCACTTTGCCCTCTGCGCTCGAGACAGCGCCCTTCAAAGCCTTAAGCTTGGCTTGGAAAGATGATATCGATTCGCTGAGCGTTAGGTACACACTGAAGAAGGTTGTCCCTGAGCACCGAACCCACCCGAAACCATCCCTTCGCCCACGATTCTCCACTTGAAAGTCACTGTTCTGAACCCAGATGGCGACAGTACCAATTTCGTCGGAATACCATAATGCAGGACTTATATTATGGTGTTGCTCACTCAGCAGCAAGAAGCCGGCTTTCATGTCCCTCGCAAACTGCCCAAGCAGATTTTGGGCAGTTGAACTGTGGTGTAGGTTTAGCTGCAGGATGCGGGTCATCGTAGCTCTGATTTTTCCTTGGCTAGGGCCTCCTGGAACACCCGGCATTTTCCTGACCCCAGGACGTGTCCAAAATCCGGTTTTGGATCAGCATCCTTGCAAAGAGTACAGTGGGCCTCCTTCGTAGACTCTTTTCTTTTATGTCCCATTTCACCGCATTTGTAACATAGGGAACTCCTATCGGGTCCTTTGCATACTTGTGTGGTGTGACCATAAGCAAGGCATTTGAAACATTGAAGAGGCGTTGATGTTCGCCGTATCCTACAGACAACCCACCCTATTCTTACTTTGCCCTTGTTCAGCAATTGTTCGGCGTCCTTTTCGGTCAAGTCAACTATGGCCATGCGTTGTCCCCTGTTGTTTTCTGGTGTCAGTCTCGCTTTGATCCTTCCCACGCTAGGAACTCCTTTTTGATGGCCTCTTCTCCCTCGGCCAGATCCGTCACGCAGTAAATGTCTCGTATTTCGATCGTTGCCATCGGCTCGAGCGGGGCTATAGTTGCGCTTTTGCCGAGGACTTTCTTTTTCTGCGTCGCAGAATGCTTCCTTATTGCCGGGCTCTGCTCCACATTCGACCAGTATGTGGGCCGACCGCGTTGGTCGTACTACTTTAATGGTAGTATTGGTGTCTTCGGGCCTTGCGTTTCCCCTGATTTCCCGCAGTACACCCACGTAGGATCGGCCATCTTGGAGCTTTACGAGCAGTACCTGCTGCCGGGGTCTTCGTCGAGGCTTCTGCCCCTCCTGTTTTGCATCAGGTCCTTTTTCTGATTAGGCAACCACGCAAACTTTACTTTCTGTCATTTCTCGGAGGAGTTTCTTTACGGCTTTCTTCACTCGTTTTGTAAGTACTATCTGGAATCCATAATCTGGTACTCTACGCCCATCAAGTGGCTCTTTCTTCCTTCTTTCATCCCGATCTCCTTCGATTGGGCTACACGCCATTCTTTTATTGACTTTTAATGGTGGAGCTATCTGCGTGTCACCTTAAGATTTCGCCCCAAGCGCGTCTTTAGCCTTCTCTTCGTCTTCAGCCCTTTACCAGTTCCTCTGATAGTGCCCTATGCGATCTAGGAGCTCCTCTAGTTCAAGGAGCCCAACCTTTACTGCTTTGCTGATTTTTGGGGAGTTGCATGCAGATTGTATTCTTTTCAGAACATCTCCCGCTTTTCGGAATAGCCTTTCTTCTTCGTATCGCTGGGCCGCAACTGTACCTTGCAACCATCCTTGCGGGAGGTTATCGCGTTCCGTTTCCGAATGAAGTACTTCCGCCACATTTTCGACGTTGGCGATGCAATCACTCGGTGTCTGGTCACTCGTTGCTTTTTGTGCCGTAATCTCCTCGTTGGTTTCAGGATGTTTCTTTGCTATGTCGGGATTTGCGACCCTTGCATCGGTCGCTTCAGTAAGGACCACAGCAGTGACAATCGAATTTTTGGTGCTGTTTATATTATCTTCCACCGCTCGAATACCTGAAGCTTTCTGCAGAGTTTCCCACTTTTCCTTAATAGGACGCTCTGGCGTTCGCACCATTTTTTGCTGCGCCCGAACGCCGCAAGAATCTCAGTCTGGACCAGACTGTCTGCTAATCTCCGTCTTTCGTCTGCCTTCACTGTCATTGTGTTATTCTTCGTTTTTGTCTTGTTTAGTACCGCTCTCGATGTACTGTTAACGTTGTGGCTGCAACTGTTGGTTGCGTCGTCGTTGTTATTATTTTTTGTTTCATTTGTGGATGTTTTTGATCTTTTGATTTTGGTTGCTCCAGTTTTGTTGGGTCCCCCCTTGGAGCCGCTATCTCCGTTCGTGTGTGTAGTCGCCTTTTTGGTCCCATGGTTATCTTTGCAGAGCAGGGAGGCCATGCAAGGGTTGGCACAAGCCCGTATGGGGACAAGTGCTCAGAGCCAGACCAGCGCTAATCGGGAGTCCGTATCAACCGAACCTACACCACCAACCCGATGGTGCGAACTTCGAACGTACTCCGAGGCCTGCCAAGGTTTTACCGGGAAGGTATGACAGTTTAATTGGAGCCGTTCACGCACGAGTGTCACCTCGGCGCTACTGTGCAAAGCAACTAGGTCCAAACCATCACATCCGCCAGCCCAAAGCATCAATTCCAGTTCTTTGCCCAAAGCGTAGTCCAGATCCGATTAGAGTAGTTACCTGTCATCCCAGGAGGGAACCTCACGTCGCCCCCCATATCCTCGGTTTCGTGGGGGCGGCACTCCCCAAAGAATGCTAGCCTCCAAGAATGCTCTTGTCGACCGGCACTCCCGCTGCGGGAATTTCCTCGGGTACGTGGGGGCGGAACTCCCCAAAGAATGCTAGCCTCCAAGAGTGCTCTTGTCGACCAGCATTCCCCCTGCGGGGAAACTTACAAAGTTTGAGGACCTTTTGTAGGACAACTTATATATCGAACTTTTGTTTAATTTAAGGGTACCTATAGAATTTTTTTTATTACTATTCGAATATCATACTATTAATAATAGTACTATTATTAACAAAGTTGAGTGAATTTTGACTTCTAATTTATTTGTTGTTGTTGTACTCATAACCATCTACCTTCATAATTTTTTTCAGATTATTCAGATTGCAGGTGTCCAATCGCGAGAGGGGGACACACAAATTTTTCGTGTATTTCCCCTCCCTGTGCACCCCTCGAAGCAAAAAGTGTCAAATTAAGAACTATTTTGAAAATTTCTCATGAAGACCTTTAATTTGATACCCATATTGGCTACTTTTGATGGAATTTTTTGTTTGGGGGAGCCACTCTCCCTTATGAGCAAATCCCCTTAATACCTTATAAATTTTTTTGGTATTGAACTATGAAGAGAGTACCACTTTACACCTGCATACAAAATTTTATATTTCTAGCTTAAGTAGTTTACGAGAAAAAGTGGTGTGACACACGGACGGACGGACGGACAGACAGGACGCGATCTTAGTAGGGTTTTGCAAAATTATTTTACAAAACGCTTAAAAATGCAAATAACATATTACGTGAATATGATAAATACGCTTGGTCAGGCTATCGTTCTTACAAATGAATATTACTTAGGTTATTTTTAATGAACGTTACTTAGGTTATCATATATATTTATTAGTAAAATCTATTTAGCTTGACTCCGTCGTAGATGGTCCCAAGCCCGTTTGAGAAAGGAAGAGGGAACCCCTCGTCTCCCCAACCCATAAATTCTATGATTCCTTATACCGAACTTCAAATAAATGGTAGTAAACGCTCTCGGGGTCGAGAATTGGGTTTACTGGTTTCCCAATAATGGGACATTAAATGCCAAGAAATGCTAATAACTGTTAATATATATACAGCTCTACTTCATAACCCTACTTACTGTGGGGACGTAAGAGGGGGGAGGTGAATCTCCCCGCCTGATAACGGACTCGAAGTGATAACCATGCCGCCGGAATGGAGGTTGGGCGACGTGCTAACTCCCCGTTCCTGGAAAACCCTAAAATGCTTCAAAATATGCACACGGGCCTTGGAATAGATTGGACCAACGGCAGAAACCTTGCAAAGGGAAAAAGGACTACAGTTTGGATCCTGAAATGTCAGATCACTCAATTACCCTGCCACTGCTAAAGACCTTTAATAACAGGCCAGTCAATACAAATTAAAATCCCCGTTGGCAGCACCAGTCGGAAAGGTAAATTTCTCATACGTAGCGTGGGATTTTGGAAAAGAATTTGGCTTGCGTACTACTAAACTTCTTACTGCAATTTTCGTAACACCACATGGGTATTTATTGACATGAAAAGAATCTGCGACGTTTGTATTTAAAGACCCTTTATAGAGGCGCACATATTTTGCTCATTCAATTGAGTTGCACATTTATGGATCGGCAGATAATAAATTGTTATAAACATACAGGTGTTGTCCTTCTCACATTTGCTGTTTACACATTTCACAGTGGTTACCTCACACAAGTGATAACTTGTCGGCTTAAATAGCTCAAATAGATAATTTCAAAAGATTTCCATAAAAGTTTAAACAGTACTTGCGTTGCTATTAATATAAATATTCAATTCTTATCTGAACCATCAGAGGCCACCATTTTGAATTTTTATTGAAAACGGCTGCTAAAAATATGAAGCTGTAAATTTTCGACTTTTTCATTTTTCATCCAATTTGCATAATTTTTTTGCAGATTAAATTAACTTGCTTTAATAACTTATAATTTCAAATTTCATTGGAATCGGTTGAGAAACTTGGCTGCTAGAGGGCTAAAGAAATACAAAAAAAATTTAATTCCCCCCTGAATAGGGAGGCGCCCCTTAAACACGTTAAAATATTTTCTTGCACTGCGAATTTCGAGAGGCACCACTTTTGACCTACGTAGAAAATTTCCTTATTCTACCTCATGTGGTTTGCAAGGAAACTTACTGTGACGCACGAACAAACGGACGGAGGGACGGACAGACAGACAAGTCACAATTTCATAATTTTTTAGAGTATTGTAAAAATATTTTAACAATATCATAAAAATGGGCAAATTTATCCAAATTTTAGTGAAAATGGCAGCTCAAAATATTAGGTTTTAAAATTTCGACTTTTTTTACCTTTCATTCGATTTAAAAAAATTTCTGCGTAATGCATGAACTTAGTACAAAGATCCATAATCTCAAGTTTCATCTAAGTCCGTTGGAAAATGTGACCGCTAGAGGGCCACGAAAACCTGAAAAAAACGCCTATTTAAACCGCCGCCATTTTGGAAATTGCACATGCATGATCACCAAAATGTCGAAGTTTCCAGATCTAATTGATTTCTATCTTAAGATCAAATTTCATATATACCTCCAGTTTTTTTACATAACTTTTTAAATACTTATAGTTTCTATCAAAGTACCGAATTTCATAGACATTGGTTGAAAGCTTTGGTCAAAACTACAACAACAAAATTTTGTACGTTTTTCGACCTTCTAGCGGTCGCCATTTTGTTTCAGCCGTACCGAGATTGGAGTTTTTATTGTGAGATTCATCACATACACCAGTGAACCTTTGTACCAAATTTCATCCAGTCGGAGCTATACTTTGGTCAGAACAGAAATAGATATTTACTCAATACATCTTTCCTGAAAATTTTGTGAAAATCGGAGCAAAATTGCAACCTCTAGCATGGTCACAAATTTTGCTATATCCCATATATGTCCATATATTTATATATATATATATATATATATATATATATATATATATATATATATATATATATATATATATATATATATTGTATACATATATATATATATATATATATATATATATATATATATATATATATATATATAAATATATATATATATATATATATATATATATATATATATATATATATATATATATATATATATATATTGTATACATATATATATATATATATATATATATATATATATATATATAAATATATATATATATATATATATATATATATATATATATACCTATATATATATATTGTATATATATATATATATATATATATATATAAATATATATATATATATATATATATATATATATATAAATATATATATATATAAATATATATATATATATATATATATATATATATATATATATATATATATATATATATATATATATATATATATATATATATATATATATATATATATATATATATATATATATATATATATATATATATGATACTCTCCGCAATAGGTAATTTCCTCTCGAGAAATGTACCTAAAATGCCGGCAATCCAGGAAACGAGCTGGACTGGAAATGATATTCAAAATATGATATCGCACAAAATATTTGAAAGTGCGAAGTCTAATGGAAAACGAGAATCCGGAGTGGCCTTCATTGTGGATAGGGAGTTTAAATCGCACGTTATTGATTTTAAGGCAGTCAATGAATGGTTGAGTGCAAAAGCGAAATTCTTCAAAATCTGGCTGATTAATGTTCACGCCCCGACCGAAGAAAAGGACGAAGAAACGAAGGAAATGTTCTACAATAACTTGAAAAGACTACTCGACTCATTACCTAGAAACGACACAAAAATAATTCTGGACGATTTCAACGCTAAGGTTGGCAATGAGCTATTTCATCGGGGAACGACGATGACGATGAAACAAATAACAACGGCTAGTACCTGATTGACTTTGCATGTAGCAGAAATCTAGTAATACGTTCGACTTGCTTCCCACATCGACGCGTTCATAAAATGACCTGGGTATCACCGGGTGGCAGCACAAAAAACCAGATCGATAATGTTCTGACCCAACAACGTTGGTCATCGAGCATACTTGATTTCCGTACATACCGAGGAGCCAATTGTAGCTCAGATCATTGCTTGATCAAATTAACCTATCGATGTCGTTTGTCAAAGGCATATTCGGCAAAGACAAGCACGCTACAAAAACTTGACATCAAAAGGCTCGAAACGGCGTCTGTAGCCAAAAATTTCATAGAGAACCTCGACAACCAACTGGCTGGCATTTTATTAGACCCATCGTTAAAGACGAGCAACGAGCTCTGAATGGAAGTGAAAGCAGCTATTAAGACTGTAGCAGAACAGATCGGACATCAAGCCCGGCGCAAGAGAAATGATTTGTTCGATGATGAGTGCCAGAATGCGTTAGAAAAAGAATCAGGTGTTCAGAGCATATTCAGGTAGGAAAACCAGGACGAAGAGAGAACACTACGAACATCTCAGAAGAGTAGCGGATAAGATGATTAGGACTAAGAAAAGAAAGTACTATGACGACCAATTGGAAGTATAGATGTGAGTCTAGCGAGCAACAACGCATGTCAAGCACACAAAGTTGTGAAAAGCCTGAAACGTGGTTATCAGCCCAAAACCATGTTCTGTCGTGATGACATCGGCAATATCATCGCTGATGAAACACAGATTACGAGAAGATGGGCATCATATTACAAGAACCTCCTTAATCCTCCACACAGCTCCAGAACATTTTTTTTTGTGGTAGGGAGGTGAAGGCATTTATGCCCGCCGACTCTGGCAGTGTGGGACTCCTATCGAGGATACCCTTAGACTAGCCACTAAACACCTCCCCTGTCAATCTGAGAACCTAGCCTGGAACCGTTTGACACATTACTTTGGGCCAGGTCTCGGTTTGTTACGCCGTGGGGCGCCTTCAAGCTGAGGAGTCGCTTTCCTAGCGGGAGGGGAGAGGGGAAGAGGAAATGCCAGAAGAGCGATCCCCCAGCCCCAGCGCCTCCAGCTGCTGTGAGTCCCTTTTATATTTTAGGACTGCCCGAGCATAATGTACCACCTGGTTCCATTTGTCAACCGATTTGAGCATCACCGTAACTATATTATCCGGGGTGAGCTCTCCCGTCTCCCTGTAGAGTTCCCTTCGCAGCCCGACCCATTTTATACACGCAATAAATGTGTGAAAGGCATTGTCCTCCTCTCCTGGGCAAAACCGACAATCGGGAGACCGTGACTTACCGATCTTGTGCAGGTAAGATTGAAAACACCCGTGCCCACTCAAAAGCTGGGTCAGATAGAAGTCAGTCTCACCATGCCTTCGATTTAGCCACGGTCTCACATCCGAGATGAGGCGCGCAGTCCACCTTCCCTTCGTGCAATTCCCCCAAGACTGCTGCCAATCGTTGAGCGAGCGTTGTCTCTCCTCGCGGACAACCATCTCCCTTGCATCCTCGTTTCGGCGCAGGTAAATAGCGTGGTGCTCTCTAGCAAGGAGGGCGACAGGTCTCACGCCTGCAATCACTCTCACCGCCGAGTCGGAGACTGTTGGATACGAAGATGCAATTCTCAGTGCTCCTCTTCTCTGTACCTATGCCAATCGTTTTCGGTATACCTCCTTGCTGAGAGCGTCGCCCCATACTTCTGCTCCGTACAGTAGCACTGACCCTACAGCACTCATCAAGAGGCGTCTTCTTGATGGGCTGGGTCCCCCTACGTTGGCCATAAGTCGACTCAGGGCCGATATTCCCGAAGCAGTCTTCTCAGCCGTTGCCCTGATTTGCTCAGAGAAACTCATCTTCGAGTCTATCAGTAGCCCCAGGTACTTCACCAGAACATTGGAGCCTATAGAAGTCTGTGGAGAGCTTCCATTGACCCCTCTATCTCTGGATGAAGTTTGTTCCACCATCAAAGCCCAAAGAATAATAAAGCACCGGGCCTCGATTCAATATGGTGGCAGTAGTGTTCATAAAGCTATTCACTAATTTGTCGAGCACATTTTGTAACAAGAACATATGCCAAAAGAGTGGAGCCCATCAATTATATTCCCTATCAACAAAAAAGTTGACAAGCTACCGTGCGAAAATTATCGAGGCATATCACTACTTTGTACGACGTACGAAATATTTTCAAGAATCTAAGAAGAAAAATCGGATCATACGCCAAGACTTTTATTGAAGAGTATCAAGGTGGTTTTAGGGCAGGTAGATCGACAATAGACCGATTGTTTACAGCCAAGCAGGTACTTGAAAAATGCTGAGAATTCAACATAGACGTACACCAAATTTTCGTGGACTTTAAGCGAGCATACGACAGTATTGATCGTAACGTACTGTACCGAATAATACTTTGTTTCGGCATCTCAGCCAAATTAGTCCGTCTTACAAAAATGACAATGACGTCGACAACCTCCCAAGTCCGCATCAATTTTCAACTCACCGATGCCTTTGGCACAAATATCGGACTAAAGCAGGGAGATGGGTTGGCCCCATTGCTATTCAATTTGGCTCTGGAGTCCGCCATAAGGAAGCTACCAGTCGATACACGAGGTACATTACTATACAAGCCAAGCCAAGTAGCAGCCTACGCGGACGACATCAACATTCTGTCACGGTCATTAACAACTACCAAAGAACTTTTCCTGAAACTCGACAGCGAAGCAAAACTAGTAGGGGTACAAATCAATGAGAATAAAACAAAACTCATGGCGCAGTCAAGGAAAAATACCTCACATGTGCAAAATATTACACTTGGCGTATACAGTATCGAAAATGTTAGCGTGCATTTTGGTGCCAAGATAACGAAAACGGGTAATAAAAGAGACAAAATACGCCGAAGAATACAGCTCGCAATTTAAATTTTTTTTTCAGTTTTGACGGTCTTGAAGACCAGCTGCATATACAGGAAAACAAAGCTTCAAGTATAAATCGGTGATAAGACTTGTGTTATGCTATGTGTGTGAAACATGAACCCTAACCCATGCACTCGCAAATATATTGAACACCTTTGAGCGACGGCTCCTGAAGCGAATAATCGGAGCAAAGCTAGACGGGACCAATGGTGAATTCGATACAACCATGAGCAGGAGGTCTCAACGATTGTAAGACTGCGGAAGTTGCAATGAGCTGGACATATGAATCGTATGGACAAACTGCGAGTACCCAGAAAGGTCAGTTCATCGCTGCTCGGATTTCGAAATGGGTGGACGGGGTCAATGGGTCGAGACAGTTGGAGGCGCTTTTTGCTGGAAGCAAAGGCCCAAGAGGGGTTGTAGTGCTACAAAGCAGAAGAAGAATTAGCTTATATTAATGTAATATCACTACACTAATATTGTGATGGCCTGAGAAGAATTAGTAGATACATCTTGACCGGCTTCTTCTAACATTTTTCTTCTCTAATAATCTTTCAAAGAAATTATTAATGCAATTCGATAGAGTAGCTACACACAAACAATTTTCATAAGTAAGCTACGTTGGTGTTAATGAGTCAGAAAAGTTAGTCGGAAGGATCTCAAGCCAATACCGGATGATCAAGAAAGCTAGTGAATACCTGAAGCTGATATGCACTGCCGAATTGAAGTAATGCGAAAGTGGTTTCCAGTTCAGGTGCTTTGATTAAAATCCAACATAATTGAAGCAGGTCCACTAGGTTTAAATGTTTGCTGTCTATTTACCTTTTCAAGGTTTACCCTCGCCTTAACAGACAAAGAAAAGTAATAATAATAAATCTTTATTCAATATTTTGTATTGCAATTGTAGAGAATAACTGAAGAACTGAATCTGTGTTCGTTACTACCATAGTAAAATTTATTTAGCATAGCTGAATCATTGATATAATTTTTTGCATATATGGGTTTTATATTTTCGTAAAGAAAAATGTAAGCAAAAACTTTTTTCAACTTAAAATAACACAAAAAATTTGTGAAAATGCGTTAGTCCTCAGTTTTCCGACTAACGAATCTTCTATTGTCTTATCGTTGCATCACTATTCCTTTCTTACGGCATATCAGTGTTAGATAATAGTGATCATTAGCAAACTCAATAATTGAAATCCACACATGCATCATTGTTATGCAACGACATCGTCAAATAACACAAAGTCCTTCTTAACAGTTACACTCGTATATTGGCCGCATACTTGTGTAAGCATTCATGAAAATTTAATTAAAAAGTATTCTTTAAAGTCAAAGCTCAACTATGTTTCTTCAAACTTATGATCAGTTGACACATATCAAGGAAAGTTTAGTCTTGAACGGGGCTCCCATCAGTCTTTAGTATGAAAATCATTAGCTTTAATTTCTCAATTTTCGAATGGCAATTCTATAGTTTGCAGTCATTCAATCTTTATTATTTTTTGGGTAAATCGCAAATCTTTGGTATAATGCCTTAATCTAAGGATGTAAGAAGGGTCTTATGATAAGTTTATTATTAGCCGCATGACAAATTCTGAAGGGAAAAGCAATTATGAGACTTTCCGGAAAGATATTGCTCTAAATTATTTTATAAATCATAGAATTTAAGCTACATTTAGAATAAATTTATTGGTTATTTTTTATAGAAAGGATTGCCTAAAATGTAACTTTTATAGAGGAAATTAAAGATAATTATCTTTTTCATGTTTCATGACCAAAAGGTTCTGACTTTTCCATGAGATAATGGATATATTTTGTATAAAAGTGCATTACTATTCAAATTCCCGAAGATCATGTACCACATTTAAATGTAAATATCTGCATTACTCTCGTAGGGACTATAATTATGTGATGATCAATTTTAGTTCAATATGTTTCCCTTTGTTTAAAAGTGCTACAATCAAAATCTCTACATGCGTCGATCAATCATGCTGAAAAATCGGGTTGAATGTCAGAAAATTTCTTGCTTTAACTGTTAACCAGCATTTGATTTTTATGTCCTTCAAATAGGATCCAATAGAAAATAAGTCATATAATTTTTCAGACAGAATTTGGGTTGACAGAACTACGCTCATGTATATGCTCTCAACCTACGATATGCAGGTTCCAATAATGAATAAACTTAAGAAAAATTTACCGCCATTTATGACCAATACATAGTCGCTCTAAAAGAAATATCATTGTTGCACAGTTTTAACCTGCCACCATTTTGTTAAAATATTACAAACAACAATTGGCTGAATGGAATCTTAAATTTACTTTTATTATTTTTTTTAGGGTTTTGTACTAAAATTCAAAACCCTATTGCAATCACGACCTGTGTCCGTCTGTCCGTCCGTCCGTCCGTCCGTCCGTCTGTATGTCACAGCACTTTTTCTCCGAAACTATAGGGGCTACAGCCATGAAACTTTGTAGAAAGGTCAGAAGTGGTGACCTCTTGAAAGTTCAAGGGTGGAAAAAATTTTCAAAGGCGTTTAAGCGGGGTCTCCCCATATAGGGGGGTGACCCCTCAAAAAAAAATTTTCACCATTGGTAGTCTAGTAGTTGTCATTGAAAAGGTCTCAATGAGATCTTTTCAAAACAAGTCTTAAAATTGTCTTATAAGTACCGAGGGGGGCAGGGGAAGGGGAAATGTACGAACTTTTCGCGTACCCCCCCCTCGCGATTGGACACCTTCCATCCGAAAAATCTGAAAAAAATCATGAATGTAGGCCTTAATGGGTACAACAACAACAAATACATGAGAAGTCGAAATTCACTCAACTTTGTTGATAATAGTATGATTTATCGATGTTGTGTTTTCTTGAATAAAATTTAAACGGTACCTTTAAACTCAATAAAATTTAGCAAATAGATGGCTATTTATAAGATTGATCTTTTTTGAAAGTTTCATAAAGATCGAATAGTATTTACCGAAGTTATAGCGATTTGAATTTTCGTGTATTACTATGGAACAATATGCCTTGTATTACTATGGAAACATATTGCTATGGAGCCATATGCGCTTTTTACTGACTTAGACACTACAGCTTTGCTAGAATTTGCATGAAAATTTCAGGAGTGATAGGTATCATGAAGATGAGTACATACAATTGAAACAAGTCGAAGAGGCAGGAGAGAGCTCCTGGCAAAAGGGCTTTGTAACCATTCTAGGATTCGAAAAATAGGCCATGAATCGATGATTACAGTACAGAGGAGTGGCCCCTGAAAAAAATTTCATGAAAGGTAGCCGATATGAGTATCAACTGAAAGTTCTCTATGAGAGCTTTTCAAAACAGTTCTTAAACTGACAGTTTTTGCTTCAGTGGGAGCACAGGGGGGGAAATACATGAAAAATGTGTTTCCTCCCTCGCGAATGGACACCCGTAATCTAAAAAATCTGAAAAAAATATCAAAGGAGATATTTATGGGTTTAACAATAACAAACACCTCAGAAGTCAAAATTCGTTCAACTTTGTTAATAATAGTATGATCCTCGAATTTCACATTTTCTCCAATTAAATCGTCTTTGACATGTTTCTTGATTTTATTCGTTGCTGGTTACTGCATTTTGTAAGTTGAGTACAAAACCCTTCTGACATGAGCATAGGTCTGTCTACCCAACTTGTTATGTCTGGTTCGATGGAAAGTCCGAACTTTCAAATAGCTGTTGCTTCCGTAAATGTCATTTAACTTATTGGAATTTCAGAGTATAAGAAATTTTCCTTGGACTACTTAAATTTAAATTTAAAGGTGCCCATGCAAATTTTTCGGGAAAAATATTTCATTTGCAAAGTCTACTATTATTCACAAAATTGAGTAAATTTCAACTTCTCAGGTATTTGTTATTGTTGTACTAATAAGAACCAAACACCATGAATTGATCATCTTTAAAATGTACGTTTTCATCAAGAGCTAATAGCCTGTACATCAAATGCTGAAGTTGGGAAATATAACCCAAATTTACTCAATATTCTCATTTAAAATGGCTACCATTTTCTTTCTGACGTTTACATGCAAATCCTAATAAGCCCGTAATGTCTGAGTGGACTGTAAGGGCATATTGCTCAATAGCCATGTATTTTTGTTGTTAAAATACTGAAAATTTAAACCGCCATAACATCGTTAAATATTATCCGATTCTTCTGAAATGTTGATGGTCATTTAGTCTCATAAGTAGCCATCTGAATATAAATATCTCGCGTTCTGCCGCTTCCCCTGCCTACTTCGTCATCATTATTGCAATTTTAATAACAGGTATTAAAAAATCTCATCAACTACTTTCATTTAATGTCTTACTTGACTAGCTTCGATGAAAAAATATTAAGGGTTACATCCTTATATCGGGTGACCCCCCTTAAAACCTTTGAAATATTTCTCGACTCTGATATTTTCATTAACCAGAAATTTCTAAGCTGTTCGCAAAATTTGATGACTGTTACTTCTCTAGTTCCTGAGAAACTTGGCCTAACGCTCTGATGGAGGGACGGACGAACATATATCGATTTTAATAGGATATTGAAAAACAATAATTTTACTAAACTTTTAAAAAATACGGAGCAAATTGATAGCCTTCTCTCATGTGAAAGTCGATTAAAATCATAGTTGTGCGTTTATTTCTTACAAATTAATGGCACCTGGCAACAGATTACATTTTAAACAACCCTACTTCCACCAAATGCTCTTACTTATATTTAACACCTTATAGTATGTATATACACTTGTGAAAATATAATATTTCCTTCATCATCATTATTTATGGCATAGCTCCAATTCGGGCCTTCGCCTCCAATCGAAGAGATTATGTTACCTCGTCCACCAATTGAAAACTACAAGCAAGAATCTGCTGTCAGCGTCCATTGAATCTTCCCATCGTTTTCTCGGTTACCCAACCGGTCGTTTCCCTTGTTCTTTACCCCTTAACGTTCGCATGCGGAGCGGTGGTCTTTCATTCTCTCCACATGTGCTGCCCATTGTAGTTTGCGTAGTTTCCCACATGCGGATAGCGGTGAGTTGCCTTAAAGATTGTACGACCTCAAAGCTACAATTGACGAGATAAACCTTCTAGAGAAAGCAAGTATTAATTTCAATAGTATAAAAATGTTAGTACAGCACAGGGTAACAGGATTTGTAAATAAGACATACACTTCCTTTGATTGGAATTTATTTTGAATTAGTTCATCTACAAAAATCAATCACATTCAATAATCGTCAAAACCAAGTTCTTTGTCTATTGACCTCCAACATTATACCCGTTGATATTTTCTCAATTACTTTGTCAGCTATAAGAACTTAGGTCTCATATTTGAAAAAACAAAATACAAGAAATAATATTGACGATATTCTTTACCTTGATAAGATATAATTACATACTCCGAATGTGTGAATATTCAATTCGATAGAATAAATTATTCACTTTCAGACAACTAGAATAATTCAAATTCAATTTTAATGAAACAGTTTTTCGCAGCTTTTAAGCTTGTGGTACTCTTTAAACAAGTTGAGTAGACAGATCTACGCTCATGTCAGAAGGATTATGTACCCAACTTCTCTGAAGTGCAGTTACCAGCACCAAATGAAGTCAAGAAACATATCAAAGAGATGTGCACGTTTAAAAGAAAATTCATTGTCTCTCTACTTTCAACGGTAGCCATTTTGTTGCAAGCTAACAAAAATCATGAATTCCCCATAATATTTATGATATTGATCTTATTTGAAAATGTTAAGAAGATCAATTCAAGACCGCAGTTTCTAATTCGACGAAAAGTCCAGAAAATACAAAAATCATGTATTATTGTTGTTGTAATTGGAGAAATTTCATATGGCTATAACTTCTATTAATATCATTCGATTTTCATCAATCTTACAAAATATAAATACTCAAATATCGAATTTTGTTGAGTTTAAGGGTATCTATACGATTTTATTGGGGAAAATGTGACACTAGAAGATCATACTATTATTAACAAAGCTAAGCGAATTTCGACTTCTGACGTTTTTGTTGTTGTCGTGCTCATAAATACCTACCTCCACAATTTTCTTCAGATTTTTCGGATCAAAGGTGTCCAATCGTGAGGGGGGGACACAAATTTTTTCATGTGTTTCCCTCCCTGTGCCCCCCTGGGAGCAAAAGATGTCAGTTTAAGACACACATCAAGACCTGCCATTTGATACCCATATCGGCTACCTTTGATGAAACATTTTTTCAGGGTTCACTCCCCACTATGGGGAGACACCCTTAAATATGTACCTTATAAGGATTTTTTGCAATGGAACTTTGAACAGAGCACCACTTTACACCTACATACAAAATTTGGTGTTTCTAGCTTAAGCAGTTTGCGAAAAAAAGTGCTGTGACACACGGACGGACAGATAGACAGACAGGACGCGGTTTTAGTAGGATTTGATCATTTTTGGTTATGTTATTAAACACCACAATCAAAACATGCGAAAAGTTTTCGAAAGGCTCAGGCGATCCATCGTAGTAACTGACCACAGACCATTATTTTCGCTATTTACTCATGAAAATCCTTCTCCAAAGCTGACAAGGATATGCCTACACCTGTCAGACTTTGATTTTGAAATAATCTATAAGAAAGGCAAAAAAGATACTAATACGGATGTACTATCCCACAAAGAACTTACGTCCGACATTTTAAAAGATATGATCTCGAAAGAAAGGGACGAACAGGTTAAGAAAACCTTGGCGATAACTAGGGGCATGGCGTGAAATAATGATAAAAATGATGACGTCATTATTATTTAAAAGAAACCTGATCAACTTCACGCTTGGGATTGAACATCATTCGCTGATATCAGATCTGTTAAAACTTTAAAGTTTAATATACCGTGGGATATAGAAGAAAGACTCATGAGTAATACTTGCAAAAATAAATGAAATCTATTCATTGACATCGTACGTACGAAGAAAGAGATGTTAATTAGTTGTTCTAGCGATAAGTCCCCAGAGAACGCGTTGCTGATGGAGAAAAGCCAACAACATTGACACGTAAGAGTCTTAGTGATATAGCTTTCAGTGAATCCGTTCCTGACAAAGACAAGCTATTGATCTTATATTACCAGTGTCGTAGTGATAGTCCTAATGCAAATTTCGAATTCATTATGGAAAAGCTACTTGACGCCACCCATTATGGAATTTTAATGAGCTGGCATTAGCGAATAATGACAAATTATTTAAGTGTATGCATATTGCAGATTCCAAAGAAATGTTTAACAAGTTTCAACAAAAGAATTAATACAATAAGTGCCCCAAACTAAAAAGATTATAATAGACTCCACCAAAAAGTATAGAAGACAAGATAACTCAAAATAAACTTATTACCACATGGAGGTCATTTAGGTGTTCGGAAGACTTTGTGAAAACTTAAACAAAGGTATTGCTGGAAAAACATGAGTAATACGGTAAAACGATTTATAAGTAATTGTGAAACATGTGCTAAAAGTAAACAGGTTATGCATACCAAAGAAAGACAAATGCACATTCACACCTTCAACGACTATCGAGGTATTACAAATAGAAACGATAGGACCTTCAAGACTTTCGAATCACTATCGTTACATATTAACGATGCAATGCAAACTCTCAAAATTTATCGTTGCATCACCAATTGATTCAAAAGATGCTAAAACTATAGCTCATATTCTAGTGAATAGTTTTATATTGAAATACGGACAGTTCCAAGTATTGAAATCCGATAGAGGTACATAATTTACAAACTTTCAAAAATTGAACAAATTTTTTCCACTCCAAATCATCATGAAATACTTGGTATAGTTGAGAGGAATCATAGGGTACTTAACGAGTTTATGTTGGCTTTCGCTAAAGATCTCGAATGGGATACGTGGTTACCTTATTATATGTTTGCTCACAACACCGCATCGAATGTAGATACATAATATTCACCGCATGAACTTGTTTTTGGAAAATTACCATACCCACTGAATGAAGAAATAAATAAAAATAAATTATATTATTTCGATAATTTTGCCAATAAACTCAAATTAAGATTAAAGAGAACTATTGATAAGACTAGAGATTTAATTAAAAAAGTGCAATCAAATAGGCTAAGTAAAATACAAGATATAAATCCAATAAAAATAAATATTGTTGATAAGGTGTTAGTAAAAGTAAATAATAGAAAGAAAAGTCAAAAACCTCATCAAGGCTCATATTATATAATTGAATGTAATGCAGCAAACTCCACATTAGATGTTGATGGAAAACACAAAGAATACGACAACAATCATCAAAAGAATTGAAATTATACATATAGACACTAGTAATAATTTATCTTTATATAATCCAACCGACACACGTGAACTTTTTCCATATTTCAACTTTGTTGCATCATACATTTCAATCATTCATACATTTATGAATATCAAGTATCGATTCGTACAACATTCTCACATGCAGCGTGCCTCAACACTTCTTGGTTCAACTACATGACCCACATGTGCATTTCGTCACACGTGCATGTATTATGTGACTCTTCGGTCGCTTGCCGGCACGAGCTAAGAGGTGTAAGTGATACAATTGCATTGTTTTTGATTTCATTCTTTTTGTTTATGAATGAGTCAATGCAATTGTGGCTGAGATGTTTGGGATATTTGAGTTATGTTGTTTAAGATATTGAATTGCAGATGTTTTATGGTTGGTTTATGAAATAGCGTTACACTCTGGGTGACCTACTGATTTATTAGATTGATTCATTTGGAAGATGGGAAAAGGTCATCTTCGTGTGCGTTCACGTTAAATTTAGAACACCATTTCTGTATAATCTTGAGAATCTTTAGAAAGGGACAGTCAAAAAATATACAACTACGAATACACTACCAAAGAGACCGTAAGTATAATGCATGTACTGTTTCTCAAATAGAAATAACGGCTCAGCTTCACAGAGAAGCCATTATATATCGGTGTAATAACGCTGTATTAGGTAAACCGCTTTTCTAATCGATTTTGCTTGTTTTAAATCTCACATTAAGTGCCTCAAATCCAGCAACCACCGCATACTAATTTCCACTGTCATTGGCGCCGCCTGCACACAAAATTTCTTCTTGTATGGACGCTCACAGCTTTTACAATCCTCGTGTCTTCTCTTCTGATTTCTTAATTTGTTTTTATTTTTCTTTGTCGACTGGTGATTTCTTTATCGTTTCTTCTAATAATAATATGCGTGATTTCGACTCTTGATTTTCTTCCATATCTTTTCCCATACCAGCGTTATTAGTCACAATGTGGAGCTATCTTATTTCGTCATCCATCGCTTTTTTTGTCTGCCTGTCCGTCCGTCTGTGTGTCACAGCGATTTTCCTCACAAACGATATGAGCTAGAAACATAAAATTTTGTACTTGGGTATAAAATTGTCCTCTCTTCAAAGTCCCACTACAAAAAAAAATGGTACAAGGTGATTAAGTGGGGTCTCTCCAAATGGGGGGCTGCCCTCTGAAAAAAAATTCATCAAAGATGGCTGATAAGGGTGTCAAATGAATGACCTTGGTGATAACTGACAGTTTTTGCACCGGGGAGTGCAATACATGAAAAACTTATGTCCCTCCCCCTCGCGATTGGACACCTGTGATGTAAAAAATCTGAAAACAATTATGGGGGGTAGGTGCTTATGAGTGCAACAACAACAAACACCTTAGAAGCAAAAATTCGCTGGGCTTTTTTGATAATAGTATGATCTTCAAATTCCGTATTTTCTCCAATAAAATCATATGGATACGCTTAAACGCTCAGTGATACTTAATATTTAGTCTAACAAAAGGGGTTAATACTCTGTAAGTTTGATGAAAATCGAAACATATTCACGGAGGTTATAGCCGGTTGAAATTTTTCTAACTACAACAGCAATAATATTGTCATGTGTTATGGTTCGCGGCCAATAATTTTAATGTTCCGGGAAAGTGAAAACGCACTGTCTTTTAAATTATTTAAAAGAGTTCATTTACTAAAAATGCACAATAATTAATTTAAGAATTTCACCAATTTTATTTTTCACTTAGTCTATAAATTTTTAATTCAACTGCCCACTAAAATCACTTCACAATCACTCAATCAATATCGCCTTCACCTCGCGTTCCACTCTATCGTAGTTTTTACTATTGCGGTTGTAATGAATCCCCTCATTTATTCAGCTCGGCTTTATATAGGGTCTCTAGTCATTCAAATCATTTCTCGTACATTGGCGAATCACCTGGAATATTCGAGCAGCTTAATGAATGGAGCAGTGACGTCACTTTGAGATGTTGATCATGCTTGGCGGGTTTTTGAGTACATTCTTTTGTTGCTCATGATGTTGTGAACACAATTACGATAGTAGCTCGCAGAATTAGTTGTACATGTAACAATATACAATTTTGATGCTTTATGGACTTTCCATTGAATTAGACACTGCAGTTTTGATTTAATTTTCTTAAAATTTTGAGATAAGATCAATAACATAAATATTTTTGGCTACAGTTGGAAGTAGAGAAACAGTGAATTTTTTTTTAAACGTCCACTTCTCTTTGAAGTTTTTCTTAAGTTATTGGTGACTGCATATTGCAAGTTGACTAAAAAATCCTTCTGACAGGAGCATAGGGATGTCTACCCAATTTATTTCTTTTCAGAACTGCTTCGCTTATTGTCGATGCTTCCACAAATTTTGGCAAATGTTCAGAACACAATCAAGTTGAATATGTATTTACATTTGCATTTTTTCAGTGATGAAATTCGTCGTTGAGCTACTCCATCCCACTTGTCAGTGGGGAACGTTTTCCAATATATCGTTTCTTCTTGATAATAATCCGCTTTTGGAAACTTCTTCAAAATTGATTGATTACAAAGACGTAACAGTGAACTTTTTCTATAATCAGTCAAATCAATCAAAGCTCTTTCGAAGAAAAATTAATTAATTTTTGAACTATTAGTGACAAGAGCCATTAAAAAAATTCCGTTGGCACAACCAGTCGGGAAAACGAATTTCTCGTACGCTTTCAAAAAGCAAGGGATTATTTCGTTAACATCGGTTGGCAGGTTTGATCACAATAATAACAAGTTAGGAAGACAGACCTACGCTCATGTCAGAAGGACTCTGTACCCAATTTCTCTGAAGTGCAGTCACCAGTAACGAATAAAGTCAAGAAACATGTCAAAGACATGTACACGTTCTCTATTTTCAACGGTCACGATTTTGTTGTATACAAAGAAAAATCCCTCAAATCATGAATTCCCCAAAATACTTATGTTATTGATTTTATTTGATAATTTTAAGAAGACCACACCAAAACTGCAGTGTCTGATTTGATGGAAAGTCCATAAAATACCAAAATGTGTGTTACTGTTGCTGTAATTGGATAAACTTCAAATGGCTATGCATATAACTATATTTTCATCAAACTTACAAGGTAAAAGGACCTCTTCTAAAACTAACCAATCATCGAATTTTGATGAGTTTAAGGGGTTCTATACGATTTAATTGGGGAAAATGTGAAATTGAAAGATCATACTATTATTAACAAAGTTTAGCGAATTTCGACTTCTAAGGTATTTGTTGTAGTTGTGCTCATAAACACTAACCTCCATATTTCTTTCAGATTACAGGTGTCCAATCGCGAGAGGGGGACAATAATTTTTCGTGTAATATTTTTCGGGGGCCATTCCCCTATATGGGGTGAGACCCCTTAAATAAGTTATAATTTTTCTATGTTTCTAGCTTATATGGTTTGCCAGAAAAACTGCTGTGACACACGGGCGGACGGACGGACGGACAGACGGATCGCGATTTTAATAGGATTTTGTAAAATTATTTTAAAAACCCTAAAAACAAATTTTTGCACATTTTTCGGTCTTCGAGCGGCCGCTATTTTGTTTCAGACGTTTGGACTTTGGATTTTTGCTGTGATTAAATTTTTTGTTTTTAACAACTTCTAGCGTGATCACCAACTTTAAGTCATCTTCAGATACTGAAGATGACTCAAAAGAGTGAAAACGCATCTACTCACTCAACAAAGCAAGACCCGACGGCTTTTCAAAAAAAAAAAATGAATTAGCCTGCGCATATCAAACAAAAAAAAATTATTGACAAAAACTTAATTCCTTATTGGAAAGAATCAACAAATATGATTTGAGGATGAACATTGTTTTTTTAACATTTAGATCTTTCAAATGTCTTAAAACAACTTGTCATTTAGTCACATTGCCAAGGATGGACATCGTCTCATCTCGATCAACGTCAATTTCTTTTTTAGGGTTTTGTACTAAAATACAAAACCCTATTGCAATCACGACCTGTGTCCGTCTGTCCGTCCGTCCGTCCGTCCGTCTGTATGTCACAGCACTTTTTCTCCGAAACTATAGAGGCTACAGCCATGAAACTTTGTAGAAAGGTCAAAAGTGGTGACCTCTTGAAAGTTCAAGGGTGGAAAAAATTTTCAAAGGCGTTTAAGCGGGGTCTCCCCATATAGGGGGGTGACCCCTCAAAAAAATTTTTTCACCATTGGTAGTCTAGTAGTTGTCATTGAAAAGGTCTCAATGAGATCTTTTCAAAACAAGTCTTAAAATTGTCTTATAAGTACCGAGGGGGGCAGGGGAAGGGGAAATGTACGAACTTTTCGCGTACCCCCCCCTCGCGATTGGACACATTCCATCCGAAAAATCTGAAAAAAATCATGAATGTAGGCCTTAATGGGTACAACAACAACAAATACATGAGAAGTCGAAATTCACTCAACTTTGTTGATAATAGTATGATTTATCGATTTTGTGTTTTCTTGAATAAAATTTAAACGGTACCTTTAAACTCAATAAAATTTAGCAAATAGATGGCTATTTATAAGATTGATCTTTTTTGAAAGTTTCATAAAGATCGAATAGTATTTACCGAAGTTATAGCGATTTGAATTTTCGTGTATTACTATGGAACAATATGCCTTGTATTACTATGGAAACATATTGCTATGGAGCCATATGCGCTTTTTACCGACTTAGACACTACAGCTTTGCTAGAATTTGCATGAAAATTTCAGGAGTGATAGGTATCATGAAGATGAGTACATACAATTGAAATAAGTCGAAGAGGCAGGAGAGAGCTCCTGGCAAAAGGGCTTTGTAACCATTCTAGGATTCGAAAAAATAGGCCATGAATCGATGATTACAGTACAGAGGAGTGGCCCCTGAAAAAAATTTCATGAAAGGTAGCCGATATGAGTATCAACTGAAAGTTCTCTATGAGAGCTTTTCAAAACACTTCTTAAACTGACAGTTTTTGCTTCAGTGGGAGCACAGGGGGGGGAAATACATGAAAAATGTGTTTCCTCCCTCGCGAATGGACACCCGTAATCTAAAAAATCTGAAAAAAATATCAAAGGAGATATTTATGGGTTTAACAATAACAAACACCTCAGAAGTCAAAATTCGTTCAACTTTGTTAATAATAGTATGATCCTCGAATTTCACATTTTCTCCAATTAAATCGTCTTTGACATGTTTCTTGATTTTATTCGTTGCTGGTTACTGCATTTTGTAAGTTGAGTACAAAACCCTTCTGACATGAGCATAGGTCTGTCTACCCAACTTGTTTTCTTTTTGTTTCTCTACCTCGACGTATTTATCCCCTTGTGTTTCCTGCGTGAAAATAAATGAAACAAAAATTAATGGAGGATTAACTGGAATGATTTATTATTGCCACTCCCTGCTCCCATTTCGTAAATTCTTTGCTGGCATGTGGAAAGAATAATTGCCATCTCCAGCAAGTTCAATATTCTTTGATTGAACTTTGGTTGAATTGATATTTGCTTGATATGGCATTATTTAACATTTTAAATTATTATTATGTTTATAAGAGAAAAAATGTTAGTATGTATATCCGAGTTATTTTGTATGTTTCCAATTACATGTGTATAATGAACTTAAGGTTTAATTGGCAAGGGTAAATGAACTTAATTGTGATTTACTTAAATCTAATTAATCTGTACACAACCACCCACCAAGAGACGCCATGGTTGGTATTCATAATACCAAGAAGTGAATGAAGAAGGCTGTGACGTGCAGTAGACCTTTTTGCCTTAGTTTGCATCTAAATATAGATATGAAGTAAATTTGCTTAACACCACAAATATAATATATCTTCTTTGTATGGAGATTTGTTCGTTTATTGATAAAATGTAAGTTGAAATGAGCAAACTCCTTTTTCTATAATAAAAGAAAATTTATCATCAAATATCCATTTAACATTTATTTTTCTTGATTATAAATAATAATGGCAAATTAATTTAACATTTTTAATTAACATTAATCACATTAGATTGCGGAACGAAAGTTAAATCTGTTTTTAATGACTGATTAGAAAAACAACCGTTGTCTACGGTAGCGTAAAAAAATCTCACAAAAATTAATTAAAAGTGTCAAAAACTTTTTACTTAGGTTACTCTTTTATCGGAATTGCATAATGTGAAAATATTTAAGTTGTTTCGAAAATTCAAAAACAATTGAATTAAAAATAAGTTGGGTAAACAGAACTACGCTCATGTCAGAAGGGTTTTGTACCTAACAATCTCCAAAATACGGTCACCAGCATCAAATAAAGTCGAGAAACATATCATAGAGATGGGCACGTTTAGAGTAAAATCCATTGTTTCTCCATTTTCAACGGTCGCTATTTTGTTCCAAACGAACAAAAATCACTCAAATCATGAATTCCAAAAAGAAACGTATTGTTATAAATCTTATCTGGAAATTTTAAGAAGATCAAATCAAAATTGCAGTGTCTGAACCGATGAGAAGTCCATAAAATACCAAAACCGTGTATTATTGTTGTTGCAATTGCAGAAATTTCAAATGGCTATAATCTCCGCAAATATGATTCGACTTTCATCAAACTTGCAGAGCATTAGGCCTTCATGTGTAGCTACTTATATATCGAATTTTGTTGAGTTTAAGGATACCTATACGATTTTATTTGGGAAAATGTGAAATTCGAAGATCATACTATTATTAACAAAGTTTAGTGAATTTCGACTTCTAAGGTATTTGTTGTTGTTGTACTCATAAATATCTACCCCTATGATTTTGTTCAGATTTTTCGGATCACAGGTGTCCAATCGCGTATTTCCCCTTCGTGTGCACCCCGTGAAGCAAAAAATGTCAGTTTAAGACCTGTTTTGAAAAGTTCTCATTTAGACCTTTCATATGATACCAATATTGACTACCTTTGATGAAACTTTTTTTTCGGGGACCACGCCCCTATATGGGGAGACCCCCTTAATACCTCATAAACATTTTTTTGTAATTGAATTTTCAAGAGAGCACCATTTCACACCTACTTGTAAAATTTGGTGTTTCTAGCTTAAGTACTTTGCGAAAAAAAACTGCTGTGACACACGGACGGACAGACAGGTCGCGATTTTAGTAGGGTTTTGTAAAACTATTTTACAAAACCATACAAAAAGGAATTAAAAAAAAGTCATTATAAAGAAATCTCCACATAGATACTAGTAGTGATTGCTGCAGCAAGGAGTAACCCAGATATGGTAATGGATACTATTGATAATGTTGCGAGAGGCTTAATAGTTTTCCATTGGATCCTGTCTATCGCGGAAGTTAGTTCTTTCTGCTGAGCAATTTAGTTTCTATACGACTCTCTTATTGTCATTATTCTTGTCAACTTCAATTGCTTGGATTCCATAGATTATACTAGGGCGGTCCGATAAGTACTTAGTCTACAAAAGAAGAAGAATTATTTCTCAATACTCCTCCTCCTGTGTCATTGATTAGGATATCCTTTCTCAACCCATGCCATAGAGTGTGAACATAGACTGGCTGCTGTATGAAGAATAGCCAAGTGCTGGTAGACAATATTTGCTGTGGAACTAGGGACTGTGACCAAAGGATATTTGTGGACATGTGGGTTGATTGTGAAGGTTGTACAATTCGCCTATAATTCACAACTTCAGAACTACATGCTCGAAGAGATGTTTTGCATGCTGCCTGTAATTGCTTATTTGGTCCAAAAAAAAAATCAAACAACAATCACTGTAGAGTATTCTGTATTTCCCACGTTTTGTGATAAACAGTTTAATTACTGCTTTGCATGAGTTTGTAGCCAAGCCAGAAACCAGCTCTAGATGAAATACTTTCATTGCCATGCACACAAAAACTGCAACGCGTACTTATATTGTTTCAGCCCCTCTGCTTCCATTCCATTTGATCGTGATTGACCCAGCATAGTCAATACCTGTTTTAGAAACGGTTTCTCGAATTGCACTCTCCAGGCTGGTAAGTTTCCACCAGTTAATTCATGGGGTTACCCATAATCTTAAAGCACGTAATGAATTTGCGCAGCACCTTTTTCACGGCCCTATGTTCTGATACTACCCAGTACTTGAATCTCAGAGCTGGGAATGTCAGTTCGCTACGATCATGTAAAGATTGCTGATGAGCTTGCCGTATAAAAAGGGTTGCTAAAGGGCCATTTTGGAATGATAACAGGGTGTTTAGCTACGCTTTCGGTAAGTGGCTGGTGCATACGAAGATTCTAATTCTAGCATTCATTGCGTACAGATGTGTTTTTAATCACACCAGTTAAACATTTAAAAAATTAAATTAATTTTTTATAATGTCAGTCCAAAGTTAATTTTTATTGGATAATGCTTATATACTCAAAGCAGTCGACCCAAGGAATTCATCTTGAATATTATTTTACTTCGATATATCAAGAGAAGTGAACAACTTCGGAACTGCTGGTATGGAGGAGGCCGACGACTTTCCACCACTGGGGGAACTCGGGGAGACATCAAATACGAATTTGCTAACAAATAATTGAAAACAAAAAAGAAGTGGTCAGACTTTGAAAAGAAATCATGAACTGAGGTGAGGATACGGCTACAATCCCTCGAAGATCTATTCAAGAAAGGGACGAATACTCAAGACCCGCAACCGCAAAAGCAAATAAACAAAGAAATAAAGATGAACTAAACTATAATTCTAAGTGCTAGAGGCACTAACGATAGCCAAAACTATTATGCAGTGTATCAAACGTAATTTTAATAAATATAATGTTATAAATTTTACTCAAGATTTAAAAATTAAAAATACTGAGAAGAAATCAACTCGCAGCTTTGCAGGTCTCTTAGAAAACGCCAGCAAAAAGGTAGAAAAAGTACCGCCAATAAATGTATTCAGACATACCGGAAGGAATATAGATCGGCTACAGGCAGCCAAAAATAAATAAAGCAATTTCAAAATCAAAAAAGTAAATGCAGAAAAGCTTACTACTCAAATATAATCACTGCTAGACTTCAGGTCTGCCAAAGATGCGCTGAATTTTGGGAAGATTCCATATTTCACCTATACCCCAAAAATCGAAAAAAATCAGATCTTTTTGTTGAAGTATCTGGACCGCGGAGAGTATACAATCGATCTCCTTTTGGTGCTCAAGGAAGCTGCACTAGAAATTGTATTGATTTCTGTCAAAACCTTTGCAACAGAAAGACTGACCGTAGGAAAGAAAAACTTACCACTTTATCTGGCAAAAATCTCTAACAAAAGCAGTCCAAATGTCCTTCAGTAGATAAGGTACTTGCATTTGAAAGTGGTGAGGCAGAAACACCTCCAGAAAAAAGAAGTCAACCAGTGTTACCGGTGTCAAAGATTTGATCAGTGCATAATATGCATAGATGTGCATGCCCCGGTGAGAGCAAATTTGCTCAGATGGAGCCTAAAGAAAAACTATACCGTGTTAGCTATGGTGTATTTGGTCATCAAGCATCATGCCAAGGATGCTTCCGATAGCAAGATGCAAAACTTAAATTCATTTCAATACAAGCACCGCAGTATAATACCTTCCAACTTCGTCAAGCCCGGGCTATCATTTACCCGCAGTGCAAAAGGACCAGCAGATAATGCTGTTAATAATGTAAGTAAAAATAATGAGCTGCTTCTTAAAATTTACTATCAATAAACAAGATACAAAAATTAACTTTATTTTTCAGCGTTAAATTTTCCAAATGTCTCAAAACAACTTGTCATGCTGTAACATTTCCATGGATATGATTCGTCTCATCTCGATCAACGTCAAATCTATTGTTACTCTGCATCAACGTCACTATCTCCTTAAATACATTGCTAAACAAAAGCATGATACCAGGTTTCTCATTCATTCATGGCACTTCATGACATTCAAATATATTGAATTTGTAAGAAACGATAGGGTGAACGATGCTGGGGGTAATGGCACTAGGAAATTGATTAGAAGACCCTACTGTTTCCAAAATATTGATAAAGTCAAATTCAAAAGCTTTGAATTTCTTGAAGTTTCCACAAAATTTCATTGCCAGGTGGGAATAACCTCTTTGTTATCTCTACCTATGCAAATGGTCGAAGCGTTCTGTAGCTCAAGGAGACGCAAAATTCCTTGTTTGAAATACTCGAATCGGACACGCTACATAATTGTTATATTCATGCCATTGACCTAAATGCCTGGTATACATCATGGCTGAACGCCGACAATAATCCAAAATTTTTGAACATTTCTCCTTCCCCTGCATCTCCCAAAGCAAAATTTGTAATTTTAAGATGTGTTTTGAAAACTCCTCATTAAGACCTTTTATTTCTTACCCATATGCTTACATGCGATGAAATTTTTTTTCAGGGGCCACTCCCCTACATGGGAGACCTCCCTTAAACACCTTATAAATTTCTTTTTGTGGCGGGATTTTGAAGAGGGCGTCACTTTGCACCTACTAACAAAATCTTTTGTTTCTAGCTTATGTAGTTTGCGAGAAAAAGTGGTGTGACACACGGACGGACGGAAAGACAGGACGCGATTTTAGTAAGGTTTTGTAAAATGATTTTACAAAATCCTAAAAAGAGCGAGAATTGTATTTTGAGAGAATTGCAGTGTGACGTTTGTTTGTAAACAAATTTTGTGCAAGTAGAAATTAACGGTTTTGGAAAAACAAGTAAATTGATTTTCGAAAATATTTGAATTTAAAGTGATTGATAGTTTTGAACAAATTTAGTAGGTAATTTTTATTATAATTTTTAATGTACACAAGTGTTTCAATTTCATTACATATTTCATTACATATTTTCGATCAAATTATAAACAATAGCAGTTTTCACTGAAAATATAGTTGATAAAGGATAATTCAATGGTAAATATTGATTTTAAAATATTCATGCAGTCACTAATGGCTTTTACTTAAGTTAATTATAGAAAAGTACTAAAATTTAAGAGTACGTTATATTGCGCAATGCAATACAGACAAACTATCTATCTGTAGTTATTATCATAGATTAAAAATTTCAGTGATCAATGATTCAAGAAAATTAAGTGAAAAGTAACATTTTTCATAAAGTTGGAAGAGCTAAGAAAGTAATAAAATATTTGGTATACAGCGATTAAAATTTAGATATAATGGCTACTTAATATTATTTTATTAAATAACTATTTTTCGTTGTGTTTCTAAAATAATGTATTTTTCCGTAAACTCTATTTGCTAACTACAATGAAACTGTGAACTTTCATATGGTTTTAAATTAATTGAAATGATCCATGTTGCTAAAATTATGTTTTGAGCTTAATTTCGTATAAATCTTATAAATTGTATAAATTAGGAAATATAATATTCTCGGCAAATGTGGGAGCAATGTTTGAAAACAAAATAATATGAATTTATTTGTTTGAGGAAGCTATACTTATAGCCCTATCAATTAAATTTCCGAAACTTTTGAGCAGAATTTGGAATAATGAATAGAGGTATTACCTCCGCACTGACTTTTTTGAAGAAATGATCATCTTACAAAATAATATACTGTCATGCTTAAGGTACTTATATGAAAATATTTCAATGTAAGATTACATTGTATATACAATATATACCTAATAATAGCTTCTGTAGTTGTCGTCACATATTAATCAATGTTAGCGGTCAGAAATATTAATTAAATTCTTATTGACACGATTTAAATAGTAATCTAAATTATGTTAAACATCTAAAATAATTTATATTACAACCTAGCAGTATAATCTTTATGAGGTCTTTGTAAAAAAATATTTTACAAAGACATACTAGTTTCGCGACTTATCTGTCCGTGCGTCACACCTGATTTTCTCAGAAACTATAGAAGCTAGAATGTTCAAACTTTGTGAAAAGGTCAGAAGGGATGATTTCTCAAAATTTAAGGTCTTACCAAAAATTTTAAATTTATTTAAGGGGGGTCCCCCCTAATAACGAATTAGCCCTTAAATTTTTTAGGTGAATTTCTCGAGAGAAATTTACCTATTGCAGAGAGCATCATATATATATATATATATATATATATATATATATATATATATATATATATATATATATATATATATATATATATATATATATATATATAATATATATATATATATATATATATATATATATATATATATATGTATATATATATATATATATATATATATATATGGGATATAACGAAATTTGTGACCACGCTAGAGGTTGCAATTTTGCTTCGATTTTCACCAAATTTTCAGAAAAGGTATATTGGGTAATTATCTCGGCTAAGTTCGTGAACCAGCTATATCGGCTGGGCAAAAACAAAATGGCGGCCATTTTAGACGAAAAATCGTGATTTCTGTTCTGACCAAAGGATAGCTCCGATTTGGATGAAATTTGGTACGAAGGTTCACTGATGTATGTGATGAATCTCACAATAAAAAATCCAAAGTCGGTACAGCAGAAACAAAATGGCGGCCGCTCAAAGGTCGAAAAACGTGCAAAATTTTGTTGTTGTAATAGTGGTCAAAGGTTTCAACAGATTTTCATGAAACTCGGCAGTTGGATAGAAATTATAAGTATCTAAAGAATAACGTAGAAAAACTGGAGGTCAGGTTGCAAAAAACAAAATGGCGGCCAGTTGAAACTCAAAACTTCAAAGGCTTCTAAAAGTCGCAATTTTGATCCGACATATATGAAACTTGGTTTCGAGATAGACATTACTTAGTCCTACAGTCTTTGATATTTTAGTGATCATGCATCTGCGAATTTCAAAATGGCGGCCGTTTAAATATGCGTTTTTTTATGTTTTTGTGGCCCTCTAGCGGTCACATTTTCCAACGGATTTTGATGAAACTTAAGATTATGAATTTCTGTACTGTGTTCTTGTATTTTGCAGGAAATTATTAAAATTGAATGAAAAATAAAAAAGTCGAAAATTTAAAGCCTAATATTTTTAGCTGCCATTTTCTTTAAAAATTGAATTATTTTGCCCTGTCTAGAGTGAAACTCCTATTTGAACCAGATAGTATATTGATTGATGAGGTCCTAACATACAAAGATTTAAAATAATCCAAAATCAAATGTATGCATTCAAAATGGCGGCCCCCAAAGGTCTGAAGGCAAGCGCAATTCGCTATTTTAGTGCCAACTGAAATAATGAATATTTTTCATGGAAACGTTTTAAATGACTTTACTTGAAAGAACTTATAAACCAGATCATTTTTAAGATATTGTAAAATATTTTTAACAATACCCTAAAAAATTATAAAATCGCGACTTGTCTGTCTGTCCGTCCGTCCGCCCGTTTGTTCGTGCGTCATAACAAGTTTTCTCGCAAACCACATGAGCTAGAATGAGGAAATTTTCTACGTAGGTCAAAAGTGGTGCCTCTTGAAATTTGCAGTGCAAGAAAATATTTTAAGGTATTTAAGGGGGGTCTCCCCATACAGGCGGGTCTTCCCATACAGGGGGGTGGCATACAATTTTTTTTATTTCTGTAGCCCTCTAGCAGCCAAGATTCTCAACAGATTCCGTTGAAACTTGAAATTATAAGTTATTAAGGCAAGTTAATTTAATTTAATTATGCAAATCGAATGATAAATAAAAAAGTCAAAAATTTACAGCTTAATATTTTTAGCAGCCGATTTCAATGAAAATCGAAATGACGGCCCTCATAGTTCAGAAAAAAATTGAAAATGTATATATTAGTGGCAATGCAAGTGCTGATTAAACTTTTATGGAAATCTTTTGAAATTAACTATTTGAGCTATTAAAGCCGACAAGTTATCACCTTTGTGTGGTAGCCACTATGAAATGTATAAACAGCAATACGAGAAGGGCGAAACGAGTATAAATATGTTTATAACAATTTATTACCCGCCGATTTTCAATATGTGATCCATACGTGTGTTACTCAATTTAATTGGCAAAATATTTCCGCCGCTATGGGGTGTCTCCATATACAAACGGCGGCAGATCCTTTTTGTTAATAAAAACCCATGTAGTGCTACCGAAATTGCAGTAAGAAGTTAAGTAGTCGGCAAGCCAAATTTTTTTCCGAAACCTTACGCTACATACGAGAAATTTACCTTTCCGACTGGTGCTGCCAACGGGGATTTTTAGGTAAATTTCTCGAGAGAAATTTACCTATTGCGGAGAGCATCATATATATATATATATATATATATATATATATATATATATATATATATATATGGGATATAACGAAATTTGTGACCACGATAGAGGTCGCAATTTTGCTTCGATTTTCACCAAATTTTCAGGAAAGGTGTATTGAGTAATTATCTCGGTTAAGTTCGTGAACCAGCTATATCGGCCCGGCAAAAACAAAATGGCGGCCATTTTAGACGAAAAGTCGTGATTTCTGTTCTGACCAAAGTATAGCTCCGATTTGGATGAAATTTGGTACAAAGGTTCATTGCTATATGTGATGAATCTCACAATAAAAAATCCAAAGTCGGTACGGCAGAAACAAAATGGCGGCCGCTCAAATGTCGAAAAACGTGCAAAATTTTGTTGTTGTAATAGTGGTCAAAGCTTTCGACAGATTTTCATGAAATTTGATAACTTGATAGGAATTATAGGTATCTAAAGAATTACGTGAAAAAATTGGAGGTCAGGTTGCAAAAAACAAAATGGCGGCCAGTTAAAAGTCAAAATTTCAAAGGCTTTTTAAAGTCGCAATTTTAATCCGACATATACGAAATTCGGTTTCAAGATAGCCATTATTTAGGCCTACAGTCTTTGATATTTTGGTGATCATGCATGAGCAAATTTCAAAATGGCGGCCGTTTAAATATGCGTTTTTTTCAGGTTTTTGTGGCCCTCTAGCGGTCACATTTTCCGGCGGATTTTGATGAAACTTGAGATTATGAATCTCCGTACTATGTTCTTGTATTATGCAGGAAATTATTAAAATTGAATGAAAAATAAAAAAGTCGAAAATTTCAAGCCTAATATTTTTAGCTGCCATTTTCTTTAAAAATTGAATTATTTTGCCCTGTCTAGAGTGAAACTTCTATTTGAACGAGATAGTACATTGATTGATGAGTTCCTAGCATACAAAGATTTAAAATAATCCAAAATAAAATGCATGCATTCAAAATGGCGGCCCCCAAAGGTCAGAAGGCAAGCGCAATTCGCTATTTTAGTGCCAACTGAAATAATGAATATTTTTCATGATAACGTTTTAAATGACTTTACTTGATAGAATTTATAAACCAGACCATTTTTAAGATATTGTAAAATCTTTTTAACAATCCCCTAAAAAAATTATAAAATCGCGACTCGTCTGTCTTTCCGTCCGTTTGTTCGTGCGTCAAAACAAGTTTTCTCGCAAACCACATGAGCTAGAATGAGGAAATTTTCTACGTAGGTCAAAAGTGGTGCCTCTTGAAATTTGCAGTGCAAGAAAATATTTTAAGGTATTTTAAGGGGGGTCTCCCCATACAGGGGGGTGGCATACAATTTTTTTTATTTCTGTAGCAGCCAAGATTCTCAACAGATTCCGTTGAAACTTGAAATTATAAGTTATTAACGCAAGTTAATTTAATTTAATTATGCAAATCGAATGACAAATGAAAAAGTCGAAAATTTACAGCTTAATATTTTTAGCAGCCGATTTCAATAAAAATTGAAATGACGGCCCTCATAGTTCAGAAAAAAATTGAAAATGTATATATTAATGGCAACGCAAGTGCTGATTAAACTTTCATGGAAATCTTTTGAAATTAACTATTCGAGCTATTTAAGCCTTCGTGTGGTTACCACTGTGAACTGTGTAAACAGCAAATGCGAGAAGGGCGAAACCGGTATTTATATGTTTACAACAATTTATGATCCGCCGATTTTCAATATGTAATCCATACGTATGCAACTCAATTTAATTAGCAAAATATTTGCGCCCCGATAAAAGGTCTCTAAGAACGAACGTGGCCAGATTTTTTTTATGTTAATAAATACCCATGTGGTACTACGAAAATTGCAGAAAGAAGTTGAGTAGTAGGCAAGCCAAATTTTTTTTCGAAGCTTTATGCTACATACGAGAAATTTACCTTTCCGGCTGGTGCTGCCAACGGGGATTTTTTTTTAATCAAAGGTAGTCGAATGGGGTATCAAATGAAAGGACTTGATTAGAATTTTTAGAATTTGAAATAAAATAATCATTTAATGAATGAGGGGGTCCAGGGAAAGGCAAAATGTACCAAAATTTGTGTCTCCCCTCGCGATTGGACACCTTTGAGTCGAAAAATCTGAAAATCACCACGAATGTGGGCCTTTATGAGTACAAGAGCAAAAAAAAAAAAGAAATCGAAATTCACTGAACATTGTTAATAATAGTATGATTTGAAGATTTTACTTATTCGCCCATAAAATCAAAACGGTACCTTTAAACTTCTTGAAATTTTGCACTATGTAGACTGGTATAAGATATGTAAATTCACAAAATTCAATTGAGATCGAGGCATAATCAAGTGAGTTATAGCCATTTTATTTATATGGAATTACAACACAATGACACGTGTTTATGGTTGATACATATTTAAAATTGACCTATACACTTTTATTTTCTTTCAATTTTCATGAAAATTTAAGGAATAGTGTTTAACATGAATATATTCAATCGGCCGAGCATCCAGAAAAATCATTTAAGCTAGATCAAAATGGCGGCTGCATTGTGCTTATGAAAGAAACGGTGCATCTTTTGCATAAATTTGAACGATTTCATATCCAAGTATTGGATATAATTTAAGTTATCGATTCACGCTATTGCAAAACTTGTTTCTAACCCTAGGATGGTTACAAAGACCTTCTGGTAGGAGCACTCTCATGCTTACTCAACTTGTATTTATGTATATTATAGTCTAATACTATAATGTTGACCCTGCATTCTTTTACACATTTACGAAACATTGAACTGATGACTTCATAAGAGTTAATGTGAGTAAACTTCACTCTAAAATCGTCTTTCAGCCACTGATTCAAACTGCCGTTTAAACGCATTCTAAAATTTCTCCAAAAGGAAATTTAGAAGTTCTACTCTAAGTTACCGTGCCTTGTCAGGACTTCCGACAAATCAACGAGAACAACTTCAACCTTACGCGTTTCCAATCTTCGTACCAACGAGCTACTTTAATCCTAGCCAGAACATTGTACGCAAAACAAAATTTCCAAAGTACAAACTTTGACACCCAGCAACAGAACCGGAATACTGAATCACTTAGTCGTGGTTTACATCAAACCCCGCCCACTCGACGACATACTGACCTTCCGGTCTCTTTTCATTGGTTGAGCGTTTTTTGAATCTTCATCAAACTGAAGATTTTAACTTGAGTTCAGCAAAGCTTTAATAATCCTAACTAATATAAACGCGAATGTGAGTTTGTACACACATTTTCAGGGGTACAGAAAATGGCATAGGGTACTTTTCATCCCAAGAAAGGCTATTCTCGAGTGATAGAAAAAATAGCTTTAACATATGTCTTAACTAATATTGCAAATGTGAGTTTGTTTGTTACGTTTGCTTGCCCTAACTGCGTAACCGTCATTGTCAGGAGTACAGAAAAGGGCATTGGGCACTTTTTATCCCGGAAAGCTACTGTTCCCGAGCGATGAAAAAACTGTTTTATACTACCTTTTACCCGCAACTTGGCTCGGCGGGCCCGGGATGACCTCCTAGGCAAGTTGGATTTACGTTTGCAAGGCATTTCAAGAAAGAATATGAGAAATCTATGAAAGAGAATGCAACAAGAAGTGAGATAAACTAGCCTGAAAGGTTTTAATAGACTAACCATTGCTTAAAGGTAGAAAAAAAGTGACATTATATACAAAAATTGCAGAACAAAATAAAAATTAAACGACTAACCGCAAAATTTATCTTAAATTTTGTTTTTCATGAATCGTTAGAGACTTTCTGTTTATTGTGCACGCACATATTAAGTTTATTATTTATAAAATACAGTTTGAACACAGCTAATGTTACCGTTTTGCAGTGTTTACTTTTAACTTTACTTATTGGAACGCGTGTAATTATTAAAATAAATTTTTCCTGTGGATAATGATTTTTGCAATTGATGTTTCAAGTAAAAGTAATTAAATTTCAAAATTGAAAATAATATTTTGTTGCCACTGGTACTATATATTCCAGCTTATTTCAGCGTAACGTCAAATTATTCACGTATAATGAAATATATGAGTGTACTTAAAAAATAATGAACATAATATATGGGCGAAAACAAATGTGAACGCTACTCTTACGTTTAGTTATTTGATTTCAATTCTATTTTTCTCCATTTTATATTGATTGCCAATCTTTTTTAGGGTTTTGTAAAATAATTTTACAAAACCCTACTAGTTTCGCGACTAGTCTGTCCGTCTGTTCGTCCGTCCGTCCGTCCGTGTGTCACAGCAGTTTTTCTCGGAAACTACTTAAGCTAAAAACATCAAATTTTGTATGTAGGTGTCAAGTGGTGCTCTCTTCAAAGTTCAACTACAAAAAATTTTATAAGGTATTTAAGGGGGTCTCCCCATATAGGGGAGTGAACCCCCGAAAATTAAATTTCATTGGAGGTAGCCGATATGGGTATCAAATGAAAGGTCTTGATGAGAACTTTTCAAAACAGGTCTTAGTTTGTCAAAATTTGCTTCAAAGGGTGCTCAGGGAGGGGAAATACACGAAAAATTTTGTGTCCCCCCCCCCCTCGCGATTGGACACCTGTGATTCAAAAAATTTGAAAAAAATCAAGAATGTAGGCCTTGGTGAGTACAACAACAACAAATACGTTAGAAGTCGCAATTCACTTTTTTTTTAGTAATAGTATGATTTATCGGTTTTATGTTTTCTTGAATAAAATCTTTCCGGTACCCTTAAATTCAATGAAATTCAGTACGTTTTCAATGAAATTCAGTATATAGCAAAGTTATAGTGGTTTGAATTTTCCTGTATTACTATGGAACAATATGCGTTGCATTTATTACTATGGCAACATATGGCTATGGAACAGCTTGCGCTTTTTACCGACTCAGACACTACAGTTTTGCTAGGATTTGCAGGTATAGACGTCTTTTAAATCGCTCCTGTCAAAAGTTTTCAAAAATTTAATTAATTTTTTAAAAACGTTAGTCCGAAGTTAATTTTTATCGGAAAAAATCTTATATTGTCGAAGTAATCGACTCAGGAAATTTCTATCGAATATTTTTACTTCGATTGGTAACGAAAAACAAATTCACAAAGAAAATTTCGCCGCTGGTATGGAGGAGCCCGACGGCTTCCCACGGTTGGGGCAACCTGGGGAAACGACGAATACGAAACTGGCGACAATCACCGAAAGAAAACATAACGAAGAAAACTCCGTAGATGTAGGGTGCAAGCTGCAAATAATAGCGGACAACCAACAAATGGCCAAATTGCAGAAAGAAAATGATGAACTAAGGCAAGAGATACAGTCTCTCAAGGATCTTTTCAAGAAAGGGATGAAGCCTCAAAAGACGCAGCCACAAAATCAATGGCAACAGGTAACAAAGCCGAAGAAAAATACAAAGCAAGTAAATCCAGAAGAAGTTCTAAGTGCTGGTGGCACCAACGAGAGCCAAAATTATTTTGCAGCGCTGGAGGGATTATTAAATAAACTGGCCAATTTCGAAATCCAAAGAGTTAACGCCGAAAAATTAACTATAAGGACGAAATCACTGGTTGATTTCAAGTCAGCCAAAGATGCGCTGATTTCTGGGGAGGTTCCACACTTCACCTATACCCCGAAAAGTGAAAAAAATCAAACCTTCTTGTTGAAGGGTTTGGACAGCGGAGAGGATACGGTCGATCTTCTTCAGGTGCTCAAGGAGGCTGCACCAGATATTGATTTTGTTTCAGTCATAGCCTTTGCGACAAGAAGGTCGACCATAGAAAGGAAGAATTTACCACTTTACCTGGTACAAATTGCAAATAAGAGCAGTCCAAGTGCCCTTCAACAAATAAGGTACTTGAATTTCAGAGTGGTGAGGTAGGAACGCCTCCAGAAAAGAGAAGTCAACCAGTGTTACCGGTGTCAAAGATTTGGACATTCGGCTGCCAATTGTGCCATGCACTATCGTTGCGTTAAATGCAAAGACGTTCATGCTCCCGGTGAATGCAAATTGGCTCAGACGGAGCCTAAAGAAAAATTATACTGCGTTAACTGCGGTGTTTTTGCTCACCCAGCATCATATCGAGGATGCTCCCGATATCAAGATGCAAAAGTTAAATTTGCTCCAAAGCAAACACAAGTTCCCCGTAATATCATACCTTCCAACTTCGTCAAGCCCGGAGTATCATTTGCACTCGCCGCTAGAGGACCAGCAGAAAATGCTGGAAATAATGTAAATAATGTAAGTGGCAATAATGAGCTGCTTCTCAAAATTTACCAGCAACTTAATTCTTTATCGGAGGGAATCGACAAACAAGATTCAAAAATTAAATTTACATTTCAGCGTTTAGGTCTTTTAAATGCCTAATAATAACTTGTCATCCAGTCATATTCCCATGGATAGGCTTCGCCTCATATCGATCAACGTCAACTCTATCGTTGCTATACATCGACGTGATTATCTCCTTGAATTTGTTGTTAAGCAAAAGCCTGACATCATATTTCTCACTGAAACCCACCTCAATTCATGGCATTCCATGGAATTCAAAGATTTTGCATTCGTAAGAAACGAGAGGGTAATAGGTGATGGGGGAGGTGGCACCGGGATATTGGTTAGAAGACCCTATTGTTTCCAAAATATTGAAAAAGTCGAATTCAAAAACTTTGAATTTCTTGAAGTGTCCGTCATCAAAATTTCACTGCCAGGTGGGGATAACCTCTTCGTTATCTCTGCCTATGCAACTGGTCAAAATGTTCTCAAGTTCAAGGAGGAACTCAATTCCTTGTTTGAAATACTCGAATTGAACAGGCTGCATAATTATTATATTTTTTCCGTCGACCTGAATGCCAAGCATACATCATGGCTAAACGCCACCAATAATCCAAGAGGTGTATTCCTGAAATCATGCATAACAGAGAACCAAATTGAATACAGGTGCAACCTATATGGGTCGGAGTTCCCAACATACCCTAGGACAAATTCATATTTGGACCTCTGCATTGCTGACGCAAGACTTGAATTCAGCTTTAATAGTCCTCAACGGAAACTGCAGGTGCTTAGCGACCATAACGCAATCGTAATGGAAATCAATCATCAAAGGGATGATTTCTTCCTCATTCCAGTTCAACATGAAAACCATCGGTTGAATTTCAAAAAAACAGACTGGGGAAAGTTTCAAAAGAAGTTTAATCGGGAGTACCAGAAGCAATGTCCTCCTTCTGATGATGGCAACGCTTGCTCAATGGTTCCTAATAACAGAAATCTAGCTGACGATGAAATAGATGTCTATTTGTCGAAGTTAGAGAAGCTGACGTTGGAAACGATTGAGAAAGTTGTTCCCAAGATTAAACATCGAAACAATATGGAAGGATATGAAACACCAACCATCGCAAGGTTGAAAAGATTGAAAAGCCTTCTTCTCACCCGCGTCAACAATATTTATCGACGATTTTTGGACTACAACCATCCCTCGTTGGCTTTGTTGAAATTACACCTGAAGAATGTCCGGAACTTAATCCGTTCATACTTCAGGAGTGAGGTCAGCAATCAATGGGCGGAAAAACTGAGGGGTATTAGCCCACAGGACCTAGATGGCGTTTTCGCGAAAGTGAATAGCTTATACCGCAGGAAGTCTCGAGTGAAGGTATCGAATCTTGAAGTCACTAGTGATGAGATAAATCTTCTCGATAGAGCTGGTATCGAAATTGATAGTACGACTCCGGATAGAAATGGAAACAGGATTATTTGTGAAGGATTGGATAAACTTGCCCTGATTGGAACACATTTTGAATTGGTTCATCTGCCAAACCCAGAGAGAAGGAATGAAATATTTTCGGAGGTCGTTGAAGCGAAAGTTTCCGACTTCAAATCAAGCCTGAACGGCCAATCAATTCTTCATTTCGATGAAACATTAACATCTGACCTCATACCGAGCTTGAATCTTATTGATTATTTTGTTAGCTATGAAGACTTGTGTTTCATAGTTCGCAGAATAAACAACAAAAAATCATGTGGTACTGACGGTATTCCAAATATAGTTCTCCGACATTTGCCTGAGGTTGCTATTAGGAATTATTGCATATTGTTCAACAACATGTTGAACAATTCATATTTCCCAAATGAGTGGAAAAAGGCTAAGGTATTTCCAATCTTGAAGAAAGGAAAAGAATCTTCATGCCCTAAAAGCTATCGCCCAATCAGCTTGCTGCCTAACATCAGCAAGGTGTTTGAAGTGATACTCAACAGAGCATTAAACGCGCACATTGAGAAATATGAGTTGATGCCGAATTGCCAATTTGGTTTTCGTGCCGGGCATTCGACCATACATGCAATAATGAAAGTAACCTCAGACATCTGTCGGAAACTAAACAACAAAGAATGTGTTGGAGCATGTCTCATTGATATGGAGAAAGCCTTCGATACGGTGTGGTTAGATGGACTAGTTTTCAAACTTCTTCAGGACAGGTTCCCCAGACACCTTGTCGCCATGATGTGTAATATGTTATACGGGAAATCATTTGTTGTAACTGATGTAAATCTGACAACAATGCGCGAATTCAAGGTCTTGAATGGTCTACAGCAGGGAACAGTTACTGCGCCCCTGCTTTTCTCAATATTCATTCGCAAGCTATTGAACAGCTTTGATTTTAATGTCTCGCCAATGCGATCATTGGTAGCATTTGCTGATGATCTGATCATCTATACGGCAGACCGAAAAGCTACAATAGTTCAGAGCAATCTTCAAAAAATGTTTAATGATGTGCAGCTCTACACCGACAATTGGCGAATGAAAATCAATGCACAGAAGTGCGAAACAATTTTGTTTCGGACAACGCTGCAGGGGGCCAGTCAAGATCTGAAACGTAATTGGAAGGATTTCCACATTATGGCTGGTGAGGGTAGTTCAGAACGGGTTCCACATAAATCCTGTGTTCGATACCTCGGTGTTCATCTCGATCAGTATCTGTACTATACTGAACATGCCAAAATCATGCTCAGTAAAGCACTCAAAGTAGTCATGGCCCTTCGGCGACCCTTTCATTCCAGATACATTGATCAAAAAGTCAAAGTTATTTGTTACAAGACCCTGGTTAGGCCAGTTTTGACATACGGATGCCAGATCTGGTACAACCAGAGTGCTAGTATAATGGAAAGATTAAGAGTTTTCGAAAGAAAATGTCTTCGTGCATGTACTGGTTTGTACAGAAAGCCTGAGACGGATTGGAAGCACTATATATCGAATAGAAAAATTTATCAAACCGCTCAAGTGACAAGAGTCGATATCTTCATATTGAAACTTCTTCGGAATCATATCACAAGATCTGTAAATGTGAGTGAAAACCCTTGGATTTCACAGCCGTTCCACCCTACAGACGGGTATATTGTGACTTGCCTCACTACTGGCTTCGTTCCTCCAGAAGCATTCGTGTATTTGGACATGAATCGATATGTTTTTGATTCTGACGGCGTCCCAATCATATATCACATATACCGACGGGCCGCCGATAAGAAGATAAAATATCCTCCGAATCTGAGTTCACGAGACCAACAATTCCAATGGAGACACTCATTTGCTAGATTCGTTGAGGCTGGTCGAGCTGAAATGGAACAATCTAGGTATTGGTGGCTGAATGACAATGTCTAAATTATTCGTGTTTATTTTCTGTTTTTGTGCTTTTTCTCGTTACTTAGTTTTTTAGATTCATCTCATTATTGCTACATCTAGTATTGTTGTTTATTTGTATTATAAATTAGGTATAGGTTTCAATATAAGGTAACGTTTTTTTTTTGTTGATTGAACTTATTTAGAATTTGGGTGTAACATATTAGGTATAGGATATAAGTTCATTGTTGTGTTAGTAGTATAAGTAATTTTTGAATAATGCTGGTTGGTTTTTTTTTTCTCCTTTTTCCAATTGAATCAAAAAATATCTAATAATCTTAATTAATTTAAAATTGCAAGTGTATTTTTTTCATTAAATGTGTTTAACTGATAACGTATAAATTTAGAGAGCCATTCGGGCCATTAAGTTTTTTATAGTTTTATTGTTTGGCATTTGCTTTATGTTCTTTTAAAAATTTATAACGAATGGTATTAAATAAAGCGCTTTTGACTTTGACTTTGACTTTGCTAGGATTTGCATGAAAATTTCAGGAATGATAGATATCATGTATATCTTAGAGAATCGGTTCAGCTAGTGGTATCAATAATCGTAAAACAAAATAGTGGCTGTTTTAAATGCGAGGATTGAATAATTTTGAGTTATTTTTTCTCAACTTCAACGTTTAAGGTGCATGCTTTGAACACTTGATTCAATTTAATGAATGACTAAAGATGCGTACTAACAATTAATGCTCATAAGTGAAACAAGTCAAGGGAGCGGGAGAGAGCTCCTAGCAAAAGGATTTTGTAACCATTCAAGGATTCGAAAAAATTGGCCATTAATCGATGATAACACTACACGAGAGTGGCCCCTGAAAAAAAATTCATCAAACGTAGCCGATATGAGTATGAAATGAAAGTTTTCATGGGGGCTTTTCAAAACAGTTGTTGAACTGTCAGTTTTTGCTACAGTGGGGGCACAGGGAGGAAATACACGAAAAATGTGTTTCCTCCGTCGCGGATGGACATCTAAAATAATTATCAAGGGAGATATTTATGAGTATAACAATACCATAAACCTCAGAAGTCGAAATTCGTTCAACTTTGTTAATAATAGTATGATCTTCGTGTTTCATATTTTCTCCAATAAAATCGTCTTTGACATGTTTCTTGATTTGATTCGACATGGTGGCTGCATTTTGTAAATTGAATACAAAACCCTTCTGACATGAGCGTATGTCTGTTTACCCAACTTGTTTACATCTAAATAGCCTTTAATTACTTTTTAGATTAGACATCTTAACTTCACTTTCCCAGCTTTTTACGTTTTCTTTTGTAGTAAAAATGAGGTATAGAAGATGTCCGTACAGGACTGCAGCGTTGGTTTGCTGCCTTGGCGAAAGAGGGTGGTAGGATTCGCCGAGATTAGGCTTGTCTGGGGACGCGTGAATGCGCTGGCAGGCTAGCGTTGCGGTGTCGTGGGGCGAGTTCATTCCCCCAGCACAAGGACCCACTACAAAAGAATTTCACATTCACGAATTCGTCGACCGAAGTCGAAAAATGGAGGAAACGAGCAAAAACGGACGGACTGGCAGTGACCTCGTCATTAATGACGATCCTTGTGACCCACAAATAAGAGTGGGGCATCCAGATGGAGGTGGTGCCCCTCGCATCCTCCCAACCGGATCAAGATCTAAACGTAGAATTGGCCATGTGTTTCCCATTTGAGTGAAAAACTCAGACAAAAGCACTTTGTATGACTTTTCCCCGCAAATGAGAAGCACAAACGTAACCAATTTATGTTATAGAGTTATGCAATAAAATTACATAACTTTAGATCATAAAAGAGCACGTGAGCGGAAAGCCACTCCACGCGGCAAGAGCCCCTAGACACAGCAAAACGGTGGAGCGTGCCCGATGGCTAGCCCATGTAAAGCGGAAAGCCTTCCATCGTGGTGGGTCCCATACCTGGTCAGAACGACAGAATGGAAAAACCGACGTTATAGTTTTAATCCATCATTCCTTTTATTTTCGTTTTAACAAAGATATTTCCATTCCACATGCTTCATCGGTTAAACACAAACAAGAACAAAACAAAATATTACAAATCACAACCTGTAGCAAAACGGAAGGCTTCTTCTTTCTAAAGCAAATATCAAAATTTTCCCTTTTTTTCTTAAATAAAATGTAGTAAATTAGATTACTATGATTTGACACTATTTGTATTACAGAAATTGATTTCAGTAGTATATCAAGAATAGATTTTGGTGAAATATAATAAAATTTTTGATTGTAAATACAAATATATATAAATATTTACAAAGTATAAAAAGAGGAAACAAACGGTGTACTCACCTACATCCATGCCGGGCGCCCGCTGGTGATGTGGTGAGATTTTCCTACATGACGATTAATTTTTTTTAAATTTTAAATTAAGATTTTTTGTGTTATCTTCTATTTTTTTTCTTGGTTTTTTTTTGGAAAAATTCTGAACTGATCATATTTCAATGAAAAATATTCATTGGACGTTTCCGGGAATCACATAAAAAAACTAAATTTGAAAGATTCGAACCGTTGAAATTCTCAAAACAGCGTTCTTTTGTAAGTTAAAGCTTAGAACACTTGGAGTTGGAATCATTACATCTTTAAAAGAAAGGGATACACAAGCGCTAAAAGGAGTGAGACAACATTCTACTATCTAATTCTCTAATAAATGACAGAACCATTCAAATCCACAAGTCTAAGCATCACATAGATTAAATTTTGATCATTATTATTTCACTCTACATCCATTTTAACATCTCAGTTTAACTGACGTTTTTAATTGGATATTTGTCATAAATGTTTGACAATTTGATGAAAAAACAGCACAAGGAAGCAATTTTTTTTAATGAAATATGTATCCCATGTTTGCGAAGTCTTCTTTCTTTCTAATGACACACTCTAAAGTTAAGTTTTGTTACGTTCTTTTAAGATTACGCTGTTGTTTTCCGAGTTTTAGATGCTCGTTTAGTTTCTCCTAAGATTTTTAATTTTCCTTATCATTGCAATTTTTATGAAATATTTCTTAGCGCACACACAACTCCTATTGACTTTTCTCTTTGTGTTGGAATATATCTAAATCAAATGTATATGTGTAGTATTAACTTTAGAATATCACTTTTCACTCATTATTTTCACACTTTCTTATATACAAACTCAATTATGCTTTCACTGTTATAAAGATTCCATTTTTGTTGTTGTTCAGATTAGCAATTACTTGATCCTTTTATTCCAACTTTTCTTTATCTTCCATTTGTAACAATTTTGGTCTTGCGTATTAAATTTCTTCTTAATATTTAAATATCCAATATTTTACAACAACACTGTTTTCATTTTCGTCCACTTGCACCGTTCGTATAATGCACGTTATACCACTTTTCGCGAAAAATGTTCCCCCTCGTTCGGCCTACGTTCACTGCCAGACCACCTTTGGTTCATCTTCAGAAACGGGACAAATTTTGAAACCACGAAAAACGAGGCAATTCTCTTAAATACATAAATAAAACGAGTAATAAAAAGATAGTGGGACCCGAACCAGATGTCCGTAAATTCTCACTCCCGCGCTGCTCGCCCTCCGCCGGTACGGGCTCTAGTCTCCGGTCAAATCCTCCGTTCGCAACCGCCCCCAAGACTCAATCTCTATTCGATTCCTATCTATCAAACAAAAATTCCGTTGATCACATAGCAGTTTTGCAACTAGTTGTTCTACGACAAAGGATACAAAATCCAATACTATCTTAGAAATAATACTAAGAACTACTATCCAGTGTGCATATACACTTATTTGCATATAATTTCTTTTGCCCTCGCAACAACTATTGATGAGATATTCTGATATTGGAGCTGACTGGGTAGCATTGTACGCACTATTTAATGCAATATCTGTTGGCGTTGCCGCTGTTTGTTTAGTGTGAGTCTACATCAGAGTACTGATACTTTTGTATTGTGTGATTATTGATAAATAAATAAATACAACGACAATGACAACGATGAAGGAGTAGGTGGAAACAGTGATAATTACTTTGGGTACATTTCTTTTGTTAAGATACCAAATAAATGTCCGTCTTTTGAATTGCGTGTTAAATTTTAAGTACGGACAAATTTGGCTTTTTTTACTCAGCCTCATCATCACGACGAACTTTAGTGTAACGTTCGCCTTTAACGGATACGATTTTCTTATCACGATAGCGAACCAACGTTTGTGGGTCGATTTTTGGTACAACGGGTTTATACTCACGGTTTGCGGCATTTTTATCTATGTAGGAATATCTTGCAATAATACGATTTTTCAATTCAGCATCGTCAATTACGGTAGCATTTTTTGCACCTTGCAAATCACTTGAATTTGCTTGCGAGCTCTGCCTAGTTTCTTGACGATGCAATAAAATCTGTGTGGCAATATCTATATCACGTTTGGCAATAGTAATGCAATGTTTAACCTCTAAATAAGAACTCTCCAGAAACATTTCCTGGAGAACATCCCATCTTTCCGAGAAGAAATCACAGCTCGAACTTTCTTCGAGCCTCCGTCACTAGTTTCAAAAAGATGTTGAACACTTTTAACATGCGTTTGAGCTAGTTCACTGGATTCCGATATAGATGGTGGTCGAGTACGTAACTTCACCTCAGGAAATATATATGACAAGCTTAGATTGTGAAATGACAGATACCTTGTAGCATCACTATTATCCTCCTTGAAAAGTTTGGATAATTGATTTTCAAGTTGAAATATCCATGTGCAGACCGTGGCCGGATCGATGCGTGAGAAATCAGCAAATATGCGCTCATCATTTCACGAATCCATCAACATCGAGATTGGATCCTCGGATGTCTCCTCCAAAATGGAAATCACATATGAAAGGACAATGTCATCAACGACACTCAAGTCGGCTCCGGGAATATGCAAATTTACCAAATCGAAAAGACTGTTCTTGACGAATTCATGCTGCTGTTCAATATTCGTCATCTTCAACAGTTGTACTTCCAGTTAAAATTGAAGAATTTCAAGCAATATCCCGTGAAAATTAACTCGGCGAACTAAAGCACTCACAACAATCGATAATTGCACTGTGCTACTGCCACTACAATTTTGGGTAGGAGATAGGAAGGTTTTCGAGCAGTTTGCTCGTATGACTGCTCGATTACAACACTTTCTTGAAATGCCTCGCAAACGTAAATCCAAGTTATCTTGGAGTTCATCATGGGCCCGGCGAGCGTAATCGTGAGTATAAGCTAGTATGTAATATATTTCAATGATTATTAGACTATGTATAATCATACATACTTATATTTTGGCAAAAAATGTTGTAAAGGTTATATATGGAATCTGGGTAGGATACATCATTTATGGAATCTGAAAAGGATTCATTTTTCACGCATTTTTTGAAGTTTATCTTCACTTTCTTGTATAATACCGTGTATTACAATAATGTAAATGAGTTTTTTTTTGCAAACTTCAAGTTGGTGAAAAATCTAAAGTATAATTGAATATTTGAGATAAATTTTGACTCAATTATCTGGAAAATTGGAGTGATTGCTATGGAAGGATCAGAATGAATTAGTCAGAAACTATTTCTTCACAACAAAAGGTTCATAAAAATTTCGTACACTGGGAAAAACAGTTAAGTGGTTCTAAATTAAAAGTTTACCGCAAGACTCAACCATAAGTTCAGTGTTTGCGATGGTCTCTGTTCTGGTTCTAAACTCAAGGCAAACATTTATTTTAATTTGATAAGAATCTTGCAGTAGTTTAATACTTTCCAAAAGCACGCCAGGTGCAACAAAATCACCTCGATAATTAACAAAGGCATATATATATTCAGCATGAACTTAGCTTATGATTTAGGAGAGGGTTGATATTGTCCTTATAAATCATGAAATAACAAAAATAATCGACTTTAAAACAAACTAAAAAGGGTGAAATAAAATTAACGGAATCGGAGCCAGATCAAAGTGTGTAGTTGCATTTTACTAATCCATCATTTGATTTGAAGTTAGTTTTCCTTTTTTTCTGGAAAGTTTTTTGTATAAATACAGTTAGGTCTTATTAATTAAAGAGAAAATCACTTCACGAAGATGTAATTTCATTGGTATAGTAAGCTGCAACTTATCAGGTTTTAATGCCTTTAAAGTTATTGCATTTTGACATCTTGTTGTTCCAGCACGTCCTTGTAATTGCAATTTTCTCCCTCTATCATGTTGTCTACGATCCGGTCGATTCACCTCTTGAGGCACCTTTTAAATATATTGTTTGATTGGCCGACAACATTCATGCTACCTTATCCTGTGCACTTACATAAATTGTTACTAAAAACCACCCGATGTTGAACGGAATTTTCATTCACATTGCTCGTAGTTGCTGTACTCTCCAACCTTATTGAAGTTATCCTTTCTTGAACCTGTTCGTATGCAAATTGACACTGTGAATACCAAAAAATACGAGTGATTTGAGTTTTTGGGAATAAGCTACTTAGGAATTCTGATATATGCTTCACACCTAGTCTTAGCCAATCCTCAAGCGAAGTTGACAAATGATCTCCATCGTTCATTTTAATTTCTTCTTCATTGATTTTTCTTATGGGAATCACTACTTTCTTTCCACAATAAAATTATTTTGATATTTCCCGCTAAGTACAAAGTATTCACTTTTTATTACTTTTGACTAAACTATTACACATCACTCTTTTGCGTCACGCATACATATTAGAACGATTCCTTTTATACATTAAATGATTACATTTTATATGTTATTAACGAAATTGAAATTTATATTAATTTTGTTTGTACTACTTTGAAATTTTGTCAGATATAATTCGTTTTGATTTCCGATTGTCAACTTGATTTAACAAATTTAGCGAACATAGTAGAAACTTGACAAAGGGTGTGCTTGCCTTCAAAATGGCCGATTTCAAGGCAGGATTATAACAAAGTTATGCAAATGATATTTTAGGTTGTTACATTATACAAAAGAATGTTTTATTTCAAAAAAGATCTCTCCAAATGTGTTTGTGTTAATCAGTGTGTCTATGCCTACCATAGCGCAGCTTAAATCAACTTCACCTATCTTGGTCTATACAAGCTCAGGGATGATGTCTTCCTCGTTCCACCTCAACATGAAAACCATCGGTTGAATTTCAAAACAAGTTGGGTAGACAGACTTACGCTCATGTCAGAAAGGTATTGTAGCCAACTTCTCCGAAGTGTAGTCACCAGCATCGAATAAAGTTAAGAAGCATTTCAAAGAGACATTTATAGAAAATCCTTTGTTTCTCCGTTTTCAACGATCGCCATTTTGTTACATACAAACAAAAATCCCTCAAATCATGAATACCCAAAAATACGAATGTTATCGATATAATCTGAAAATTTTAAGAAGGTCAAATCAAAACTGCAGGGTCTGATTCGATGGAAAGTCCATTAGATACCAAAATCGTGTAATTGGAGAAATTTCAAATGGCCTCCGTGAATATGATTCGATTTTTATCAAATTTACAGAACACTAGGATATTTTGTAAGACTGCTTAGATATTAACATAGTTGAGTGAATCTTGACTTTTGAGGTGTATTTGTTGTTGTTGTGCTCATAAATACCTGCTTCCATAATTTTTTCAGATTTTTCGGATCATAGGTGTCCAATCACGAGCTAAACAAATTTTTCGTATATTTCCCCTCCATGTGTGCCCTCGAAGTAAAAAACGTCAGTTTAAGACCTGTTTTGAAAAGTTCTCATCAAAACTTTTCATTTGATGCCCATAATTTTTTTTCAGGGGCCACTCCCCTATATGAGATGAGTCCCCCTTAAATACCTCATACAATATTTTGGTACTTGAACTTTGAAGAAGGCATCACTTTACACTTACGTGCAAAATTTGACGTTTCTTGGTTATATGGTTTGCTGTGACGCACGGATGGACGGGCAGACAGGTCGTGATTTTAGTAGGGTTTTGTAAAATAATTTATAAAGCCCAAAAACGGATTGGGGAAAGTTTCAAAAGAAGTTTAGTTGGGATTACCAGAAGCAATATCCTCCTTCTGATGATGGCAACGCTTGCTCAATGGCTCCTAATGCCAGGAATCTAACTTACGATGAAATATTATAGATCCCTATTTGTCGAAGTTGGAGAAGCTGACGTTGGAAACGATTGAGAAAGTACGTGTAGTTCCGAAGATTAATCATCGAAACAATATGGAAGGATATGAAATACCAACCATGGCAAGGTTAAAAAGATTAAAAAGCCTTTTTCTCTAACTTTATTGGCGATATTTTTTGTTTGCTGAAACTATCATATTTCATACTTCAGAAGTGAGGTAAGCAATCAATGGGTGGAACAACTGATGGGTATGAATGTTCAGGACCCAGATGGCGTTTTCACGAATGTGAATAGCTTGTTCCGTAAGAAGTTCTCGAATGAAGTTTATGTCAAAACTGATAGTACGACTGCGGATAAAAAGGGAAACCGGATTTTATGTGATGGGTCCCAGAAACTTGCCCTGATCGGAACACATTTTAAATTGGTTCACCTATCAAACCCTGAAAGAATGAAATCAAATATTTTCAGTGCTCGTTGAAGCAAAAGTTTCCGACTTTTTCATTTCAATGAAACATTAACATCTGACCTCATGCCGAGCTTGCATCTTATTGATTATTTTCTCAGCTATGAAGACTTGTGTATCGATTTGGTAGAATAATCAACAAGAAATCATTTGGTATTGACGGTGCTCCAAATAAAGTTCTCCGGCATTTCCCTGAGGTAGCTATGAGAAATTATTTCATATTGTTTAAGAACTTGTAGAGCAATTCATATTTCCCAAATGAGTGGGAAACGCCAAGGAATATCCAATCTTGAAGAAAGGAAAAGATCCTTCGTGCCCTAAATGCTATCTTTCAATCAGATTGCTACATAATATCAGCAAGGTATTTGAAGTAATACCAAATAAAGCATAGAACGCCCACATAGAAGAATATTAGTTGATGCCGAACTGCCAACTTGGTTTTCATGCCAGACATGCTACATGATTGCGATGCTTTTAATAATTTTTCTGAAAAATTATTAGAGAAGAAAAATTTTAATAGAAGGTGATTTCGACTACTACTAATTTTCCTCAGGCCATCATTCTTATTAGATACACGCAGTCATGGCGACCACCATTCTCTCACCTCTAAGCATGGTGGTCGCCATCACTGGTGTGTATCTAATAAGATTGATGACCTGAGCAGAATTAGTACATACGTCGAAACCACCTTCATCTAACATTTTTCTTCTCTAATAATTTTTCAGGGAAATTACTAAAAGCAACTCAATTATGTAGCTACACACACAAAGAATTTTCGTAAGTAATTTCAAGCTATCGAAGCTATCCGTAATCTAGATCGATACGTGCACAATGCAATAAAAGCTCACTGTGGAGCAAAAAATTATCGTATAAAAAGAGTGAAATGATCAATTTAAAAATGCTTAGCAAAAGATTAAATGGTTTTAATTTGGTTTTTTCAATTTTTCATTTAGTTGGTTTACTAATTTTGCGGTTTTAGATTTGTTTGGCTTGAGTACCTGGAGTGCCTAACTTGAATAGTGGTTTCTGTATTCCAGGGAATTTTTTTCGTTTTTGGTTTTGACGATATTAGTTATGTTTCAAATGATGGTTTTATAGTTTTATTTTGTTTTTATTGACAGTTTATGAATTTAGTTTTGAATTTCGATTGTTTGATTATGGATTATGATCAAGGCGATTGCCGGAGTTGCAGTGGCGCCCAACGTGCTGGTTTTGTGGCTATGATAGCAGTCATGCTGTGGCAGCGTGGGTGTTGATTGGGGTCCACCGAATTTCGAATTGTTGGTTATATCTCCCTACACGAGATAGTTAAGCATGGATGTAACACTTAGAATTAGTCAACGCTTTCGGTCCTTCCATCATCCTTCTGGTTTTAGTTTGGGAAATGTGCGACTCTAGTCCGGGCTATTATGAAGTCCATAGTGTTTCACAATGATCTCGTAATTCGCCTTTTGGTGGTGACAATTAGAGCAGAGTCCGCCTTCAAGTTCCATTGCTATACTAGGCACTGTTATGGTTTGTCTGAAATTGATGATTTGAATTCAAATCATTATTTCTCTTTTCAGGTTTCTTTACTAGGAGTGGCCTTTCTTCGTTGCGTTATTTCAGATGTAAAGGTGTACAAGAATATTCCTCATTTCTTTTTTGGCTTAACATTGGGATTTTCAACGCCTTGTGTCGGTGAGCTGCAAGCTGTGATCTGACATACGCTCAACTAGACTCCGAATTACACCGGCTCAGTTTATCGTCTTCACTTGTTCAAGGCAGCATTTCAAACAATGCTGCATATCCTCAACTACTAGGACAGAATAATCAGCTTGCCTCATCCACACGTCAGGGTGCTCCTGAGACCACACTCCATGTCACCCTTTGTGATTCCAGGCGTGATGAACTCCTAATTGCCGGACGACTGACTATTACGAAATGGGGAATAACGTTCGATAGCGGAATAAATAGAGTAACCGCACAACAATTCCTATTTTGCGTGGGCAGTCTAGCCAGGGATTGTTACTTATAGGATCGTGAGCTGTTGAGGGATCTGCATGTGCTTTTAAAAGAACCAGCATAATAGCGTTACTGGCAGGTTCGGGATGTTTATACAGAGACCCTGATTTGCGCTGGATTCAAAAGCGAATTAGTAAAGGGGCTTGCTTGTCATCATGCTGACAATAATATTTGCCGCTCAATGAATTTCCGAATTCAGCGTTCCGGCAGGAGGTTCATAAAATTTAACGAAGCTCTGGAGGGGCTGTCATTACGATTGCAAGTTTCAATTCTTGATTCTGACCTGCAATACATAGTATCTGAAAACAATAGCTCTAGACTTCAGGATAATTTGGGAGGTTTGACTTTTTTCCACCCGCAAACTAGTTCGAGAATGTTGCCATACCGAAGATACGTGGAGAAGCGTTAGGTCGCGGTATAGGTTATTTGAGAGACGTGCAGTAGCGAGAGTTCACTCTGTATATGCTAAAAAAGTCTTGCAGATTGGGGAATATATGATAAACCACTAGTCAGCATAGATCAACAAACTGATTGGAGACCCATCCACAGTTCTATTTTATTTGATATATTCTCTTTGCCTTTGAGATCCAGTTTGTGCTTACCACCTGAAACTGTGCAAATTCAACCCATTATATCACGGCCAAAACCGCCTCTCTCATCAAGTCAGGCACGAGAAGATTTTCAAGTGGAAAAGACGAAGTAATGAAGCCTCACTGCCCTGTCTGCAGCAGCAAATCATCTTTTTCGTGGAGAGTGGTGTCCGTTTCGGGCCCCTATACCAATAAACCCTCTGATGAGATGGACGTAGCCATAAATGTAGGTCTAGACTCCAATTACTGCATACTACGCCTTCCAGTAATCATTCTAATATAACGTCCTCGATTTTGCCAAGTTTTTCTCTAACCCCGAAAGACTTTTGTTCAACAGCCGCTTATGACAGCTTGATGGTCCCAAACAGTACATTGACTTCATTTCGAGTGGTGTAATGACGGGTAATAATCAAGAACCGCCCACTTATCTTGGAGCACATTCCCTTCTGAATCACTTCTGAAGATCCTCGACGTATTTCTTCGCCAGGCGTCTCTTGAAGTGTGCCTGCGTTGAGCCGATTGTTACAACCTTTGGCGACAATAGGCACTACGCGGAAATTTCTGTCAAAGGTTGATGGGCTTGCTTGATGGTGGAGCCAGTGTCACTATCCTTCGAGCCAGAGCCTTGGACCTACTGTCAGACTTGGGTTTGCATATATATTCCATGCACGCCTATCTTCACACTGCATCAGGGCACAAAGCTCCAGCTCTGCGATGCGTCACTACATTGGTGCGATTTAACAACACCACCAAATTGATGAGATCCCTGGTTGTTTCTTCCTTGACGCACGCAGCGTATTTTGAAATTGACTTCTGGGATCACTTCGAAATAGCACCAATCCAGTTCAACGCTATCGAAGCAACCATAGAGCCTCCGAGCCCTGAATTCCATCTGTTATCTCCTAAAGATCAGCAACGACTGGCTTTCCTCAAAGAACATCTTCCATCGCATAACGCAAAAGGCTTGGGTAGGACCAGTCTCGTGTCTCATCACATTGACACTGATTCTGCTTGACCCATTAAGTAGCGGCATTATGGTGTCTCGCATATTATACAGAAACTGTTATATGATAAATTTGATCGTATGTTGACTTTGGGGGTAATAGAGGAAAGTCAGAGTTTGTGGAGCTCTCCGGTAACACTTGTTAAAAAACCCGGCAAGATACGTTTTTATCTTGACCCTAGATACCTCAACTAGGGTGATTATTAAGGATGATTATCCATTGCTGCTGATTGAAAGTCTATTGGCACAGCTGCAGAGCACCCCAGGCTCATTAGTCTGCAGTGACCAGGCCACGACATACTTGCTGACTATTTTTTCGCCGTCTATAGTTCCCCGACCTCTTCTTTTGATCAAAACCCTCAATCCGTTCCAGACTTATTAGTTGATTTATACAAAAACCTCTTAGAATTCGCAGAGGTAATTCAGTCACTAAATTCTAGTAGAGCAATTGGTTCTAATGGAATCTCCAACATTTTTATTAAATCCCTCTCCTCATCTTTACGTATTCCCCTCGCCTATATATTTGATTCAAGTCTCGAAAGGGGAAATTCGGAAATGTGCAAATACCCTACCCATGCATAAAGCGGGTGACCGCTCCCAGGCATCTAATTACAGACCCATTTCACAGTTATTGTGCTTTGGAAAAATCCCGAAACACATTGTTCATTGTAAACTTTACAATGTTTCGCATCCTAACGTATCCGAAAATCAACACGGATTTATAAAAGGACGCTCTACGGTAAATAATCTAGGTGAATTTATCAACACGGTTGCAATCACCCTTGAGTTAGGAGGTTAAGTTGATGTGATTTACACTGATTTTGCAAAAGTGTCTGATAGTGTGAACTACCCCATCCTGATCGACAAGCTCCGCCTTTTTGACATTCAGAGATCTCTTATCGCCTGCATTTAATCCTTTCCCTTTCATCGTTCCTGCACGGTTATCTGTAATGGATCCGAGTCCCACCTTTTTAACCCAACTTCTGGTGTTCCACAGGAATCAATCTTGAGTCAACTTCTTTTCGGCCTCTTTATTAATGACCAGCTATCTTTACATCCAATCCCTTTCTATATCCTGATGATCTGAAGATATTTCGAGTCATTAATTCAATACAGGATTGCCGAGCACTTCAGGATGACTTAAATCATTTATCCTCTTGGTGTCATAGAAACCGACTTCAGCTAAATATCTCTAAGTGTCTTTCCATGGTCTTTACTAATAAAAATCACCCCATTCAATTTTCGTACTCTATCCAAAGCTCAGTGCTCATTTTGGTTGAGTTTCAAGGATTTAGATGACTTATGATTCACATTTGAAATTCAAACCTGTGTTCGGCTATTTGTCATACTAGTTCGCCCAATTCTTGAATATCCATGCAAGATATGGTTCCCGCATCTTAATAATCTCGTGATGGCGGTTGAATCTGTGCAGCGTAGGTTCTCCCGCACGCTTTTCTTCAAATATAAAATCCCGTGTCGCCTTTATAATGATCGCCTGAATTTCTTCGGTGTTCCTTTATAGCAGATAAGGAGGCAATTTCTTGATCAATACTTCCTATTTAAATTAACGAGAGGCATGTTATCGTCAAAATTAAACAACGCCATTAGCATACGTCCCCCTTCCCGCACTAGGTCGTCGCAATACTGCGCTGTACCGTTTGCCCGAACAGTATCTTACTGTCGCTCACCGATGGTTCCTATGGTAAGAGACTATCTTAATCTCCGGCTTGGACCTTCTTCTGGCTCACTTGGTTCATTTAAAAACATGGTGCGGAGAGTACTCTTTTAGCAATAATTTTTTTTCTCGTTAATTTTACATAAGTGTTAAATTAGATTAATTCTTACTTGATATTTATGTTTTAACCTTTTTTTTCCACACGTATTCCTATTTCTATTTTATAATTGGGATAACAAATTCGGTAAAATAGTGATGAATTAAATACTGTAAAATAATGATGAATAATTGAACGATGTGTGGATTTAAGCATAGAGTAATGCCCCACAAGCTGCAGGAAAAGGTATTTGTTTACTTAGATGACCAGGTTGTTACAGTTGTAAAACTGCTCAGGGACGCCAATTTGACCATCAATCTTGGCTTCGTAGTAAGCGATGATTTCATACCCGACCCTGAGAAGGTTTCAGGCATAGTTTCCTATCCTGAGCCCCAAACGGCCAAAGTTATGAGACGGTTCAGGGTCATGGCAGGGTAATACAGACGTTTCATCCAAAGTTTGCGTCGGCTACCACCCCACTAACGGATTTGCTTAAAGCTCCTTCAAGTGGTCTGCTACTGTCAACAGTGCCTTCAATAAAGTGAAACAGTTGCTTGTTTCCGCTCCAGTGTTGGTTAATGTCGATTTAACAGGGTATTTCTATATTCTATATTCAATGTGACGCAAGTACAGTGGGTATTGGAAGTGTTTTGTGCCAGAAAGACGATGAGGTCAGAGAGCATCCAAACGCATAAACATTGATAAAGCTCAACACCACGCAACGCAACCATAGCATTAACGGATTGGAGCGATTAGCTGCAGTGCAAAGCGTGAAAAGATTCAGGGCATATATCAAAGGATTGCTTTTCACCATCATAACCGATCATGCTAGCCTCACCTCAAGTGGCTCATGCAACAGTTGGAACTTTCTGGTCGGTTGGATTGCTGGAGCCTGAAATAACAAGGGTTCGATTTCCAAATTGAACACCGGAAAGGTGCCCTTAAGGTTGTGCTGGATGCGTTGTCGAGATCTTGCTCGCAGGATGAGCGAGTGGCTTTGCTCATTACTTGTCTTCCAGTGCACAAATATATTGATGGTTTGGTTCCGGAATCTACGTTTCGGAAGCCTGAGTATGAACATCTCAAGGAGTAAATTCTGAAACAACCTGATCACTTTCAGAATTTCCACATTGCTGATTGCCGTGTGTACATCGGTACTGGTTCTCCTGTAATGCTTACTTCGGATATTTCCCCGAACAAAATAATCGGTTCCTGAGGGTCACTAACAGGCTCTTATAGTACGAGCTCGTGATGACCCCCAAGGCTCGCATTGCGAAATTTGCAAGACATGTGAAGTCTTACAAAGATAAAACTATTGACCTCGTTTGCATCAAGAAAACTAAAATTTGCTATTAGCTTGTTATTCAGTGAATAAAAATTAAGTGTTGGCAAAGCTGTGAATTACTGGTTACGCTGGCATTTTGAGACGAATCGGCAAAGCGAAAAGTTGTAATCAATCCAATTTGTTTCACATCGCAAAATTTGTAGTAAGGAAGGAAAAAACGAATCAACAGTGGATGTTTTTGTTTTGTTAGAATTGACGGGAGTGAAGTGAATAAGAAACAAATTAACGATGGCTTAAATATACTTGTAAAAGCTAACCACCAACATTGTGTTGAAAGTGAAGTCGAATAATGGATACAAAACCACTATGTTTAAATTATCAATTGCCCAAATTACTAAACTATAAAAAAAACTGAAGTGTGAGGAGAGAATTGAGAAAGCAAAGTGCTGAATTTTGAATTTTCTTCTAGTAGTCAGAATAGAAGAGACTGCTAGACAGCGAATGGTGTTTGTGAAAATGGTCATTTCACGTTCTTTTCTATTTTTACGTTACATTTTATTTCAATCCTTATTTTCAGAGACCCCACACTTCTTTTTTTGTCTTTGGTCGGGCGCTTGGAACTCAGAAAGAAAGGGGGTAAGTGTGCCTTTGAGTTACATTCTGTACTTTATTTTCTGCATTTTGCCAAATCAGTTTTGTTTTCGTTTGCATATAATTGTTAGTTAACCTTATTTTTCATATTAAATTATAGGAAATTTATAAGGGGGCTGATTCGTTCATGGTTTTCATTTTTTCTTGTAAAAGTTTTCTTTTGTTAAATAAAACGGCCGTCTGCCTAAAAGCAAAAAAAAGCATTTTTCACTTCTCAAAATGACCTCATCCTCTCCCGCCCTTTCCGCTTGTAATAAGTTTTTATGTGTAGGGTGGCAAAGCACAGGCAGAGGATGTCCCAGAAAACCGACTGAACGCTAGCTGGCCTCAGTATGCCACTCCGGGCTAACCACCTGTCTGCCAGAAATGAATGTCCGCAACTGCGTTGCCATCCGTGGTTGCAACAGTGCATGTGACTAGCTTGTACAGAAATCCTGAGACGGATTGGAAGCATTTTATATCGAATAGAAGAATTTGTCAAACTGCCAAACTGACGAGAGTCGATATCTTCATATTGATTTTTCTTCGGAAACATATCCATCGCAAGTTTTTTAGCTGTGAGGCAAAACCCCAGGATTTCAAAGCCGTTTTATCGACTTGTCTCGCAACTAGCTTCGTTCCTTTAGAAGCATTCGTGCATTTGGACATGAATCGATACATTTTTGATGATTAAATATCACATAAATCGACGGGCCGCCAAAAAGCAGATAAAATATGATCCAAATTTGAGTTTTTTAGGTAGAGCTCTCGAGAGAAATTTAGCTATTACGGAAATTATCATATATATATATATATATATATATATATATATATATATATATATATATATATATATATATATATATATATATATATACACATATATAATATATATATATATATATATATATATATATATATATATATATATATATATATATATATAAGTATAAGTATAGATGTAAGTCTAGCGAGCAACAACACAAGACAAGCTTATAAAGCAGTTATCAGCCCAAAACCACGCTCTGTCGTGATGACATTGGCAATATCATCGCTGATGAAACCAAGATCAAGGAAAGATGAGCATATATATATATATATATATATCTTTATATATATATCTATATACATATATATATATATATATATATATATATATATATATATATATATATGTACATATATATATGTTAGTTATTACATTGTCTACATAGTTCTGTGAACTACTGTCGCAATTGTTGTCGCCAATGTTAATGACACCATGGCCAACATTGGTTGAGAAAAAGCAACCAAGAAAAGTAAACAAATGACATTAAAAGCATGTACTCGGAAGCACATGAATGGACCAAGTAGATCCATGATCAATTTCTGAATGTAAACAAGTGACGTCACTGGGTGTATTCGGAATTTCTCGAATATCCCCGGTAGTTCTCGTCAGGAAATTCGCCAATATACGAGAAATGGATTGAATGACTAGAGATCCTATATAAAGCCGAGATGAATAAATGGAGGATATAGTTAATACTCCAGTAAGACTAGAGCGCGAATTGAAGGCGATATTGATTTATAGTGAAGCAAAAGTTTTTCGTGATAATTTTGAAGGCAGTTGAAACATAAATTGGTAGTACAAGTGATAGTGAAACTAATTATTGTGCCTTCTCAGTAAATCAAATCTTTAAACTTAATTTAAAAAAAATTGCGTTTTCACTTTCCGGGACATTAAAATTATTGCCCATGAACCGTAACACGGGACAATCCATGTATATATATATATATATATATATATATATATATATATATATATATATATATATATATATATATATATATATATATATATATATATATGTATATATATATATAAATTCCTGTTCTACGTAGCACTACAGCCCTTCTCGGGCCTTCGCTTCCTGCAAATAGCGCCTCCAACTGTCTCGGTCTATTCACCGCGTTCTCCAATTTTGATATGTCTTCGTCGACCGAGCTGGACCAGCATTTCCTTCGGTTCCCCACTGGTCTCTCACCTTCAATTCTCTCAAAGAATACCTTTTGGGAATCCGTTGTTCGTCCGTACGATTCATGAATCCAGCCCATTGCATTTTCCGCAATTTTGCAATTGTTGAGACCTCTGGCTCGTCAAAAATGTTACACAGTTCATGGTTTTATCAAATTCCCCATTGGTCTCCGTCTAGCTTTGCTCCGATTACTCGCTTCAGGACCCGTCGCTTAAAGGCGGTCAATATATTTGGGGATGCTTGGGTTAGGGTCCATGGTTCACATCCATAGCAAAACACAAATCTTATCACAGATTTGTATACTTGGAGTTTTGTTTTTCTGTGTATGCCTTCAAGATCGTCAATACTGAATAAAATACTTTATTTGTGACGAGCACATACACAAATTCGCCCATGTTTTTGATATTGTGTTCGCCAAGTGTGATATTGTGGGCATTTGAGGTATTTTTCCTCGACTGCGTTAGGAGCTTTGTTTTATTTTCATTTATTTGTAATCCTTCTAGTTTTGCTTTGCTGCCGATTTTCAGGAAGAGTTCTTTGGCAGTTGTTAATGAACATGACAAAATAATGATGTCCGCATAGGCTGCTACTTGGATCGACTTGTATAGTAATGTATCGCCAGGTAATTTTCTTATAATGTACTCCAGAGCCGAAATGAATAGCAATGGGGCCAGCCCATCACCCTGCTTTAGTTCAATATTTATGGCAAAGGCATCGTGAGTTGGTTATTGATGCGGGCATGGGAGGTCGTCGACGTCATTGTCATTTTGGTGAGACAGAATAATTTAGCTGGGATGCCGGAGCAAAGCATTATTTGGTACAGTTTGTTACGATCAATCCTGTCGTATGCTTACTTAAAGTCAACGAAAATTTGTTGTACGCCTATGTGTGTACGCATTTTTCATGTACCTGCTTCACTGTGAACAATTGGTCTTTTGTCGATCTACCTACTCTAAAACAACCTTCATACTCCCCAATAATACTGTTGGAGTATGATCCGATTTTATTTTCTAAGATCTTTGAAAATAATTTGGACGCCGTACAAAGTACGGCTATGCCTCTATAATATTAGCACTGTAGTTTGTCACCTTTTTTTGTAGATAGAGAATATAATTGATTGGCTCCACTCGTTTAGCATATGTTCTTGTTGCCAATTGTGCTGGATGATTTTACGGATGTCTTTTTAAACACTACTGCCACCATATTTGATGAGCTCCACTGGAATCTAATCGATGCACGGTGCTTTTATATCCTTTTGAGCTTTGATCGTAGAGCAAACTTCATTCAGAGTTTATGGGGTCAACAGAAACTCTCCGCAGACATCTATAGGTTCCGATGTTCAGGAGCTGTGTGGAGGATTAAGGAAGTTCTTGAAATATGCTCATCTTTCCTTGATCTTGGTTTCATCAGCGATGATATTGCCAATGTCATCACGACAGAGCGTGGTTTTGGGCTGATAACTGCTTTATAAGCTTGTCTTGTGTTGTTGCTCGCTAGACTTACATCTATACTTCTCAATTGGTCGTCGTGGTATTTTCTTTTCTTAATCATAATTATCTTATGCACTACTCTCGATCTTCATCCTGATTTTCCTACCTACGTATTCCTTGTATGCCTGATTCTTTTTGTCTAACGCATTGTAGGTTTCATCATCAAAAAAATAATTTCTTTTGTGCCACAGTCTTAATAGACCACTTCATTTCCATCCAGAGTTCATTGCTTGTTTTCAGCAATGTATCTGATAAGATGGGAACGAGCTGTTTGTCGAGGGTTTCCGTGAAACATTTTGAAGACAGACGCCGTTTGAAGCCCTTCGATGTCAAATTTTTGTAGCGGGCTGATCTTCAATGAACACGCCTTTAACGTAGAGCATCGATAGGTTAATTTAATCAAGCAATGATCTGAACTCCAATTGACTCCTCGGTATGTACGAACGCCAAGTAACATATGCTCGAGGCCCAACTTGGATCAGAACATGGTCGATCTGGTTCCATGTATTGCCATCCGGTGATTTCTTGGTCATTTCGTCAATGTGTCAACGAGAAAGCAAGTCGAACATGTGGCATGATTTCTGCTATATGCGGAGTCAATCAGCGCTGGTCGTTGTTATTTGTTTCATCGTGGAGGATACATCCTCCAGTCGTTCCCCGATGCAATTTTACACCAAATTTTCAGAAAAGGTGTTTGTTTGTGAACCAACTATATCGGCTTGGCGAAATCAAAATTACAGCCATTTTAGATGAAAAATTGTGATTTTCTTTCTGACCAAAGTATAGCTCCCATTTAGATAAAATTTCGAACAGAAAATGAGGGGCCACTCAAAGGTCGAAACACGTGCAAAATTTTGTGTTATTGTTGTGACCAAAGCTTTCAACTGATGTTAATGAAATTCAATAGTTTGGTATAAACTATAAGTATCTAAAGAACTGTGTTTAAAAAAACTGCAAATCAACGGGAAACTTCAAACGCTTCTTAAAGTCGCAATTTTTCTTCAATGCATATGAAACGTGGTTCGAAGATAGAAATTAATCAGATCTAAACATATTGTTACTTTTGAGATCATCCATGGGCAAGTTTCAAAATTGCGGTGATTTAAATATGCGGCCACATTTTATACGGATTTCGATGAAAATTACTAAAATCAAATGATAATTAAAAAAGTCTAAAATTTCAAACAACTTTTTTAGCTGCCATTTTCACTAAAAATTGAATATTATTGCAGTGTCTAGAGTGAAACACTGACTTGAATGAGATTTGTCACATTGATTGATAGTAGTGCCCTCTCAAAATGTGCCGTGAAAAAAAATATTTTAATGTGTTTAAAAGGGATCTCCCTATATAGAGGAGATGACTTTAAACGTTGTTTTTTACCAAAAGTAACCAATGTGCATGTCAAATAAAAGGTTTTGCTGAGAAATTTTCAAAACAGGTCCTTAACAAGAAGCTTTTTCAAGAAGGGATGCAGGATGAGGGGAAAATGTACGAAAAATGTGTGTCCAGCTCGTTCACGGTTGGACATCTTTAAACAGAAACATCTGAGAAAAATCACGAAAGTATGTCTTCATGAGTACAAGGCGAACAAATACCTCAGTAGTTTAAATTCGATCAACTTTGTTAACAATATTACATTTTATGAATTTTATGTTTTCATCTAAGAAATCGAAGGACAACCCTTAAATTTACCAAAAATTAGTATCTCAAATTTATGATGTAAAATGCTCTCTGAAAGTTTCATTAAAATTAAATTATAGACACTTGAAAATTATCAATTATGCCATGCAGCAGCCGAATCGTTATATCAAAGACATAAATGGACAATAAAAACCTTTTAGCTAGTTTGACTAAAGTCAAAACAAAACCATAATTAACAAATATTGTAACATTAATATTATCAATAACATTATTACCGCCATAAATACTGTTCGTACATATTTTAAAAATCCATCCTATTAATAGACACTAACACTATCAAAAACCACATAAAAAGGAAGATACAAAACGATTACAATTTACAAACTAATTATATTTATAGGCAATATCAAAACCCTCATAGAAAAAACAAAATAAAATAATTACAATTTAAAAATTCACTTCACTTATAGGCACTATCAAAAATCGCTTAGAAAGGAAGATACAAAACAATTACAATTCACAAAGTAATTATATTTAATTATATTTATAGGCACTATCAAAAACCTTACAGAAAAATAGATACAAAAAGTAATAAACAAATAAAATTTATAAACTAATTATAACATATTAATATCGAATACTGTACAGATAAATAATTCTAAAAATTAGCAAAATCAATTGAACAAGCATTCAAACATAACAACAAACAAATATGCTGAAGCATACCCCCAAGACCATCGAATCAAAAGTAAAAGGACACCCAATGCACGTCATAGCGATGCGATTCAAGGTCGGGAAAGACCAACAGAGCCAAGGATGGAGAAAACGGAAGTAACAGACCATGCATGTAGACACACACCCACGATAATATGCAGTTGGAAATTTGATAATCACAAACGCGTTAGTGGATGATTGTTTACGTTCCGGAATAAAAACAAAACCATGCATTTGGACATGCAACCGGGCAGCCAGGTAGTTGAAATCTGATCCCCGCAAGCGTTTAGTAGACTATTGTTAGTAATTCTACGGAGGAAGAAAATTGGATTGAAGAAAATACAAGTTCAGCTTTTCAACCGGAATGGGGTACTGAAATCTGTTCGTTAAAAGAAAATTGATTGCAGAAAATGCACGGTCAGCAGAAATGAAATGTGGAACTCTGAGCAATCGGAGAAAGATCAATAGCTCTGATCGGCAGCATCGGCACTTTACGTGTTTAAGATCGCAAGGAGTGGAGCAATCACGCTCTTTTATTTCCTAGCAATCGAAGACAAAAAATGGCACCTCGGCTCTAGCCTGGCCACAATCAACATCAACCAAATTGGGTCCCTCAGCTTACGCCTAGCCCATCTGATGTATGTTGCTGCAAAGTCATCGGCTCCTCGGCTTACGCCTGGCCAAATTTCAGTGATTCTCAAACATCGTCTAGCCGCCTAATTGAGTCCCTTGGCTTATAACTGTCCCATCTGCTGTGTGTAGCTGCAAAATCATCGTTGCACTCGCTCCTCAGCTTACGCCTAGACATTCTTCATCGGTTGCCATTCACCGCTCGCTCCATCATCGAAGAGGACTCCTTAGCTTACGCCTGTTCCGGGACATTCTTTCGTCATATCGGCTTCTCGGCACTCCCCAGGCCTGGTCGATAGTAAGCGGCTTCAACAAGCCCATCCGCCTCCATCCTAGAGGCCCCTAACTCTTCTAGCTAACTACTCTGTTTATTTGCAGGCTCTCGTCAGCTCGAGAGGAACCAAGGAACGTCCTGAGGCTCCGTACGCTGTTCCGCCCCGCCCAGAAGCCCGCTGAGCTACAGTTCCGCAGAAAACCACCAGGCCCTTCTTAGACGCCGTTTTGCGGAACCCCTATCGGCCTCCTGCCCATCACTTTGGAAGAATATAAGACTCGACAGCAGCGAAAATAGCAGCCCACAGCTGAGCAGAGTCGAGAAACCACCGAACTCCCCTCGAAGCCACGCAGAGGAGGTCAGCAGGCAAAGTTGCGACGCCAACTGGGGAAGCTGCTGCGTCTAGTACGGGTCAGCGTCACACTGGAGGAGAAAGCCTGTTTCCGCGACCAAGAGCAGGCCCTCCAGAAACAGCGTCGTAAGAAGCACCGCCACTTCGCCCAGACCGGAATCAGTTAGGGAACTCTACACCATCAAGGACCCTGCCATGGGACTAGTGAATTTAGAATACCGTAACTATCTAGTTACATTTATCATTTTGAATGTACGTATTTGAAGGTTTTGAGAGAAAAACCCAACCCAGCTCTTTTCCTTTTCTCCATTGGGAAGAATCTTTTCACGTGTTTCTAAGGCACGGTGCAATTGTCAGCCACACGGATCAGGAGTGCTTGGAACCATTTTTTATAACAATTACAACAACAACTACATGTGATAAAAAAATACGCATTTGCAAAGGACCCAAACACTACTGTAGGGTTTTGCTGAAAATTTTTGGAATATTTCGAAACATTCATTGGATATCATGACTACTCAAACATTGAGGTGAACAGACGGAAAATAAAATGGCATCAAATCAAAATACTGAATAACCATATTTTATTTTTCCGAGCTCAATTCATGTAAGATATTCAGAAGACGTTGTTTGATTCACTCATTATTTTGCAATATTCTTCGGGAAGAAGGACTCCCTTGCTACTTTTACTTGTCCTTAAACACTGATTAACTTTCTCAGTGGGGGCCTATAAAATAACTAGTTGCTTTAAAATTAAGGCTACCTACGAGAAATTTGACTTTCTGGGTGGTGGTGTCAACGGGATTTTTTGTTCTGTATTTTCATTTACTTAGTTTTGCTAATTATTGCTATGTTATTGTTACATTTTGTATTGATGTTTGTTTGTTAAAAATTGGGGATAGCTTTCAATATCTAGAAAAGGTATACAGGTATGTTATGTCTATTATATTAGGTTTAGAGATAAGGCTTAACGTTTAGGTTGGGACCCCTGAAGGCCATTAATTTTTGGTATTTTCATTGTTTGGGACTCCCGTTATATTCTTTGAAAATATATAATGATTATTATTGAACAAAGCGCTTTCGACTTTGGTGTATGCGACCATGCAACCTGAGGATTTGATCAGCATGAATTCATGGTGATAAAAATCAAATATGACTCTTTTCCTGAATGCTATTACTTGTGGTTCTGCATTATCCTGACACAAGTGTGAGCTACTTTTATGAGCCCAGCACCTGATTAATTCTCTAGTTGTTTCATGTTGCGGTGTTTGGAATTAAAGACGAAGTGTCGGATATTGCAACGATCCGTTGTAATTTATGGAAGGGCAAATACTTGTTTAATATTGTCGGCTATGCTTCGGTTGTGACAATTAAAGAAGTGAATTTCACCTCTTTCCATAACTTGTTGTTTTCATCGTAGAAGTTGACACCTACTCTATTAGCAACGTAAACCTGCCATTTGGCAGCAGGACTCCGTACCCATGAAAGAACTACATGTTTTAATTAAGCCAATGATTTTCCGTTTGCACTGGAATGAAATACTATATATACATATGTTAATCTCTTTGATGATTTACTTTTCATTACAATGGAAAAATGGTCACTATCATAAGGAAGCGCCTACAATTTCCGTTGAGGATTGTTAAACTTGAATTCAAGTCTTGCGTCAGCCATGCAAAGATCTAAATATGAATTTGGACCATTGTCGGTGTTCAGCCATGATGTATGCCGAGCATTAAGATCGCCAGTACGAATATAATAAATGTGCACCCTGGTCAGTTCAAGGCATTAAGTGCCTTGAATTTAGGTGGGTTTCAGTGAGAAGCATGATGTCAGGCTTTTGTTTAACAATCAATTCAAGGTGTTAAGATTAATTAGATCTATGTAAATTACGATTCAGTTGATTTACCTTTTCCAATTAAGCTTAAAGTTCATTATACACATGTAATTGACTCGAATGTAAATTTTTTCTCTGGTAAGCATAATACTAATTTAAAATGTGGAATTACTGCCATTTCAAGCAAATATCGATTCAACCAAAGTTCAATCGAAGAATATTGAACTTGCTTGAGATGGCAATAGTTCCTACTACGCACCAGCTAGGAATTTACGCAAATAAAGCAAAATATGATTCCTTTTAATTCAAGATTAATGTGTGTTACATTTATTTTCACACAGGAAACACTGCTTCGTCAAGCCAAATAGGAAAGCAGAAGGAGTCAGGATTCTTGGGCTTGGTGCGAACGGAGCTTCTAGAGGACTTCTTCAGATATACTTGGACACAATTACAGAGCAAATTAGAGGAGATATTGCATTGGGAAAAAGGGAAGCTATCACTTGGATGGAATCAAGGGAATTAACGCAAGTAGAGACAACAAAGTGGTGCTGCAAGCGAGTCCCTAGAAAAACAACATTGTATAACGAGCTCACATCAGAAAAGTCTGAATTGGAGCAGCCTGTTAGTGGGTGGTTGACATAAGCACGTATCCGAGACATCTTGTACGTTTGCTTAACCCGAATCAAAACAGGCTAACCGCAAGGAAGATGACAAGCAGAACCCTAGGATTGGTCATCACATCAGTTTCAAACAGCAATTTTAGGTTGAGAAACCAGTTTAAGCGGGCAAAAGACAACCGTGAATCATATTTAAAGGTTCACCACAAATTTTAAAATAGATAACGAGTTGCGATACAATCCAGCAAACGTCCAAAACAGGATTAAAAATTGAAGAAGAATAGCATGAGGCAGAATATATTCAACTTAAAGAGAAGGCAGATCTACAAGTGTAATATAATAGAGAGTTTGAACGATTAGAGGAACTAGTCATGGATTATCTTAAAGAATTTTAGTATAAAATCAATGGACATTCATCTGTAGTTACAATATCAGCCTCGCCTGATTCTTTAAAACTGGAGATGGTTAGAATACTATCATTTATGATAGTTACACTGACTGGTTTGCATTCTATGACTTGTTTGAAAGCATGACATACAAAAATTCTCAACTGGTGAAGGTGCAAAAGTTTCAGTACCTCAGAAGTACACTTCATGGAGAAGCTGGGCAGCTCATTGATCATTTGAGTCTACGACCGAGCCTTCAGGCCTTAGATGAATACTGAATACTATAAATCAGCTGCTTGCCGGCATAAATACCCCGAAAGCAGGTTCTTTCATCCTTACATGCCCAACCAGAAGCTTGAAGGAGATTTACGGAAGGAATAGCAGCAGGCAATTTCCGAATCGAATAAAATTCCTTTGTCAAAACAATTTTTGATTCCCTGAAACTTGGGCGGAAAAGTTGAAAATCATCAAAATGAACATCACTCTTGTCAACATGAAAGATTCCTGTCCAATGTGCAAGGCTTCACATAAACTTTTTGAATGCAATCTATTTTAACAAGCGAATATTCAAAAGAGACGAGAAGTGATCAAGACATGTAACATATGTATCAATTGCTTTGGTCAAAACTGAGCAAATAAACGCACTTCAGTGCATAAGTGTAAGATCTGTAAAAACAAACACAATACACTATTGCAAAAAAAGCCATCAGTTGCTTTAATTGTTCAAGGTCACGGTGTTTACACAAGACAAAAGTACGTGTTGTTTGCAACGGCAGACATTCAATACGCCGGCCAGATGGAGACTGTGTAACTTTTCCGGCATTGTTGGATTCTACAGCCGAACGATTTTTCAAAAGTAAAGCAGCAATTCATCTTCTAAATGCTATACGTACAGGTGTGAAATTCAGGATCAGTGGCATAGGTGCGGTTGAAAACGTGACATCAATAGGAGAGAGATCTGCGTGCTTTCATTCAATCTGAATGTGGCCAGATTGAAGAGATTGTTTTTACGCCACTCATCCTTACAACAATAACTAAATCACTACCGTGTTCTGAAATTCCTTAAATAATTCCCCAACTTCACGGATCCACTATTTAACATGTCATTAGCTGCAGACGTCCTTATTGGAGCAGATTTTTAAGACCAGCTTTTGCTACCAGTACTTCTACGCGGGAAAGCATGCGCCCAAAGGACCAAACTTGGGTGGATCTTGTTTGGCACAGTACCTAGCAAATCATTATATTTGTTGCTAATAAAGGGCTGGAGGATGCTCTGCAGCAGTTTCGGGAAACAGAGGAACTTCCAGCAACGCAGTATCTTACAAAAAAAAAGAGAATGAAGCTCATTATATGCCGACTTTTTATCGACAGTTAACAGGAAGATACTCTGTTGGCTTACCATTTAAAAGTAACCTAGATCCATTTCCGGATGTTGGTGATGCGCAAAAAATTGATACATAAGGTTTAGACAATTTGAACATCGGTTGGTACAAAATCTAGCACTTTATGAACAGTAACGGAGCTTTATGCAGGGTACATTGATTTGGGATATATGTCCAGGGTACAGCTGATCGAATACACATGTCTACCATATACTACCTACCACATCATGCTGTGGTTAAAAGAAAACAGTAGCATAATAAGGTTAAGGGTAGTATTTAATGCATCTCAAAAGGTTTCCGATAGAAAAGCCTTGAACGACCTCCTCCATGCGGGCCACATGATCCAGGAAAACTCACTGCATTTTTTTATGCGGTGAAGACAGCATAAGTACCTGATTCCAGCCGATATTGATAAGATGTATAAACAAGGATTTCCGTACACGAGAAAGCAGCATTTTCAACGAATCCTGTGGAGGTTCAATCAAAATGACCCAATTCAACATTATCAGTTGAGGACCGTTACTCATGGAACTGCATGCGCTTAATACCTTGCGTTATTAACATTAATCCACTTAGCTGCGGATGAGCATGATACATTCCCTCTAGCCGCGCAAACGTTACCAACGACTTTTACGTTGATGACGTACTAATGGGGTCAGATAACGTAGGAGATCTTCGACAGCTCCAGACTGATCTTCGAAATTTTTTAGGGAAGGGAGAGTTCCACTTAAAATTGTTGGAACGTATTCCATTCTCAGAGAAAGAGGCACAGCTGCTCCTGAGCATAGTAGCAGTATAATAAATTAAAATACATAGCATTCAATGTCATCCAGCCGCCGAAGAACTCCCATTTAGTATAATAAAATTATTCGATATTATAGGATTGTTACAGCACTATATTATTATTGGGATGACTGACTAGATGTAACCTTAACAAATGAGTGGACACAATTGCGACAACAGCTTCCGGCTTTGGAACACGTCAGAATAAAATAGTGGATAGAGTTTAGCCCGTCCAAACAATGCGAGCTTCGTGTGTTTTGTGACGCTATATCAACAGCGTACGCTACTTTTATGAGCCCAGCGCCTGATTAATTCTCTAGTTGTTTCATGTTGCGGTGTTTGGAATTAAAGACGAAGTGTCGGATATCGCAACGATCCGTTGTAATTTATGGAAGGGCAAATACCTGTTTAATATTGTCGGCTATGCTTCGGTTGTGACAATTAAAGAAGTGAATTTCACCTCTTTCCATTACTTGTTGTTTTCATCGTAGAAGTTGACACTTACTCTATTAGCAACGTAAACCTGCCATTTGGCAGCAGGACTCCGTACCCATGAAAGAACTACAGTCGAGGCCGTCCAGTAAAATTTGTGAATGTTGCCCCAGTTGTGCGCCTTAAAGAGTTCCCCTATCTGCTTCACTAACAAAACTGCTCCATTAAGTTCCAACCTTGGTATTGATTGTACATTCATAGGAGCTACCTTTGATTTCACTGCTAAGAGTGTAATCTTGATTAAAGTTGCAGTTACTATTCGAATATATACAGCAGCCGCGTACGCTGTTGATATAGCGTCACAAAACACACGAAGCTCGCATTGTTTGGACGGGCTAAACTCTATCCACTATTTTATTCTGAGGTGTTCCAAAGCCGGAAGCTGTTGTCGCAATTGTGTCCACTCATTTGTTAAGGTTACATCTAGTCAGTCATCCCAATAATAATATAGTGCTGTAACAATCCTATAATATCGAATAATTTTATTATACTAAATGGGAGTTCTTCGGTGGCTGGATGACATTGAATGCCATGTATTTTAATTTGTTATACTGCTGCTATGCTCAGGAGCAGTTGTGCCTCTTTCTCTGAGAATGGAATACGTTCCAACAATTTTAAGTGGAACTCTCCCTTCCCTAAAAAATTTCGAAGATCAGTCTGGAGCTGTCGAAGATCTCCTACGTTATCTGACCCCATTAGTACGTCATCAACGTAAAAGTCGTTGGTAACGTTTGCGCGGCTAGAGGGAATGTATCATGCTCATCCGCAGCTAAGTGGATTAATGTTAATAACGCAAGGTATTAAGCGCATGCAGTTCCATGAGTAACGGTCCTCAACTGATAATGTTGAATTGGGTCATTTTGATTGAACCTCCACAGGATTCGTTGAAAATGCTGCTTTCTCGTGTACGGAAATCCTTGTCTATACATCTTATCAATATCGGCTGGAATCAGGTACTTATGCTGTCTTCACCGCATAAAAAAATGCAGTGAGTTTTCCTGGATCATGTGGCCCGCATGGAGGAGGTCGTTCAAGGCTTTTCTATCGGAAACCTTTTGAGATGCATTAAATACTACCCTTAATCTTATTATGCTACTGTTTTCTTTTAACCACAGCATGATGTGGTAGGTAGTATATGGTAGACATGTGTATTCGATCAGCTGTACCCTGGACATATATCCCAAATCAATGTACCCTGCATAAAGCTCCGTTACTGTTCATAAAGTGCTAGATTTTGTACCAACCGATGTTCAAATTGTCTAAACCTTATGTATCAATTTTTTGTGCGCATCACCAACATCCGGAAATGGATCTAGGTTACTTTTAAATGGTAAGCCAACAGAGTATCTTCCTGTTAACTGTCGATAAAAAGTCGGCATATAATGAGCTTCATTCTCTTTTTTTTTGTAAGATACTGCGTTGCTGGAAGTTCCTCTGTTTCCCGAAACTGCTGCAGAGCATCCTCCAGACCTTTATTAGCAACAAATATAATGATTTGCTAGGTACTGTGCCAAACAAGATCCACCCAAGTTTGGTCCTTTGGGCGCATGCTTTCCCGCGTAAAAGTACTGGTAGCAAAAGCTGGTCTTAAAAATCTGCTCCAATAAGGACGTCTGCAGCTAATGACATGTTAAATAGTGGATCCGTGAAGTTGGGGAATTATTTAAGGAATTTCAGAATACGGTAGTGATTTAGTTATTGTTGTAAGGATGAGTGGCGTAAAAACAATCTCTTCAATCTGGCCACATTCAGATTGAATGAAAGCACGCAGATCTCTCTCCTATTGATGTCACGTTTTCAACCGCACCTATGCCACTGATCCTGAATTTCACACCTGTACGTATAGCATTTAGAAGTTGAATTGCTGCTTTACTTTTGAAAAATCGTTCAGCTGTAGAATCCAACAATACCGGAAAAGTTACACAGTCTCCATCTGGCCGGCGTATTGAATGTCTGCCGTTGCAAACAACACGTACTTTTGTCTTGTGTAAACACCGTGACCTTGAACAATTAAAACAACTGATGGCTTTTTTTGCAATAGTGTATTGTGTTTGTTTTTACAGATCTTACACTTATGCACTGAAGTGCGTTTATTTGCTCAGTTTTGACCAAAGCAATTGATACATATGTTACATGTCTTGATCACTTCTCGTCTCTTTTGAATATTCGCTTGTTAAAATAGGTTGCATTCAAAAAGTTTATGTGAAGCCTTGCACATTGGACAGGAATCTTTCATGTTGACAAGAGTGATGTTCATTTTGATGATTTTCAACTTTTCCGCCCAAGTTTCAGGGAATCAAAAATTGTTTCGACAAAGGAATTTTATTCGATTCGGAAATTGCCTGCTGCTATTCCTTCTGTAAATCTCCTTCAAGCTTCTGGTTGGGCATGTAAGGATGAAAGAACCTGCTTTCGGGGTATTTATGCCGGCAAGCAGCTGATTTATAGTATTCAGTATTCATCTAAGGCCTGAAGGCTCGGTCGTAGACTCAAATGATCAATGAGCTGCCCAGCTTCTCCATGAAGTGTACTTTTGAGGTACTGAAACTTTTGCACCTTCACCAGTTGAGAATTTTTGTGTGTCATGCTTTCAACCAAGTCATAGAATGCAAACCAGTCAGTTTAACTATCATAAATGATAGTATTCTAACCATCTCCAGTTTTAAAGAATCAGGCGAGGCAGATATTGTAACTACAGATGAATGTCCATTGATTTAATACTAAAATTCTTTAAGATAATCCATGACTAGTTCCTCTAATCGTTCAAACTCTCTATTATATTACACTTGTAGATCTGCCTTCTCTTTAAGTTGAATTCATTCTGCCTCATGCTATTCTTCTTCAATTTTTAATCCTGTTTTGGACGTATGCTGGATTGTATCGCAACTCGTTATCTATTTTAAAATTTGTGGTGAACCTTTAAATATGATTCACGGTTGTCTTTTGCCCGCTTAAACTGGCTTCTCAACCTAAAATTGCTGTTTGAAACTGATGTGATGACCAACCCTAGGGTTCTGCTTGTCATCTTCCTTGCGGTTAGCCTGTTTTGATTCGGGTTAAGCAAACGTACAAGATGTCTCGGATACGTACTTATGTCAACCACCCACTAACAGGCTGCTCCAATTCAGACTTTTCTGATGTGAGCTCGTTATACAATGTTGTTTTTCTAGGGACTCGCTTGCAGCACCACTTTGTTGTCTCTACTTGCGTTAATTCCCTTGATTCCATCCAAGTGATAGCTTCCCTTTTTCCCAATGCAAAATCTCCTCTAATTTGCTCTGTAATTGTGTCCAAGTATATCTGAAGAAGTCCTCTAGAAGCTCCGTTCGCACCAAGCCCAAGAATCCTGACTCCTTCTGCTTTCCTATTTGGCTTGACGAAACAGTGTTTCCTGTGTGAAAATAAATGTAACACACATTAATCTTGAATTAAAAGGAATCATATTTTGCTTTATTTGCGTAAATTCCTAGCTGGTGCGTAGTAGGAACTATTGCCATCTCAAGCAAGTTCAATATTCTTCGATTGAACTTTGGTTGAATCGATATTTGCTTGAAATGGCAGTAATTCCACATTTTAAATTAGTATTATGCTTACCAGAGAAAAAATTTACATTCGAGTCAATTACATGTGTATAATGAACTTTAAGCTTAATTGGAAAAGGTAAATCAACTGAATCGTAATTTACTTAGATCTAATTAATCTTTACACCTTGAATTGATTGTTAAACAAAAGCCTGACATCATGCTTCTCACGGAAACCCACCTAAATTCAAGGCACTTAATGCCTTGAATTGACCAGGGTGCACATTTATTATATTCGTACTGGCGATCTTAATGCTCGGCATACATCATAGCTGAACACCGACAATGGTCCAAATTCATATTTAGATCTTTGCATGGCTGACGCAAGACTTGAATTCAAGTTTAACAATCCTCAACGGAAATTGTAGGCGCTTCCTTATGATAGCGACCATTTTTCCATTGTAATGAAAAGTAAATCATCAAAGAGATTAACATATGTATATATAGTATTTCATTCCAGTGCAAACCGAAAATCATTGGCTTAATTCAAACATGTTGGGTAGACAGACCTATGCTCATGTCAGAAGAGTTTTGTACTCAACTTACAAAATGCAGTAACCAGCAACGAATACTTGTAAAATCAAGAAACACGTCATGTTCGAGGATCATACTATTATTAACAAAGTTGAAAGAATTTTGACTTCTGAGGTATTTGTTAAAGTTATACCCATAAATATCTCGCTTGATAATTTTTTCAGATTTTTTAGATCACGGGTGTCCATTCGCGAGGGAGGAAACACATTTTTCATGTATTTCCCCCCCTGTGCCCCCAACTGAAGCAAAAACTGTCAGTTTAAGAACTGTTTTGAAAAGCTCTCATAGAGAACTTTCATTTGATACTCATATCGGCTACCTTTCATGAAATTTTTTGCAGGGGCCACTCCTCTGTACTGTAATCATCGATTCATGGCCTATTTTTTCGAATCCTAGAATGGTTACAAAGCCCTTTTCATTTAAAGTAAAGTTCATATTTATTACTTTTGTATGAATTTTTCATTCAACTGAAAAACAAATGGCCACACCTACAATGGATCTTGATCGGGATGGGGGGGTACGAGAGGGTACTACTTCCTCCTGGATGCCCCACTCTTAGTGGGGGTCGTAAATGTTAAGATTAAGGACGAAATCTTGTCACGTCCCGCGTCTATTTCATAGTTCATCCCTTCGGTAGGTTGCCACGGCCGTCGACACCTCTTACCCGTTTAAGCGAGCATTTCTTTCGTATTGTATAGTTTGTGAATGCAAAAAGTTTTTACAGTGTGTCCTTGTGCTGAATAAAAGAACCCACCCCACGACACGACAATGCTATTCACGCATCCTCAGACAAGGTCAATTCCGGCGGGCACAAAAATCTCCGCTCGTCCATCGCTGCAGTCTCAAAACTCACTATAAATCCCACAAAAAAAAAATAATGACAGGTATAAAAGCGATTATCAATATTGAATTCGGTCTTTCCATTTTTCTTTCCCGCCTCGTAGGCAGACACACCAATGGTGAGTTCTTCCTAAATGTTACAGGTACTACTGTCTTGAGGCACCGTCAATTTTAGAGTTCGGAAAAGTTTTCTTGTTCGCTTACGTTAACCAAGGACATCTTGTTGGCCCAGGTTTGGTTCCGATCTGCAAACAGCGCGTGTCTTATCGTGGACCAATCATGTGAAATCAAGATCTATGTACAGAAAGACTCAAAGGCACCACTTGGTTTAGGGTGCAGATAAGGATCCGCCGCAAAATGATGTTAAGTAACAACTCTTGGTTACATAAAGGGACTTAAATATCATTCAGCCTTGCTAGTCATACAATGGTGGTAAACCACCAATGTATAAATCAAAAGCAAATCCAAACCATATTGAAGTCTGAAAACAGCACAAAATCCGGAAGTTGTTAGAGATGCTGGGGCACATTTAGTGCAATATTCTTCAGTAGTTACCTACCCGCCAAAATTTTGGACACCTGGTAAGGTAATCTAGAGACGATAATAGGAGTGGGGCATCCAAGTGGAAGCGGTGCTGCCTTGCACCCCCCTCCTTTCATCTGGACCATGATATATTGTAGACGTGGCCATATGAATTACTTTGGTATGAATTTTTCATTTAAATGAAAAATAAATGGCCACATATACAATAGATAAAGATGAGGGGGTTGCAAGGGGTACCCCTTCCACCTGGATGCCCAATTCTTATTTGGGGGTCGTAAATGTTCGGGGTGAAGGTGAAATCTTCTCGCGTCTCGCGCGTGTTAATCGAGCATTGGTGTCGATTTCATAGTTCAACCCTTCGGTAGGTTGCCTCGGCCGTCGACAACTTTTATCGGTTCAATCGAGCATTTTATGGTTATCGAACAATTCGTGAATTCAAAAATTTTTGTAGTGGGCCTCAGTGTGGGGGAAAAGAGCGTACCCCACGACACCGCAACGCTAGCCTGCAAGCGTATTCAGGCATCCACAGACAAGCCCAATTCCAGCGAGAACCGAAAGTTTCGCTTGCTGAGACAGTGGTCCATTGCTGCAGTCCTCGATGTACAAATAATATCCCTTAAAATTACTACAGATACCCAAAAGGTATTCATTGGGAGAACTGCAGGGCGGAGACCGGTGAAGAAACCAAGGAAACGCTGGTCTGACTCGGTCGACGAAGACAGTTCATCGGTGCTTGGATTTCAAAATTGGAATACACTCTCAATGGACCGATACAGTTGAAGGTGATTGTTGCAGGAATTGACATGGAAAACGATTGAAAAATAGTTCCTTACATTATGCATCGAGACAATATGGAAGGATATGAAACACCATCCTTTACAAGGTTCAAAAGATTGAAAAGCCTCCTTCTTACACGCATCAACAATATTTCCCGGCAATTTCTGCATGACTACTATCCCTCGTTGGACATGTTGAAATTATGCCTGAAGAATGTCTTGAACAATTCACATTTCCAAAATTAGTGGAAAAGGTGAAGGTATTTCCGATCTTGAAGAAAAGAAAGGAATTCTCATACTCTAAAAGCTTTCCCCCAAATAGTTTACTGCCTCACATCAGCAAGGTGTTTGATGTCATTCTGAAATAAGGATCAAACACCCGCGTTGAGAATATGAGCTGATACCATATCGCCAGCTTGGATTTCGTGGCAGGCATTCGAACATACAAGCTATAGCGAAAGTAACCTTGGACTTCTGCCGGAAACTAAATAATAGAGAATATGTTGGAGCATGTCTTATGTTATAGAGAAAGCCTTGGATGTGATTTAGTTCGATGGACTTATTTTGAAGCATTTTGAGGAAAAGTTTGCCAAACACCTTGTCACCATGATGTGCAATATGTTATATGGGAACTCATTTCTTGTAACTGATGGAAATCAGATAACAATACGCAACTTCAAGGTCTATGCTCCACAGAAAGGAAAGGAAAAGCAAAGAGAGCGTCACAAGAATAGGGTGGAGGTTCAATGGATGTAGGACCATGATGAGACATGCAACCAGGTATTAGCATATAAGTTGACCTGGAAATGCGTTCGCATATTGATTAACAGCAGCAATGTTCGCTGCTGGCAAGAACTAGTGGACAGTACGAATAAGGAACCTTGAGACCTTGGCTATGAGCTAGTAATGCAGAAACTTGGTGCTCTTCAGATGCCTTGCATACATGAAACAGCAAAAGATGAAGAGATAGTGCGGGCACTCTTCCCCACCCTTCCCATCTATTTTGATGCCGTCTTCGGTGAAACAGCAATCGATAGTCCAATTTTCACACAGCTGGAACTGGGAGAAGCAGTCCTTTCACTGAAAGCTAAGGTGTTCCAGCTAAGGTGTTACAACTTGTCTACCACCATTGTCCTGACTTGCTGCTCACTGGAGGTGATTCGGAATGATGAGTGTAGTGCAAAAGACAGAAACATACATCTGCACGAGCGACAGATTGTTGCATTGGTGACACTCGGCGTTAGGAATGCCTTCAACTCCGCTAGATGGGTGGATATTTTGGATATTTTGGAACCCTTTTCAAGTTCCAGAATATCTGATGCGGCTTCTAAGGAATTACCTGGGGGACAGAAGCCTGCTTTACCACATAACACAGAGCCAACGAAGGATGGAAGTTACATTGGGTGTTGTCCAGGGACCCATCTTTGGTTCAGACCTGTGGAACGTGTCTCACAGTGAGCTACTGATACTGGAGATGTCAGATGAGTCACGTTTGAGTGGCTATGCGGATGATGTTGCAGGTCTACTCACTGGATGCAGCATTGAAAAAGTATAACTTAGGCTTTGTATGCTAATGTTCCGAGTAAGAGACTGGATGAATGCTCGTGGGTTCAGTTTAGCAGTGAATAAATCTGAAGTGGTCATCTTGAAAAAAAAAGAAAATTCCTCAATCAAGGATGATCAGTACTGGAGACAAACTAATCGAAGCCAGCGGTGAAGTACCTGAGCTATTAGTCAACTTGGAGATGAGTTTCCCTGAGCAAATCAGGGCAATGGTTGAGAAGGCTGCTTCGGGAGTATCGGCTATGAGTCGACTTATCGTCAATGTAGAGGGACTCAACCCATCAAGAAGATGCCTCTTCATGAGTGCTGTAGGGTCAGTGCTAATATACGGAGTAGAAATATGGGGCGACGCTCTCAGTAAGGAAGTATAATGAAGACGCTTGACACATTTATGGAGAAGAGGAGCACTGAGGATTGCATCTTCGTATCCGATAGTCTCTGATTCGATGGTGAGAGTTATTGCAGGCATGATACCTGTCTCCTTCGTGGCTAGAGAGTGCCACGTTATTTACCTGCATCAAAACGAGGACGCCAGGTAAATGGTTTCCCTCGAGGGGAGGTAGTGCTCACTCAATGATTAGTAGCAGTTTTGGGTGAATCGTACGAAGGAAATGTAGACTGCGCGCCTCATCCTAGATATGAGACCGTGGCTAAATTGAAAGCATGGTGAGAAAAACCACTATCTGACCAAGCTTTTGAGCGAGCATGGATATTTTCAGTCTTACCTGTACAAGGTTAGTAAATCATGGTCCGATGATTAAAGGGTTTGCCATGGAAAGAATGGCGATGCATGCTACACATTTTATGCGTGCATGGAATGGGACAGGCTGTAACGGGACCTATACAGGGAGAATGGAGAGCTCACCCCGAACAGTAGTATAGTCATGATAATGCTCGAATTGGTTGACAAACGGAACCATATGGCACATCATGTTTCGGCAATACTGAAAGATAAAAAGTACTCACAGCAGCTGGGGGTGGGGGTTCACTTGTCTGGGAATTCCTCTGTCCTCTCCTGCTAGAGGAGGTATCTCCCAGCTTCATAGCACCTTACGGCATAGCAAAATGAGACTTGGCCCGAAGTAATGTGTAGAACTGTTGCAGGATGGGTCCTTGGGTTGACAGGGGAGGTGTTTGGTGAGTAGTTCAGGAGGCCTCACACTCAGTGTATAAATGGTTTTCACCTTTGAAATAAAGTACCATGGATTACTAAGTAATTGGTTAATTTCAGGAGAAAGTTTAAAATAAATTTTATTTATTGGATAAACCTGGGTATTCAAGTTCTCTGGCATGTTGAATGGACCAATAACTCTGCCACCCATGCACATGTTGGCTTTCAACTGCAAATGCAATCTGTCTTCCTGCATCAAATGTGGATTTTGTACGTGCAATTTGTGCAAAATATTGAGGTTCATGTTAGCAACCCTTATAAATGTTGATTCATCAGACAATCGAATTTTTTGGATGAATCACAAATTCCTTCTGTACACATACAGCATTGACAAAATTACACTCTCTCTAGGTAGAACAATATAAAAGAAAAGGTATGGAGAATATTAGGCCTTAGAATAAAAAAAAAACCCGAGCTTTAGTAATATTCAGACACTCAAAACGTTATATTTTACACTTGTGAGAAGTAAGTGAGAGTAGTATGTGAAAATGGAAAAAACTATTATAAATTTTTTGTTTTTTGGAGAAAATGAAAGATAAATTGTTTTTAGATTTTGTCATCAAAGTCGCCCATCAGTAGCTAGCTCTGACTTCGAAGGAATGGCATGATCTCAATTAGATGTTGCGTAATGCTTATAGCTTTTGAATTTTTATTTAAGTCAATTGTATTCAGTTTTTGTTTTTAGTAGTTAAATCGAATGAAAACCATTCCATCTTTTACTGTGAGACTCATCTATCTTAAAAGTTATGAGCATGACTCAACATCTAATTGAGGTCATGCCAATCCAAACAAGTCAGAGTTAGTATATGATAAGTGACTTTGATGACGAATTCTCGATATAACTTTGATGTATCTCCACAAACTTAGTGTAGCTATAATGAGCTGAAAATCAAAACTAAGAAACGAAAAAAAAACCACGAATAATTTATTGATTGCCATTCAGCCACCAATACCTAGATTGCTCTGTCCCAGCTCGACCAGCCTCTATGAGTCTGGCAAATCAGCATCTCCACTGGAATTGTTGGTCTCTTGGACTAAAATTTAAAGGATGTCTTATCTTCTTATCAGTAGCCCAACTATATATGTGATATATAATTGGGACATCGTCAGAATCAAAAACATATCGATTTATGTCCAAATACACGAATGCTTTGGGAGGAATGAAGCCAATAGTGAGATAAGTCTCAATATATCTGTCTGTAGGGCGGAACGGCTGTGAAATCCAGTGGTTTTCGCTCACAGTTACAGATCTTGCGATTTGGTTTCAAAGAACTCCCAATATGAAGATATAGACTGTCGTTACTTTAGCAGTTTGATAAATTCTTCTATTCGATATATACAGGGTTTTCCATTAAGGGCATAACAATAAGTAAATAAATCTCAATAAATCGATTGTGAGACATACTGTTTGACTTGTGGCACCGTCTCGTTGAAACCACATATTTTTCATGTCAAGTTTATCCAATTTTGGCCACAAATAATCTTCCAACATAACATGACAGTGCTCTCCATTGACGGTAATATAGGGTTATCCATTTTACGCTTGGGAAAGTAAAGCTACAGAAAACACATGAAATATTCAGATGGGAACAAAATTTTTTATTCGATATAAAGATTGAACCTTACCATTATATGTGAAATACAACATTATTGAAACGTTCTCCACGGGGCCTTTTACAGGCCTCAATCCTTTTGAGGTAATTTTCAATGGCTTTTCGGCACATTTCCGACAATATCCCGGCCATAAATTCACGAATATTGGTTTTCAATTGCTCAAGATTTTGAGATTGTTCGCGTAAACACGACCTTTTGCATAGCCCCATAAAAAGAAATCTAAAGGTGTTAGGTCGCAGGATCTTGCGGGCCAATTGACATCACTCAATCTCGAAATTACGCGTCCTGGAAATTTCTCTTACGAAAGTGCTCGATTAGCCTGTGTTGTGCGGCTTGTGGCTGCGTCCTGTTGAAACCACATGTTCTCCAGATCATAATCTTCAATTTCTCTCCAAAAATAATCGGTTAACATCCGTCCATAGCGGTCAGAATGGACTGTAATGGCTCCTCCTTGATTTTCTGTGAGACTCATCTATCTTAAAAGCTATGAGCATGACTCAACATCTAATTGAGGTCATGCTAATCCAAACAAGTGAGAGTTAGTATATGATAAGTGACTTTGATGACGAATTCTCGATATAACTTTGATGTATCTCCACAAACTTAGTGTAGCTATAATGAGCTGAAAATCAAAACTAAGAAACGAAAAAAAACCACGAATAATTTATAGATTGCCATTCAGCCACCAATACCTAGATTGCTCTGTCCCAGCTCAACCAGCCTCTATGAGTCTTGCAAATCAGCATCTTCACTGGAATTGTTGGTCTCTTGGACTAAAATTTAAAGGATGTCTTATCTTCTTATCAGTAGCCCGACTATATATGTGATATATAATTGGGACATCGTCAGAATCAAAAACATATCGATTTATGTCCAAATACACGAATGCTTTCGGAGGAATGAAGCCAATAGTGAGATAAGTCTCAATATATCTGTCTGTAGGGCGGAACGGCTGTGAAATCCAGTGGTTTTTGCTCACAGTTACAGATCTTGCGATTTGGTTTCAAAGAACTCCAAATATGAAGATATAGACTGTCGTTACTTTAGCAGTTTGATAAATTATTCTATTCGATATATACAGGGCTTTCCATTAAGGGCATAACAATAAGTAAATAAATCTCAATAAATCGATTGTGAGACATACTGTTTGACTTGTGGCACCGTCTCGTTGAAACCACATATTTTTCATGTCAAGTTTATCCAATTTTGGCCACAAATAATCTTCCAACATAACATGACAGTGCTCTCCATTGACGGTAATATAGGGTTATCCATTTTACGCTTGGGAAAGTAAAGCTACAGAAAACACATGAAATATTCAGATGGGAACAAAATTTTTTATTCAATATAAAGATTGAACCTTACCATTATATGTGAAATACAACATTATTGAAACGTTTTCCATGGGGCCTCTTACAGGCCTCAATCCTTTTGAGGTAATTTTCAATGGCTTTTCGGCACATTTCCGACAATATCTCGGCCATAAATTCACGAATATTGGTTTTCAATTGCTCAAGATGGAGGATTGGTTGCATAAACACGACCTTTTGCATAGCCCCATAAAAAGAAATCTAAAGGTGTTAGGTCACAGGATCTTGCGGGCCAATTGACATCACTCAATCTCGAAATTACGCGTCCTGGAAATTTATCTTGCAAAAGTGCTCGATTAGCCTGTGTTGTGCGGCTTGTGGCTCCGTCTTGTTGAAACCACATGTTCTCCAGATCATAATCTTCAATTTCTCTCCAAAAATAATCGGTTAACATCTGTCTATAGCGGTCAGTATTGACTGTAATGGCTCTTCCTTGATCGTTTTCAAAAAATACGGGCCAATAACACCACCAGACCATAATGCACACCAAATCGTCACTTTTTGCGGATGCAAAGGCCTTTCTGCGACCACCTGAGGATTTTGAGAGCCCCATATGCGGCAATTCTGTTTATTTACGTAACCACTAAGCGAAAAATGAGCCTCATCACTAAAGAAAATTTTGTTAGAAAAATCGTTATCAATGGCTTGTTGTTCAATCACCCGATTCGCATACATTCTGCGTTGTGTATGGTCTTGAAGCTTAAGATCTTGAGTAAGTTGGATTTTGTTTGGATGGAGATGCAAATCCAAATGCAAAATCCGCCACAATGAGCCGTATGATAAGCCCAAATGTTGAGCACGTCGAGGAATCGACAAATTCGGGTCTTGCTCCACACTTTGAGCAACGACAGCGATATTTTCAGCAAAACGAATGTTGTGATGATGCACAGGCCTTGCAATATCAATAACTGATTCAGTTTCTTCAAATTTTCTCACTGTGTTCGGAATTGCTTGCTGTGCAGGTCGATTATGTCGACCGTAATCAGCTCGTAAAGCCCTAAATGTTGATACAGCAGAATCACCATATTTATAATAAAATTTAATAATTTTAACGCGTTCTTCGTCTGTTGAACGATCCATATTTCTAAATGGTAAACCTTCTACAAAAAAAAGCACGACTCGGATGACATTTAATTCTGACAGATGTCAAATGGCAGAGTTGTACTTTCCTACCACGAAATGGATAACCCCGTATGACGGTCGTTTTCATCCACAAAAAAATACGGCCCAATCAACCTCCGACATGAAAACTGCAGCAAACAGTAATTTTTTGCAGATGCAACGGTGTCTCAAGAGGCATATGTGAGTTTTTTGCTGATCAGTAATGCATATTTTGCTTATTAACAAAGTCATTGAGTCAGAAATGAGCTTCATCGCTGAAGATGATTTTTCGATGAAATTCTTAATTTTCTGAAAGCTTTGCCAGAGCCTAGAGCAGGTTTGTGAACTTTGAAATAATGAAAATGTTGACTTCATCTAACATTTTCACATTGACTGTTTATTAAAAAAGTTTAAATTGTTATATCCTTAATACAAAACCCTATAGCTTTTCCAATCCATCTCAGGCTTTTTGTATAAAACAATACATGCATGAAGATATTTTCTTTCAAAAACTCGTAACATTTCCATCGTAATAATATTCTGGTCGTATCAGCCCTGACATCTATATTTCAAAACTGGTCTCACCAGGGTCTTGCAACAGATAACTTTGATCTTTTGATCAATGTATCAACAATGAAAGAGTCGATGAAGTGCCTTAACTACTTTTTGTGCTTTACAGAGCATGATTTTGACATCTTCAGTATAGTACAGATACTGGTTGAAATGATCACCAAGGTTTCGAATGCAGAATTTATGTGAAACCCGTTCTGAACGACACTCACGAACCATGATGTGGAAATTCTTCCAATTACGTTTCAGATCTTGACCGTGTTATGAAATTGGTCAGGGTCTTTCCGGCCACTTCCGGGGTTCCCTGCACCAATTTATCATACTTACACTCGTTCCACGCACCTGAAAATAATTCCTTTGACTTCCTTATCCTCTCTGAACCAATAACAACACTTAATTTCTACGTATGTGAATGGGTGTTTATTTGACCGTTTGTTGGTTACAATGTGTTAACAATTTTTTACCGTGGATGCGCTCCCGTATCTCCTCTTTTATTTGTCGGCGCAACTCCTTAGCCTGCCTCCGGAAGAGGTCCCGCTCTGCTGCTGTAGTGGAGAGGCGGGCGAGTCGACGCAACTCATACAGCTCCGCCCACTTGCGCTCCCTGCGTCTCCCCCGCTGCCGTTGCTTCGGGCTGGCGTAGTGTGCACTGACCGGGGGTGTCTTCCATCTGGCTAGGTACCCCTGCACTGTGATAGGCCGGGGTCCAGCTCGGGGTTCCGCCTGCAGTGCCTCCTCGAGACTCCTGGGTGGTGTACGTTGGTGGTTCCAGGTCGTGGTGTGGAACCCTGCTGCACTGGTTGCCAGTGGATAGGTTGGGCTGTACACAAACTTCCGTTCTGTTCTGTTCTCCTTTATCTTGCTACGGGCATTGCTGGTCCCTGTTACATGTCCGTTGAGAAGTTTCTAATTGATCGTGGTGATTCGTTTCGATTCCTAATATATTCTCCATTATGATCAGCAACCTTACAATGTATGAAATACTAGTCAATAGCTGAAGTTTGCTTCATAAATACAGTTGGCTTCTAAATCTTAACCCATTCATTCCTTTGACTTGTTTCGCCAATTAATTAATTGTTTCTGAATAATTATTTGTGAAGATTGAAATTACTTCTCTTTTTTTCCCAGGAAATACAAACCCATTCATATACATAATTACAAATTAATGCGTAGTTTGGGTAAAAAAATTTTTAAAAAATGGTTTCTAGTTGGCGTTGTCTTACGTTTAATTCTAAATAACTGTTTAGATCATACTACTGAAGTTTTTTCTGGGTTCAAATTTACATACAATTAATAAACGTAGACGTGTTTATTCGTTATAGTGTTAGGTGAAAAAAGAAACCCACTTTAAATTAACCTGTGGATAGTAATATTTAGTTTCTTTTGAATACAAACTAGTAAAGTAGTGAATTTGATTTATTTTTACTCGCTACGGAATTATTTATCAATCTGCTATAAATTATAGTTCAGATTTTACTGTATGCAAACTCACCTACCAAAATAAGTGTGGACATTTTTAATTACTACTTTTTTAGGTGAAATATTCCATACTTTAAATTAATCTTTAGATTGTTATATTGAGTTCATTTTGAATACAAATTAGAAAAGTAGTAATTCTAATTTATTTTATTTGCTAAAGTTTTTAAATGGCATTATTTAACAATCCGCTATAAACTATCGTTCTGCAAACTTACGTACCATAAATAAGCATGGACATCTTTAATTGCTACATTTTTAGGTGAAATATTCCATACCTTCAATTAATCTTTAGATTGTAATATTGAGTTCATTTTGAATACAAATTAGTAAAGTAGTAATTCTAATTTATTTTATTTGCTAAAGTTTTTAAATGGCACTACTTAATAATCCGCTATAAATTATCGTTCTGCAAACTTACGTACCATAAATAAGTGTAGACATTTTTAATTGCTACATTTTTAGGTGAAATATTGCATACTTTCAATTAATCTTTAGATTGTAATATTGAGTTCATTTTGAATACAAATTAGTAAAGGAGTAATTCTAATTTGGTTTATTCGATGTAGTCTTACAATGGCGGTGTTTAACAATGAATGAATGCGTAGTTACAAATAAATTAATGCCTGATTAAAAAAAATTAATGCTTGGTTTACAAATTAATGCTTGGTTTACATTATCGGAGTTTATTCTGAATACAGTTCCAAGTCCTAATTTTTTCTCAAATACAATCTATTATTCAACAAACAAAAAAAAATAATAGTTTTACTTTTATTTACTTTGTTCTTATTTCCTTATTATATTTTTTTGTTGTTTTTTTTCGTTATTTTTTGTTGTTAAACTATTTTTTCTTGCTTGTTTTCTTAGGTCCTATTTTTTGTCTTCTGTTGTTTTGTCTGTTCTTTTAGTTTTCTTTCTTTTTTAAGAAACTGTATTTTTTCTTGCTTGTTTTTTAAGTTATTTTTTTTGTTTTTTGGTGTTATTTTTTTATTTATTTATTTTTTTTATCATACGTTTTTGTTTGTTTTTTAAACAAGCTGAAAAGAACGGGTGGGATGGTAAGTAGGAGATTGGGATATGGTTGCTTGTTCATTTGGGCAACGTGTGTTTGAGGGCCGCTCTTTGCGAGCGACTCCATGTTGAGGACTGTTAGGCGTTACCGGTATTGGTGGGTCCCGCTGGCTTGCTTCTACAGTATGGATTTGTAAGGCAATGCCAGGGTTCGACTCCCCTGGGGAGCATCGTTTGTTCGACTTCCTTCGACAACGTCCCTTAATAAACCTTAGTGCCAGATACACCCCGATTAGTAGGGAGACCGCAGTCACCGAAGCCGTAGACAGGTGCACATGTCTACTGGCTAACTCCTTAAATTTGATCTGCTCGAGATGCGTATAAATCTCAGTTAAGCCGTGTGCGTTGGCCGCAAATTGTATGCCTTTGCCTTTGGTAGTTACGATCTTCATCTTTTCCATACTGCGGTTACTTCCTAAAGTAGCAAGGTCTAGCTCCAAAATTCTCGGGTCCACTTCGGGAAAATACGGTGGTTGAATTACTTCGAACGGATGAGTGCTTTCCACTTCATAGTGTATGGTCATTTCGTTAATTTGAATCGTACAGGGGAGATGGAGGGTTAGGATACCTTGACCAATCAACTTAGGTATAGTGATGCTGGCATCGCAGCGGATATGGATGGGGGTTTCCGTTTGTAGGAAATATATCCAGCTGTTAGGTTTATTCAGCTTAATAAGGGAATCAGTTATTGATGTACTAACTCGAAGAGGGAGTTCTATCTTCAGATTGAGCGGGTTGTGTAGAAGTGATATTACTTCGTTTGTTGAAGGTGGGGAATGAATAATTGGCGTAGTTAATGGGGCCACATATAGGTCAACAGGTTGCGGATGCCTAATTTTTGTATGACCTGAAATATCAGTCAGAAGTAAAAACTGTTGAGTTGTGACATCTCCCGCTATAAACGAGAATTCCACAGAAGGTAACAGGAATAGTGTTTTGTTAGTTTTGACGGGAAAAAGGTGTATTTGGTGTAGCTTCATTAAAGGTAGTTGGAAAAGAGGAAGTGTGATTATCGTCACTAGTTTAGTCTTCCGTCTGAAGTACTGTAGCTCCGCTGTCTGTGAAAGTATTTATTTACAGAATTCTGGGCATTTATTGCCTGGTTTGACATAGATTTTACGCAGTCTTTTGCTAGAAATCAGTAGGGGATGAATCCTGTTGTTTTGAGCTGCTACAGCGACGTCAATTATGGTGCGTTGCCGCATTTCGATCTCCATAAGCTGCGCTAACAAGGATGTTAGGACTACATTTCTCCGTTCCGCTGCTAGCAGTTTATCCATCATTAGTGTCCTTCATCTGTAATCCGAGTTCTGTTTGCCTGTCAATCACGTCTGTTAACGGTTTATGGATTTCCTCCAACGACACGTTCACAATACTGATTCTTTGCTACTCCAACTCAACGAGTTGCTGCCCCCTGCTCTCCAAAGTATTCAACTGACTATATAACTCCCTTTCATTCTCATCGTCCATGGTTCCAAATAATGTATGTAAAACTCTCCCAACTCCATCAAAAAATGATCTTTTAGCCCTCTTAGGCACCAATGAGTCAAATAGAGTCCGAGACCGAACCTTTAGATTTTCGACCAAGCCATTGATGTGCTTTAATTGTTCCGTACATCTCAAGTTCCTTCCCGCACAAAGCATCTTGACTAGGTGTTCAGCTCGTTCGGCGACTTCTATCTGATTCTGAATTTCCTCGAGATTCAACTCCATCACAATATTCCAGGTGCTAGGATAGCTCAACAAACCACCTAGATCTTCAAAGAGTATTCCCGTGTTCGTGATGTTCTCAAGTGTGTATGGAACCAGATCTGCACTCGGGATTGCCAAAACGTTAATACTAAACAGGCATAGGATAACGATGACGGTAGCCATTACTAGAAATAAGGAGAAAAAAAATTGGAATTAGCACTTTTTATTCATAATATGGCTTAAGTCTGTTGTTATGGACATTAACCAATTTTTTTCCTATCGCAATCGAAGTATTCACAGGAGAAGTAACGGCCTTAACCTCATATGACCCAACCCATTCCTGCATGAGCTTATGCTTACGATTCTCATTTTTTTATAATACTTTATCCCCTATATTGAACGTGACAGGTTTGGCCTTGCCGTCAAAATATACCTTGGATTTCAGTTTACTTTCCAATATATTTTTCCGTGCCAAGGTGTACATTTTTTGTAGCTTGTGCCTCAACAAAAGATAATAGTTTTCATGACTATACAGAGGGGCTGATTCTCTTCTTAAATTAGATGGGACGTCCGCTGTGAAACCATAGAGACAGTCCATGGGGGTGAGTTTTGTGCTAACGTGTTCGCTGTTGTTGTACGCAAACGCAGCCGTACGCAGGAGCTGATCCCAGACCTGGGGACTATCATCCCCCATAGATCTCAAATATTCGATAAGAGGCCTATGAGCTCGTTCTAAAGCTCCATTAGACTGCGGTTGATAGGCAGTAGTTTGCATCTTCTTTATATTTAATTACCTACAGACTTGCTTGAATAGTTTACTTATAAAATTGGCCCCTGGATCTGTCAGTAAATATTTGTGTATTCTATACCTAGCAATTATCTCGTCAAAGAACACTTTGGCTACTTTCTTCACCTCAGCGTTCGGTAAAGCGTAGCAATCTACAAATTTCGTCAAATTGTCTTGAAAGGTCAAAATGTACTTATTCCCGGAAGTTGTCTCAATGAGGGTCCCCACGATGTCCAAATATACTTTATTAAATGGTCTCTCCGCTATGTCCGTGATGACCATTGGCATACGATGTTGGGGAGAAGTCATCATAACTTGGCACTTCTTGCACGCCCTAACATATTTTTTGATGTCTGACAGTATATTCCTCTATTTATACTTCTTTCGGATCTTCCTGTATGCTTTTGCGATAACCCTGATGCCCTCCAAAAGGAGAATCGTGATATTCAAATAAAGCTTCCCTCACCTCTCCTGGCGATAGGAGGGTCAGGATCTCTTGCTGAATCGTACTTTGAGGGGATATAACCTTAATCGCTTCCTCATCACTGGTTGCGTGGCGAGGAGGCAGGTAACAAATATTAGTGTAATGTGCTCACACGAGCGCAAAAACAGAGGAATCTATCTGATCATCCCTTAGGAGCTGAAATACCTCCATACACTTATCCGTCCATGTAAAACGAACATCCTTCCGCAACAAATTTGCAAGGAGTTTGGCTATTTTCGAGAAATTAGGGATAAACTTCCGATAATAGCCCTAAAAATGACTTTAACCTACGCACAGTTGTGGGCACGGGAAAATCCCGCACGCAGCTAGTCTTGCTTGGATCCGGCCGCGCACCCGTTTGGGAGCAAATGTGCCCTAAATATACCACTTCGGGTCATTAAAACTGGCTTTTCTCTGGTTGGAGCTTCAGGTTGTTCAATCTCAGTCTGACAAAGATTTTCCGCAGTTTATCGATATGATCTCCCAGGTTTTTCCCATAAACCACTATGCATCTAAGTACACAAAACAGTCAAAACCTTGTAAACCTGTTAGTATATAATTCATTAGCCTTTGAAAAGTGGCTGGTGCCCCTTTCAACCCAAAAGGCATCCACTTAAATTCATAGTGTCCATAACTGGTGCTAAATGCAGCTTATGGCCGATCTTTCGGCTGCACCAGAACTTGGTGATACCTACTGGCTAAATCCAACGTGCTGAAATACCGTGAATGCCCCAATTGATCTAAAATATCCTCTATACGGGGTAATGGAAAAGCATTTCCTATAGTCTTCTCATTCAGTTTCCTGAAGTCAACAACTACTTTCCATTTCTTTGTTCCATCAGCCCCAGTCTTCTTGGGCACAACCAGGAGGGGAGAATTCCAGGGGCTTTTGCTTGGCTGGACAATGTCATTGTCTAACATCACTTTGAGCTGCTCATTAATAATGACTTTCTGGGGCTGGCCCAAACGGTAAATTTCCTGGTTTATGGGTGCGTGGTCTGTTATCAATGGGATCTCATGCATGATAGCCTCCGTGTAACTTAATTTATCCCCTGGGAGGAAGAAAATGTCACTAAACTCCTGACATAGCTTGGTAATGGCAGCCCTTTCCTCGGAGTTAATATGCTCATAAAGCGTAAGCTCTTATGTTGACAATGCATTACGTATAATGTTGGTTTGCAGGTCATGATTAATTTGTCCAGATTCGTTACCTGACCGACCATCTCCCATTGATTGTGACCCTTTGGCAGCTGCCAATATACCACCTTTATGTTTCACCGGGGCCCTCATACTAGAGGTTTGCTCGGCCTGAGCCTGCACCTCCTTATTCGTAGTCTCCAGATTGCCTACTAAGTATTCATCCAAGCCCTTGAGTTCTTAGTCGATTCGCTCAAGCATAACCGGTGACTCACTTGAATTCTTTATGCCTATTACAGGGCTAGCCGGGCTTAGGAGGGCATTAGCCAGAAAAACGCCATCCACTATCAGTAAAAAGCATTTCCTGACCCAACTTGATTGGGACCCTCACTAGCTGTTGTGTCCATGGCAACAATGTGATAACCTCCTTGAAAATGACTTGATAAGTCCCATTGGAACCAGCTTGCCCAATATTCGGTCCTTCGTCAGATTTGCAATCCACATCCGCAGTCTGACCCGATAATGGTACCACGCTTTACGTTACTCCTATGGGTGATACGTCAGCACCATTCGACACCCTTATCGAGTCCTAAGGCGATCCCATTGCATCTCCCTGGGACTCCAGGGGTACCCTGAATTCGCTGCCAATTGCTTCCGTGCGAGGAAACACTAGCGCTTGGGCGGGACCTTCCACATTGCAATTCTTTGCCAGGAAGTCATTTCCCAGTAGACCATCATTGAACATCCCCTGAATTTTGTCGACCACTTGAAAAGTACAGGGAAGTCTCGTAGGGAGCTCGAAATTGGCCTGCGTAGTACCAAGGGTTTCCCCCTCCCCAAACAGACTCACTTAAGTGAGCTTATGACTAGAATCTATCAGGCACGTATCCTGTATTGCTGACTTACTAATTATGCTCACCTCTGCCCCTGTGTCAATAGTGAACTTCGTTTCCCTCTGTTTCCCAATATCCAATGGCAGGGAAGCTGTAATAAGGCTTGACTTCCCCTGAATATCATCCATCGTGCTCTGCCCTTCAGTGGCTTTCTGGGTTACCCTTTTTCCGACCCCACCACCGTCAACTTGGCTCTTCTGTTGCACCGTTCTTACTGAAGTCGAGCCGGGGATTTTCAACTCGACTTCACCTTCTTTCTCTGCTGCCTGAAAACATGCGTCTATACCATGACCCCTCCGCCCACAGAAGTCACATCTGACCTGGATACTATAAACCCTTGGGCCATCATTAATAACTGGTAATGCAGCCGGCTTCACCTTGCAATCCATCTGGTCATGGCCGTACTCCTTGTAGGTCGGGCAGTAAGGGGTACTCTTGCGGCTATAGCAGTCTGTATAAGTATGACCACGTTCATGACAGAAATTGCAAGTGATCTTAGGACTCTTTGTAAACTTAGGTGGCTTCGACCCAGAACTTGGATCCGGTGCCATTACTACTTGCGACTGAAAAGGTACGGTGGAGGGATTAGGTGTGAAGCTAACCGGCTGGGATGTACATGCATGTTGGTTAGACATCGACTGAAAAGGGGGTGGGCCTGCGGCATCTGTGAGTATACCTGTGTTAGATTGCCCTGAAAAAGGCAAACTCCTTGCTGTAGTTTTTCCATATTCAAACCCATAGTGACCAGATCCTCAAAAGTAGTTGTTTCCAGTGACAAAAGATACTGGCAAAGATGAGGATTATTGACTCCGCTCTTGAAGACGTTCTTGGCGAAATCCTCCAGCTGTAAATTCGCAATTTTGCCACCCTCTGCACCATATTTAATGATTGCAGCCTCCTGACACTGCTTATGGATATCAGCCCCATTACCAATTCCTGATACGTTTCCCTCGGCAAAAATCCTCGGTTCAAAAGTTCCTCAGCTGCCTCTAAAGTTGACGGAAAATTAGATGATATTAGCTGATACGCTTCCTCCAGAAGTCGGGTTGGGAAAATCTGCATAAAAGCCACTTGCTCCTGACTAGTCAGGCACTTCCAAACTTGTTTCCTGCATCCAATAAAGGTCTGCCCCCGCAGGGGGAATGCCGGTCGACAAGAGCACTCTTGAAGGCAAACATTCTTTTGGGAGTTCCACCCCCACGTACCCGAGGAGTCCACAGGGGGAATGCCGGTCGACAAGAGCACTCTTGGAGGCTAGCATTCTTTGGGGAGCGCCGCCCCCATGGACCGTAGGATATGAGGGGCGCCGTGAGGTTCCCTCCTGGGATGACAGGTAACGACTCTAATCGGATCTGGACTACGCTTTGGGCAAAGAACTGGAATTGACGCTTTGGGCTGGCGGATGTGATGGTTTGGACCTAGTTGCTTTGCACAGTAGCGCCGAGGTGAAACTCGTGTGTGAACGGCTCCAATTCAACTATCATACCGTCTCCGTCCCGGTAAAACCTTCGCAGGCCTCGGAGTACGTTCGAAGTTCGCACCGTTGGGTTGGCGGTGTAGGTTCGGTTGAGACGGACTCCCGGGCTTGTGCCAACCCTCGCATGGCCTCCCTGCTCTGCAAAGATAACCATGGGACCAAAAAGTCCGAGGGGGGACCCAACAAAACTGGAAAACACAAAATCAAAAGACCACAAATACCCAGAAAAAGAAACGAAGAATAATAACGACGACGCAACCAGCCGTTGCAGCCACGACGTCAACAGTACATCGCGAGCGATACTAACAACGACAAAAACGAAGACTAACACAACGACAGTGAAGACGGAGGAAAAACGGAGAATACAGACTGAGATTCCTGCGGCGTTCGGGCACAGGAAAGAAATGATGCGAGCGCCCGAGCGTCCTATTAAAGAGAAACGGGAAACTCTGCAGGACACTTCAGGTGTTCGAGCGGTGGGAGATAACATAAAGAGCACCGAAAATCCGATTGTCACTGCTGCGATCGTTACCGAAGCGACCGATGCAAGGGTCGCAAATCCCGACATTGCAACGGAAAATCCAGAAGCCAACGAGGAGATTACGGCACAAAAAGCAACGAGTGACCAGACACCGCGTGAATGCACCGCCAAAGTTGAAAATGTGGCGCAAGTACTGCACTCAGAAACGCAACGCGATAACCTCTCCCAAGGATGGTTGCAAGGTACGATAGCGGCCCAGCGATATGAAGAAGAAAGACTACTCTGAAAAGCGGGAGATGTTCTGAAAAGAATACAAGCTGCATGCGACTCCCCAAAAATCAGCAAAGCAGCTAAGGAAGGGCTCCTTGAACTAGAGGAGCTCCTAGATTGCAGAGGGCACTATTGGAGAAGCTGGTTAAGGGCCAAAGACAAAGAGAAGGCTAAAGAGGCGCTTGGGGCGAAATCTAAAGGCGACACGCAGATAGCTCCACCATTAAACGTCAATAAAAGAATGGCCTCTAGCCCAATCGAAGGAGATCGGGATGAAAGAAGGAAGGAAGAGGAACTTGAAGGGCGTGGAGCACTAGATCAGGGGTTCCAGACAGTGCTCACAAAACGAGCGAAGAAAGCTGCAAAGAAACTCCTTCAAAAAAAGCCAGAAAGTAAAGTTCGTACGGACGCCCAATAACAAAAAGGACCTGATGCAAAGCAGGAGAGGCAGAAGCCCCGACAAAGACCCCGGCAGCAGGCACTGCTTGTAACGCCCCAAGATGGCCGATCCTACGCGGAGGTACTGCGGAACATCTGGGGAAACTTAAGGCCCGAAGACACCAATACTACCATTAAAGTAGTACGACCAACGCGGTCGAGCCACATACTGGTCGAATTCGGAGCAGAGCCTGGCAATAAAGAAGCATTCTGTGAAGCAGTAAAGAAAGTCCTCGGCAAAAGCGCAACTATAGCCCCGCTCGAGCCGATGGCAACGATCGAAATACGAGACATAGACTGCGTGACAGATCTGGCCGAGGTAGAAGAGGCCATCAAAAAATAGTTCCCTAGCGTGGGAAGGATCAAAGCGAGACTGACACCAGAAAACAACAGGGGACAACGCATGGCCATAGTTGACTTGGCGGAAAAGGACCCCGAACAATTCCTGAACAAGGGCAAAGTACGAATTGGGTGGGTTGTCTGTAGGATACGGCGAACATCAACGCCTCTTCAATGTTTCAAATGCCTTGCTTATGGTCACACCACACAAGTATGCAAAGGACCCGATAGGAGTTCCCTATGTTACAAATGCGGTGAAACAGGTCATAAAAGAAAAGAGTGTACAAAGAAGGCACACTGTATTCTTTGCAAGGATGCTGATCCAAAATTTGATTTTGGACACGTCTTGGGATCAGGAAAATTCCAGGTGTTCCAGGAAGTCCTAGCCAAGGCAAAATCCGAGCTTCGATGACCCGCATCCTGCAGCTAAACCTACACCGCAGTTCAACCGCCCAAAATCTGCTTGAGCAGTTTGCGAGGGACAGGAAAGCCGACTTCTTGCTGCTGAGTGAGCAACACCATAATAAAAGTCCTGCATTATGGTATGATGAAACTAGTACTGCCGCCATCTGGGTTCGGAACAGTGACTTTCAAGCGGAGAGTTGTGAACGGGGGGATGGTTTCGTGTGGGTTCGGTGCTCAGGGATCACCTTCTTTAGTGTGTACCTAACAGCTAACGAGTCGATATCATCTTTCCAAGCCAAGCTTAATGCTCTGGAGGGCGCTGTCTCGAACGCAGAGGGTAAAGTGCTCATTGGGGGCGACTTCAATGCTAAAGCAATCGAATGGGGCATGCCTCGGACGGATCCGCGGGGAAAATGAATCCTGGAAATTGTAGTGAATTTAAGGGTTTCCATAAGTCCGTAAAGGACTGCAGCGATGGTCTGCTGCCCCGGCAGAAGAAGATGGAGGTATCTGCCGAGAATGCCCTCGTCTGGAGACGCGTGAATGCGCTGGCAGGCTAGCATTGCGGTGTCGTGGGGCGGGTTCATTTCCCCAGCACGAGGACCCACTACAAAGATATTTCGCATTCACGAATTGGACTGCTGATCAAGGGACGACCGAAGTCGCAACAATTGTAGATAACTACACAGAGGGAAATATAACTTGTTACGAGAACAAGCGGAACCTGAGAAGAAAGGCGAACTTGGGGTGACCTCGTCATTACCCAACTAAATTCATGGCCCACAAATGAAAGAGGGGCAACCGGGTGGTGGTGGAGCCTCTTCATACCCACCCAACCGGAATAAATCCATAGATATCTTTGTTGAAGTGGCCAGGTGTTCCTCTTCTGAGTGGAAAACTCATACAACTTGAATTGTATGAACTTTCCCATCAGAAGGGGAGTACCCCGGTGACCAATTTATGTCATAGAATTATACAATTGGATTGCATAAATCGATGCCATAAAGAGGCACTCTGCTTGGGCCACTCAACCCAAAACGTCACCTGAAACAGAAAAAGGAATTAGTGAGTACCCGGCGGCTGGCTCATGTTTTGAGGTGGAAGCCTGCCACCGTACCGGGTCCGATACCCGGTTAAAAGTTGAAGAAAGGAAAGACCATCGGGTACGGTTTTAATCGATTTTTTTATTTAAGCCATCCATACCGAATTATGAAGAATATAAAAATGACTTAGAATCAATTCGAAAATGTGTGCTTTATGAATTCAAATAACGTAATAAGTATTTCATTCATTTACAACCTTAACCTTTGATCACAATTTATCATATGCCAATTATTCTAAATGTTGCCCATATTTATAAATTCAATTGTGGTACAGTAAAGCAAGTAATATTTTCCACCGTAAGACCAAGTTACACAATTCTTATCAATAGACAACACTTTTTAGTTTAGTTTACCCTATAATTTAGAGAATTTTATAAGAATCGATAAGCACGTTGATATAAAGTATTTGGGATTATTGCACAAACTAATCTATTGTTGGGTTAATATGAAACGCTGAAACAATTTCCTGCATTTCAAAAAAAAGGACATTTAACATTATTTAAAAATTTACTCGGACCGATATTTCGTACCTAAATCGTGATTCTGCCAATCAAATCTTATCAAGAAATTTTCGATGAAATAACGGTAAAATATAGAAATATTTCTAAATTTGCCTATGTAATTTAAAAATGTTGTGTTTATTGCAAAACAAAAAGGAGATTTATTACAGTTAAAAGTAGCAAAATAGATATCTTATTTTAATATTGAGTCTATTTAGGATGCATTTTACTTCGCTTATACCAAAAATGTTCAACTATATTTTTAATGAAAAAATGTACAAATCAAAATAAACAGGTACTCACCAGTATCCTGAACGAGCGCTCGCTGAAGATCTGGTGATGACGGAGAACTAGTTTTAAAGACTGTGTAGGGTTCGGTCGATTTGTTGGTGCTGATGGTCCTTTATGTACACCTGTCGACTAAAAATTATAAATAATAGCCCGTCTAATAAGAAGTTGAACATTTCTTAACAGCTCCAGATTTTCGTTCCTACTCGTTTTACAACACCGTAATTTGGATAAACAACACTAACATCCAAATTCCGTGTACCGATTCTGATACAGTTCGATTATCTTATTAATAGCTAACAGCACGATTAGAAGTGATTATAAAGGTTTTCAACATGAAAATTGAATGGCCATAACGAACACGCAGAGTCCATCGAATCACTGAAACTATCCGCCTAGAATTATTCCAATATAATTGCCAAGGGACACACTAATCAAACGAATTCTTTTTCATTCACCACCCTTCGCGTTTCATGATTCAACTCGGCAGTCACCGTGCTTTATTGGGCCCCCAAATTAATACATCGTAATTTAGTTACTTCGAATCAATCACGATCTACACCTCACAATGCGAAAACCCGTCGATGCGATTTCCTCGTCACTGCCCGTCTTACTCGGTTAACGTTTAAGACAAACGTTTCCACAGTTTATCGAGACTTCCTATGATTGCATTGTTTTAAAACCTTCTCTACTCCCATCAGCTGAATCTGCAATGATTCTCGTTCGCACTCGCACTCAATACTCACACGCCAGAAATTTCTCGCGTTCTTTGAAATCTTTTTCGAAAACTTTACGCATTCTTAAACTTCCACCGACATTATCATTATTATCCTCGATCGTGCAAAATGAGAAGTCACCGCGCAATTACCGGAAGTTTATTTTTTAAAAAAATTGTGCTTTGCTAATCCCATTTAATTTTCTTTCATAATCCGAGAGTGTCCATGCAAGATCCGTGCACGAACACGCCAACAATCTCACTTCTTTTATCGCATTTTTCGCCTACACTTTCATAATCTCCAATGTCCAATCCCGTTGAACGAACACTTGAATGCAATTCGATTGCCGAGCCTACTTCCAAAGGCGTTGTTGTGTGATGTTTTCCCATGCGACACGGAATATTGCTAGTGACCTTGAACAGAGGGAAACTGACCTTTCCCGTTGATAACAGTTTTCAGGTCTGTTTTAAACTTGCGAACACTAGATGTTATCTCGACCTCAATTTTTCCTTTCTCCTGGCTTGCAGTTACAAAATATAAAGTTAAGAAGTGGGATGGAATTGTGAAAGGAAGCAAGAAAAGAAAAAGATTCACAAATGCACTTCACTGCACTACTTTTCCGGCCTTCGTTTCGGACAAAGGAATCTTTCTTATTCTCTATGTTATATGCCTCGCGTATCACTTGGTGGGTCGCGCGATGAATTATTTACACCATTCATATAATTGATCGCTTTCTGTTTTCCTTGCTTATAAACTTGCAATTATTCCACTTTATTAGGAACTATTCAACTTTTCACCACTAGAAAGCGTTAATTATTCCCGCGTAAGTCAGAAAACAGCTACGAAAGCAGAAATCATTATCCGCAGCTAATAATCGCGTACGGCACTCTCGTTGCGACTCCCGCGTGATCGCTCTGGCGATTCGAAGCAGACTCCCAGTGAGATCTCATCCGCGCGCAAATTGCTCCCGTCGCGCGAAAAAAACCAAATTCTCATCGCGCTGTTGCGGCCACAGCTTCAATCCTTTTCGGTGGCGGGTAGCTGATATCGAGCACAAGGTCTCAGTCCGAGTCGCCTCAGAGAAAAATACACAGATTTGGGAGGGCACGCACAGTAGCACAATTCGACGCACACTCGTTTCGGTTGTTTTTCAAACTTCCGTCGTCTTTTGTAGATTCGATTAAGTTATCAATTGAAAGCAATTTTCGTTTATAATGATTAGGCGTAATTAGGTGGGAAAAAAAAATCGGAAGAATTAGACAGGCACACTTTAATTACCGACAAACAAAACAATTTTTAATTAATATTATGGTTGGAATGGGTAAAATTTGACAATTTTTGAGGGGTTTAAATGATACAATGATTTTATCGTTCATATAATTAAAGAGGTTAACCGTTTCACATTAGAATATTAACCAGTTTTAGAATTTTGTTTCCCGGGAGTTAAGTACGAAAGAAATTTTCTTGACTTATTTCTCATGCGAAAAAAGAGCGAGTGTTGCGATGGGGAAAGTGACTGAATGGTTACTCATCGTTAAATTGAGTTTGTGCTGTGTGCCTGTGGCAGCGCTGGCTTTTATAGCCATAGCTCCTCGATTATTACAGGGCAGCTAATTTTCTCGCAATCCCAAGGCGATGCGGATTGCGAAAAAGGAGCTGAAGGATCTTTCTGTGTATCATGGGTTGGCTTCGCGTCGGGACTAGAAATAACGGACAATAAAAGAAAAACACACTTGACAGACGGACGGACTGACTTATGTCTATGTTTGCCCGGAAGTATACAACCCTTGCGCGTTTTTTTGAAAATATATGCGGACGGACAAACAGATGTGACTAATTATCTATCGGCGCAGGTCTTTCGCGTGGTGTATCCCCACTTCTTTTCCCGATGGATCCGTTATCAGGTAACGGTTAGGTCCCATTACCTTTTTTATGCGGCTTTTCAAGAATCGCCTGTCCAGCTTGGCGTTGTAATGCCCCGCGGCGTCACTTTGGCGGAAATTTCGCCGGAAAACTTCATCTCCTTCTTTGAAATTAGCAGATCGTGACCGGAGATTGTACTGCGCTTCATTTGCACTTCCTGCGGCCTTAATCTTCCGTCCGATTGGTTGGCGGAGGTCTCCTAAACGTTCGTGGGGCTCCAGCGCAACGACGGGGTCTCCCAAACACTTTAATTGCCGTAACAGCCGGTATGATTTACCGTGGCAAATCATGTGCTGTCCAAAGGCGGCATAGTAAGGGGCGACACCGGTGACGGAATGATACGAGGATCGCAGGGCGCATGTGATGGCAGACAATCGCCGATCCCAATCCATTTGAGATGGGTGGACGTAGGAACGGATCGCGGCCAATAGGGTGCGGTTCAACCGTTCTGATGCGTTGGACTGAGGAGAGTATATGGGCGTCAGTTGGTGTTCAACGCCATACTGCTCAAGTAGGCCCTTAAACTGCCGAGACCGGAACTGTACTCCGTTGTCTGAGTACACACTCTCTGGAACCCCGAACACATGGAATACCCGGTTCTCTAAGAATTTCACGATCGATGGAGTTGTGAATTTACGGATAGGTTCCACCATTGGGAACTTTGAAAGCTGGTCTAGAACGACTATAGCTCCGATGTGTCCCATGGAAGACCGAGGATATGGACCGAGTAGATCGATGTATAGACGTTGGAATACGCGTTCTGGGACGTTGAGTTGACCCATAGGAGGTCAAAGAGGCTGGTTGGGCGCTTTGGTGCCTTTACAGGTCTCACAGGCGCTCACGTAGTCTTTGACCTGCGATGCCATTTTAGGCCAAAAGAAGTATTTCTTGAGTCGCCGTAACGTCCGGCCGTAACCTCCGTGGGCACTTAAAGAATGGTCATGTGCGCGGAGGATCAGATGTTGTGTCATTTCCTCCGGTACCCAGAGTTTCCAAGACTCTTCTTCCTGCCATGGATCACCAGTGGCGTATTCATTTCGTCTATACACGTAGCCGTCTATTACCTTCAAATCAGGCAGCTGTGATTGTTGGGTCGCTATGGTTTGCCTCAACTCTTTGTAGCTGTCTGATTCGAAATGTGGGCTGTCCAAATCTATTTCGATGGGGTCCTCGTCATTTATTGTCAATTCGGCTCCCTCGGGGGAAAACATCCGTGAGAGAGTGTCGGGTACGATGTTCTGGGTCCCTTTCCGATGTTTGATGGAAAACTTGAACCCTTGCAGTTTAAGAGCCCATCTGGCTAGGCGTCCATTTAAATCTGCCTGGTTCATCAACCATTGTAGTGACGCGTGGTCCGTGATGATCTCGAATTGGTGGCCCTCGATATAAGCTCGGAATTTCTTCACAGCCATTACCGCTGCAAAACATTCTTGCTCGGACACAGTATAGTTTCTTTGGGCCGAATTCAGCTTATTGGACATGAAGGCGATGGGAGCTTCCTCTCCTTCGTCGGTCAATTGCACCAGCACGGCTCCTACTCCATGTTAACTTGCGTCACAATGAATGGAGAAGGGCTTCGTGAAGTCGGGGCTGTGCAAGACAGGAGCTGATGTGAGGGCTTGTTTTAGCTCTTCAAATGCCTTTCGGCTGAGTTCGGTCCAAACGAACTTCCCTTTCCGCAACATGTCTGACAGGGGCGCTGAAACTGTTGCGTAATTCCGAACAAACCTTCGGTACCAACCGCACACACCAAGGAAACGTCGTAGCTGCTTCACTGTTTTTGGTAAGGGGAACTCATCAATCGCACGAGTTTTGTCTGGATCCGTTTTGATAGTGCCATGTCCTATGACATGTCCTAGGTATCGGTCTTCTTTCATGACAAACTTACTTTTCTGTACGTTGATGGTGAGTCCCGCCTTACTGATGTGCAGGGCTACTTCTTGTAGAAGTAGGAGGTGTTGATCGAACGTTTCCGTGATGAGTAACAGATCATCAAGGTACACGAACACTTGGTGTTTCAGGTGAGGTGGGATGGATGACCTTGTCCATCAACCGAGTCATCGTTTGCGGCGCATTACACAGGCCAAAGGGCATTGTGACGAACTGATATAATGGTCGTCCAGGCACTGTGAAGGCGGTCTTGTCCCTCGAGCCCTCATCGAGTGGAATTTGCCAGAAGGCGTCTTTTAGGTCGAGACTGGTGATATAATTGGCTTTCGGCAGTCTCCCTAGTATTCCATCGATGAGTGGAAGAGGGTACGCGTCCTTGATGGTGACCGCGTTTACCTTACGAGCATCAAGACAGAGGCGGACTTTACCTGGCTTCACCACCAAGGTTACCGGTGATGACCAGGCGCTTTGGGACTCCTCTATGACCCCCAACTCGAGCATCCTATCCAGCTCCGCATACACCAATTTCTCCATGGCCGATGAGATGGCGTAGTGTCTCTGTTTAATCGTTTTACTATCGCCAACGTCGATGGCGTGTGAGACTAGGGTGGTGCGGCCAAGACCTTGAGTAGCGTAAGATGGGAAAGCAGCGATGGATGCTTCCAGGCGTTGCCGTTGGTTAGGCGTCAGGTCATGCCTATCGGGAGTAGAAGTGATTTCGTTGACATATCTGGTGTTTAAAGTCAAATCTGTGAATAAATCGGAGGCCAGTCCAAAGCGAAGGACGAAATCGACGCCAAGGTACACATTCTGAGTCGAAGACGGAATAATGTAGAAAGTAATATCCTTCGTCTGACCCCTGAACGTCACGGGTGTGGTTAGTTTACCTCGTATAGGGTGTTTGGTGCCATCAGCTGTACTGATTTCAGTGCGCCAGGATTTAATCAAGTTCGGATAGTTTTGGAGCACCCTCGAGGCAAAGCTCGAGGCAAGACAACTGATACTGGCACCCGTGTCGATCAATGCAAACACGGTTTCGTCCAACACTTTAATTGGATGATAAGGTCTGATCTCATTCTCAGCATTCTCAGTTTAAGGTTTGACGGCAGGTGCGCACTCTCTTGCGGAAATTCCGCCAACGACGAGTTGACCATTTTGTCGTGCGCGGGCGGGAAGTGACTACTTCGGAAGCAAATATTCGCTCTCGAGCCACCCGATATTCCTGCATTCGAACATGATAAGGTTTTAGAGTGCGTATTTGAGGCTGCCGGGGTTCTTCTGGCAGTGACTGCGATGGTCGCTTCAATAGTGTCGTTGGCGAGGTCTCCGGAAGAGAGTGAACATCCGCAGTCATAGTGGTCATGGCTGGTGGGTTAACGTCAGGTTTGTTGGGGTGAGCAGCTGGCTGAGGAGCTACTGTGGGGGCTTCGAGTACCGCTGAGGTGGTCGTGTACTCCTTTGGCCGTTTTTTCGCGCGGCACATTCAGAACAGTCCGGGAAGTAAGTGTCCGGCTTGCCGCAACCGTAGCAGAAAACCTTACGCTCTGCTTGGCATGAAATGAACCGGTGTCCGGTTTGATGGCAATTCCAGCAGGTCGTAAGACTTCCCACTGCTGCTACAGCAAGCTGGTCTTGGTCCAAATCTTCCTCCAGATCCATGGTGGTATAATCTGGGGCCAATTCCGAGATTCCTCGTCGAGGACCCGTCCTAGCTAGTAAGTATGGCCGGTCCCGGAGATCTTCCTCAAACCCTTCTGGGCGACGCACAGTTCTCAGCAGGGCCTCCATACTCTGTGGATCGGAGTTCACGATATGGCGACGAATCTCCGGCCTTAGATTGCGCCTTAGCAGGCGCAGTAATTGGGTAGAAGACAACGGCTCTGACAACTGGTCATTCAGCCGAAGGATATCGGCTCGATATTGATGGAAGGACTCGTCCGGACGCTGCCATCTAGCATTCATCTTGTCCAGTACTAATTCGTCCATGTCGACCGTAGGGTATTCCATGCGGAGTACCTCCTTCAACCGTGACCAGCGTATTGATGGTGGGGCCGAATGTATTCGCCAATATGTCTCAAGTGCTGCTCCCCTAAGCAGCATTGGCAAGTATCCTGCGAGTGCCGTGTGGTCTCCTGCTAGCATCTGCTCAATCAGCGACTCCACCCGACTAATGAAAACTTCCACCGTTATAGTATTGGGTTCCCCGCTGAAATGCAGATTCCACCCCTGGATGATGCTGGGGATCTGCGTTGGCTTCAGCCGATACGTAGCGTGTGGATGGATGCGTTGGTCCGGCGGAATCACTGGAGCCTGATTTGGTGGCGGTGCTTGGCTCAATCGGGGCCGGTACACTGGAGCCAACGGATTCATTGCCGCACCGGGCCGGATTCGTTCGTGATCGCGCCGCGAGTCTATCGGAAAATCCCACGGATTTGGGTCCGAATCCCACATCGGAGGCGTTCTTGGCCGAGGTGGTACTGGATTCTCCTTCTGGCTTTCCAGCGAGGCTTCCCGGGTGGACAGGTTCTGCGTGAGCGCCATTAAGTCTTGTAAAACTGTCGCCTCCACAGCCACAGTGGGTCTCGCCTCTTCCGCGGGCGGAACTGCTTCAGCTCGGCCCATTAAGTCAGGCTCATCAGCCGCTGTTGGAACCTGCTCCCGCCGGTCCTTTGTTTTGGGCACCGCCCTTTGAGCAGCTGGAAGCTCTAGGTGGCTGGAAGGTCGCTCCGCTGAGGTGGCTGGTTGTCGGCATAGGGGGCAAGTCCGGCTGACTAGTAAATGCTGGGTCACGCAGGCTTCATGGAACTCATATCCGCACGCCAACGTTTGTACGGACGCTCAATCATTTCGTGCTTGCTGACAGATGACACACAATGCCGTGGGCCCTGCTTCCGAACGCAACCTGCGCTTGTCTGGCGTGCGTTTGGTCGACATCCTAACAATGTTGACGCTAATAATAATAGAATAGTAAAAATGCTAGATGATGCTATAAAAGAAATAATTAAATATTATTAAGACAACACACAAAAAGCGGCCGAAAGTGGCGAACTATTCAGAATCCTCTCAAAAAAAAACCAAAGGTATGAAAAAAAAAAGTTTAATAATTTACGTTATCCAAGACAAAATAACCGGTCTTTCCTTTCCGTCCTTCCTCCCAAGTATGGACACCATGGCACAATCCTTCTCTAGCGTTTCAGGGACACTCTCTTGTGGCACCATGAATATCAGGGTTCAGAAGTGATCCCTCATCCACAAATTTTCTCAAGTTACACTTGTCAGCCCAGGGTTGGATTCTAATCCACAAGCAGCGCGTGTCTTGTCATGGATAGTCATGGATTAGCTAATCAGCCAATCACATGAAATCAAAATCCATGTAATTTAAGACACCTAGGCACCCCTGGTTAGGGGAGCGGATCAGAATCCTCCGCAAAAAGTTGTTGGGATAATAACTTCCGAACACAAAAAGGGACTCTAATATCATTTGGCCTTACTAGTTATACAATGGTGGTAAACCACCAAAGTATAAATCACAAGCAGAACCAAACGATATTGATGTCCAAACACAACACACGTCTGGCAGTTATTACTCGCTGGGGCACGATCAGTGCAATTACCCTCGGGAGTTATCTACCCGCCAAAAATACTAACACCTTGTGGGGACACCTAGAGACGATGGACTGTCTCGTGCTCACGACTGATGATACAGCCGGGCTTTTCGGGCCCCACGCTGCGCGCCATTTGTAGTGAATAGAAGAGTTTCCATAAGTCCGTAAAGGACTGCAGCGATGGTCTGCTGCCCCGGCAGAAGAAGATGGAGGTATCTGCCGAGAATGCCCTCGTCTGGAGACGCGTGAATGCGCTGGCAGGCTAGCATTGCGGTGTCGTGGGACGGGTTCATTTCCCCAGCACGAGGACCCACTACAAAGATATTTCGCATTCACGAATTGGACTGCTGATCAAGGGACGACCGAAGTCGCAACAATTGTAGATAACTACACAGAAGGAAATATAACTTGTTACGAGAACAAGCGGAACCTGAGAAGAAAGGCGAACTTGGGGTGACCTCGTCATTATCCAACTAAATTCATGGCCCACATATGAAAGAGGAGCAACCGGGTGGTGGTGGAGCCTCTTCATACCCACCCAACCGGAATAAATCCATAGATATCTTTGTTGAAGTGGCCAGGTGTTCCTCTTCTGAGTGGAAAACTCATACAACTTGAATTGTATGAACTTTCCCATCAGAAGGGGAGTACCACGATGACCAATTTATGTCATAGAATTATACAATTGGATTGCATAAATCGATGCCATAAAGAGGCACTCTGCTTGGGCCACTCAACCCAAAACGTCACCTGAAACAGAAAAAGGAATTAGTGAGTACCCGGCGGCTGGCTCATGTTTTGAGGTGGAAGCCTGCCACCGTACCGGGTCCGATACCCGGTTAAAAGTTGAAGAAAGGAAAGACCATCGGGTACGGTTTTAATCGATTTTTTTATTTAAGCCATCCATACCGAATTATGAAGAATATAAAAATGACTTAGAATCAATTCGAAAATGTGTGCTTTATGAATTCAAATAACGTAATAAGTATTTCATTCATTTACAACCTTAACCTTTGATCACAATTTATCATATGCCAATTATTCTAAATGTTGCCCATATTTATAAATTCAATTGTGGTACAGTAAAGCAAGTAATATTTTCCACCGTAAGACCAAGTTACACAATTCTTATCAATAGACAACATTTTAGTTTAGTTTACCCTATAATTTAGAGAATTTTATAAGAATCGATAAGCACGTTGATATTTGGGATTATTGCACAAACTAATCTATTGTTGGGTTAATATGAAACGCTGAAACAATTTCCTGCATTTCAAAAAAAAGGACATTTAACATTATTTAAAAATTTACTCGGACCGATATTTCGTACCTAAATCGTGATTCTGCCAATCAAATCTTATCAAGAAATTTTCGATGAAATAACGGTAAAATATAGAAATATTTCTAAATTTGCCTATGTAATTTAAAAATGTTGTGTTTATTGCAAAACAAAAAGGAGATTTATTACAGTTAAAAGTAGCAAAATAGATATCTTATTTTAATATTGAGTCTATTTAGGATGCATTTTACTTCGCTTATACCAAAAATGTTCAACTATATTTTTAATGAAAAAATGTACAAATCAAAATAAACAGGTACTCACCAGTATCCTGAACGAGCGCTCGCTGAAGATCTGGTGATGACGGAGAACTAGTTTTGAAGATTGTGTAGGGTTCGGTCGATTTGTTGGTGCTGATGGTCCTTTATGTACACCTGTCGACTAAAAATTATAAATAATAGCCCGTCTAATAAGAAGTTGAACATTTCTTAACAGCTCCAGATTTTCGTTCCTACTCGTTTTACAACACCGTAATTTGGATAAACAACACTAACATCCAAATTCCGTGTACCGATTCTGATACAGTTCGATTATCTTATTAATAGCTAACAGCACGATTAGAAATGATTATAAAGGTTTTCAACATGAAAATTAAATGGCCATAACGAACACGCAGAGTCCATCGAATCACTGAAACTATCCGCCTAGAATTATTCCAATATAATTGCCAAGGGACACACTAATCAAACGAATTCTTTTTCATTCACCACCCTTCGCGTTTCATGATTCAACTCGGCAGTCACCGTGCTTTATTGGGCCCCCAAATTAATACATCGTAATTTAGTTACTTCGAATCAATCACGATCTACACCTCACAATGCGAAAACCCGTCGATGCGATTTCCTCGTCACTGCCCGTCTTACTCGGTTAACGTTTAAGACAAACGTTTCCACAGTTTATCGAGACTTCCTATGATTGCATTGTTTTAAAACCTTCTCTACTCCCATCAGCTGAATCTGCAATGATTCTCGTTCGCACTCGCACTCAATACTCACACGTCAGAAATTTCTCGCGTTCTTTGAAATCTTTTTCGAAAACTTTACGCATTCTTAAACTTCCACCGACATTATCATTATTATCCTCGATCGTGCAAAATGAGAAGTCACCGCGCAATTACCGGAAGTTTATTTTTTAAAAAAATTGTGCTTTGCTAATCCCATTTAATTTTCTTTCATAATCCGAGAGTGTCCATGCAAGATCCGTGCACGAACACGCCAACAATCTCACTTCTTTTATCGCATTTTTCGCCTACACTTTCATAATCTCCAATGTCCAATCCCGTTGAACGAACACTTGAATGCAATTCGATTGCCGAGCCTACTTCCAAAGGCGTTGTTGTGTGATGTTTTCCCATGCGACACGGAATATTGCTAGTGACCTTGAACAGAGGGAAACTGACCTTTCCCGTTGATAACAGTTTTCAGGTCTGTTTTAAACTTGCGAACACTAGATGTTATCTCGACCTCAATTTTTCCTTTCTCCTGGCTTGCAGTTACAAAATATAAAGTTAAAAAGTGGGATGGAATTGTGAAAGGAAGCAAGAAAAGAAAAAGATTCACAAATGCACTTCACTGCACTACTTTTCCGGCCTTCGTTTCGGACAAAGGAATCTTTCTTATTCTCTATGTTATATGCCTCGCGTATCACTTGGTGGGTCGCGCGATGAATTATTTACACCATTCATATAATTGATCGCTTTCTGTTTTCCTTGCTTATAAACTTGCAATTATTCCACTTTATTAGGAACTATTCAACTTTTCACCACTAGAAAGCGTTAATTATTCCCGCGTAAGTCAGAAAACAGCTACGAAAGCAGAAATCATTATCCGCAGCTAATAATCGCGTACGGCACTCTCGTTGCTACTCCCGCGTGATCGCTCTGGCGATTCGAAGCAGACTCCCAGTGAGATCTCATCCGTGCGCAAATTGCTCCCGTCGCGCGAAAAAAACCAAATTCTCATCGCGCTGTTGCGGCCACAGCTTCAATCCTCTTCGGTGGCGGGTAGCTGATATCGAGCACAAGGTCTCAGTCCGAGTCGCCTCAGAGAAAAATACACAGATTTGGGAGGGCACGCACAGTAGCACAATTCGACGCACACTCGTTTCGGTTGTTTTTCAAACTTCCGTCGTCTTTTGTAGATTCGATTAAGTTATCAATTGAAAGCAATTTTCGTTTATAATGATTAGGCGTAATTAGGTGGGAAAAAAAATTGGAAGAATTAGACAGGCACACTTTAATTACCGACAAACAAAACAATTTTTAATTAATATTATGGTTGGAATGGGTAAAATTTGACAATTTTTGAGGGGTTTAAATGATACAATGATTTTATTGTTCATATAATTAAAGGGGTTAACCGTTTCGTTCTAAGCATTTGTATACCGCATTACACCGCAATTCGTTAAATTATATTCAAAAGATATTGTAATAAAATCACTACACATTAGAATATTAACCAGTTTTAGAATTTTGTTTCCCGGGAGTTAAGTACGAAACAAATTTTCTTGACTTATTTCTCATGCGAAAAAAGAGCGAGTGTTGCGATGGGGAAAGTGACTGAATGGTTACTCATCGTTAAATTGAGTTTGTGCTGTGTGCCTGTGGCAACGCTGGCTTTTATAGCCATAGCGCCTCGATTATTACAAAATGGCGGCCAGGACGACCCTCGTCGTACTAAACTCCGGAAACACGCCGACTTTCCGCGGTATTGGCTGTGAGGGAACCATACCGGATGTGACATTCGCCTCGGAGTCCTAGTATGGAGGATACACAACTGGAAAGTATTAGAGGACTACTCAGCCAGTGATCACCAGTGCATTCTGCTTGAGATAAGTGATGCTATCTCCCGACGTCCGTGCTCTCGGCCTTCTACAACTGGATGAAACATCGGAAGGATGGACGTCGAGAGGTTCGTCAAGGTTCTCACAGCAGTTGAGCCGCTGCAGGGAGCTTCGGAGGGGACGGAAGAATTGGCAGCTAAAGACGTGGTGAACTCTACTATGAGCACAATTACGACTGCTTGCTGCGCTTCTATGCTCCGTCGGAGACCCCGGCGCGGCAAGCTCCCAGTGTACTGGTGGTCTACTGAAATCGCTGAAAAGCGAAGGGAGTGTCACAAACTTCGGCGTGTGGCTCAATGGGCGCGGAACGGCGACGAAGCATGCAACCAGGTGGCAGCATATAAGTTGGCCAGGAAATGCCTTCGCAAACTGATCAACAGTAGCAAGGCTCGCTGCTGGCAAGACCTAGTGGACAATGTGAACAAGGATCCGTGGGGTCTTGGCTACAAGCCGGTCATGGGGAAGTAAACGCGAGTGAATTACAAAGTGAAGTGTGTAGTTTTTCATTATTTGCTGAGAAAATAAACTGACGTGCAGTATTTTTCCTGGCTCAGGTGAGTAAAATGTAACCAAACATAAAATCATGAGAAGCGCCATCAATTTAAGTGGATTTTTTACATTAGTCCATAACCACGCGATATTTTATTACAGAAAAGTGAAACTGTATTTTGGACTTGTGCCGTGTAAAAAAAGTGGTTTTGCCGATAGGTTTGGTGATTTACGCGAGTGAAATACGTTTCATGTCTGCTCCTTGAACATTGACATATGTCGAATAAATAGGTGAAAATGTTTTGATCGCGGACTTAATTCGTGGATGTTTCAATCAAATTAACTTTAAATCAATTCGTTTTATGGTTTCGTGTTTGCGTTTTGTCCAGAGTGTGTTTATTTTTGTAAACATTTTGATTTGAAATGTTTGCAGCGAGAGTCATTGCGGAAATTTTTGTATATTACGTGTCGAGTCCAACGAAAACGTTAAGGAACGTTCATGAATATTGAATATCTGGTTGTTTTGAAATCATAGAAAGAGTCAGATAAGTGTACACGATAAAATTCCATTTAGAAAAATTGGAAAATACTGCAGTACGAAGTGTTTTTATCTCAACACAGCGCGACGTGATCTGGGGGCCACTAAAACTTATTTTCGAAGCATGGCGGTTAAAATTGAAAAAAAATGTTTATCTACCGGAAAACGAAGAAAGCCGACTTCAAAGTGCGCTACAAAGAATGAAATGAATTTTAGGGAAGTGGTACTAAATTACCAAGTAAAATCACTAATGTAGCACCGCTTTTATAAAATTTAATTCTTCTTTTACTTTGGAGTCGGTTTTTTTTTAAATTTTGGGTGAATTTCTTAAGAGAATTTTACCTATTACGTAGAGTTCTTTTTATATATATATATATATATAGATATATATATATATATATATATATATATATAGATATATATATATATATATATATATATATATATATATACATATATAGATATATATACGTATAAATATATATATATATATATATATATATATATATATATATATATATATATATATATGTATATAAGTGTATATACATGTATATATATATATATATATATATATATATATATATATATATATATATATATATATATATATATATATATATATATATATATATATAAATATGTATATATATATATATATATATATATATATATATATATATATATATATATATATATATAAATATATATAAATATGTATATATATATATATATATATATATATATATATATATATATATATATATATATATATATATATATATATATATATATATTGGATATATATATACATATATATATATATATATATATATATATATATATATATATATATATATATATATATATATATACATATATATATATATATAGATATCTATATATATAGATATATAATATATAGGATATAAGGAAAATCCGGACTATGCTAGAGATTACAATTTCGCTCCAATTTTCACAAAACTTTTAGGAAAGGCGTATTGGATGAATATGTCAGTCAAGTTGTTTAACCAGCTCAATCAGTCGGGGGAAAACAAAATGGTGGCCATTTTAAACGAAAAGTTGTGATTCCTGTTCTAAAGAAACCATTGCTCTTATTTGTACGAAATTTGGTACAGAGGTTCATTGAGGTGTGCGATGAATTTCACAATAAAAAATCCAAAGTCGAACAGTTTGAAACAAAATAGCGGTAAACATTGGATGTTGTAGTTGTGACCAAACTTTTCAATCGATATTAATGAAATTCGCTATTTTTATAAAGACTACAAGTGTCTAAAGAACTATATAAAAAGACTAGAGATCAGGTCTCCAAAAACAAAATGGCGGCTTGTTGAAGCATGAAATTTCAAACGCATCTCAAAGACCCAATAATTCGATTTAAATTAAATTTATTTTCACGATAAAAAACAATTAGATCTAAATGCTTTGCTATTTTGGTGCGCATAGATGGGCAAGTTTCAAAATGGCGGCGACTCAAATATGCGATTTTTTCAGATTTTTAAGGCCCTCTAGTGGCTACATTTTCCAATGCATTTTGATGAAACTTAAAATCGTGGATAATTGTACTAAGTTCTTGTACTAAACAAAAAATTACAAAAATCGGATGAAAAATAAAGAAGTCGAAAATTTACAACCTAATATTTTTAGTTGCCATTTCCCTAAAAAATTTATGCTATTGCCCTATCTAGAGGGAAACTACGATTTGAATGAGATTTGGCAGATTGACTGATGAGACTCTAAGATAGAAATATTTTAAAAAATCCAAAAAATGCATCAATTCAAAATGATGGCCCCCAAAAATCAGAAGGTAAGTGCAATTCGCTATCTTAGTACCAACTGAAGTAATAAATGTTTTTCATGGAAACGTTTTTAATGGCTTAACTTGTAATTATTTATCCAAAAGACCATTTTAGGGGATTATAAAATATTTTTATACTACCCTATTAAAATCGTGATCTGTCCTTTCGTCCTTCTCTCCGTCCGTCCGTGCGTCACAGCAAGTTTAATCGCAAACCACACAAGCTAGAGTTATGAAATTTTCTACGTAGGTCAAGAATTGTGCTCTCTCAAATGTCTTCAAAAAAACTCCACCAGAATAATATCAGCACATATGACAATTTTTCGGCTATCTTTCTGTAGTAAACAATTAATTCGCAAACGCTGCATTCTCATAAAGCTTATCACCAAGAATATGATAAACCTCATCAAATGATGAACAAAATATTGACCCCAATTTCGAAATTAACTTCGAGCCTATGCGAGTTATCACAATAGCAAAGGCAAAAGCTCGTGACTTCATGAATTTGATCTTTCGCCGTCTCCTGTATCTACCTCTATGGCTTGCTCATACATGCTTCTCGCTTGTGGTTACCCGTTGCCATGTACGCGTCATCCATATGTTGAAGCGTTTTATGGTTTCGTGTTTGCGTTTTGTCCAGAGTGTGTTTATTTTTGTAAACATTTTGATTTGAAATGTTTGCAGCGAGAGTCATTGCGGAAATTTTTGTATATTACGTGTCGAGTCCAACGAAAACGTTAAGGAACGTTCATGAATATTGAATATCTGGTTGTTTTGAAATCATAGAAAGAGTCAGATAAGTGTACACGATAAAATTCCATTTAGAAAAATTGGAAAATACTGCAGTACGAAGTGTTTTTATCTCAACACAGCGCGACGTGATCTGGGGGCCACTAAAACTTATTTTCGAAGCATGGCGGTTAAAATTGAAAAAAAATGTTTATCTACCGGAAAACGAAGAAAGCCGACTTCAAAGTGCGCTACAAAGAATGAAATGAATTTTAGGGAAGTGGTACTAAATTACCAAGTAAAATCACTAATGTAGCACCGCTTTTATAAAATTTAATTCTTCTTTTACTTTGGAGTCGGTTTTTTTTTAAATTTTGGGTGAATTTCTTAAGAGAATTTTACCTATTACGTAGAGTTCTTTATATATATATATATATATATATATATATATATATATATATATATATATATATATATATATATATATATATATATATATATATATATATATATATATATATATATATATACATATATAGATATATATACGTATAAATATATATATATATATATATATATATATATATATATATATATATATATATATATATATATATATGTATATAAGTGTATATACATGTATATATATATATATATATATATATATATATATATATATATATATATATATATATATATATAAATATGTATATATATATATATATATATATATATATATATATATATATATATAAATATATATAAATATGTATATATATATATATATATATATATATATATATATATATATTGGATATATATATATATACATATATATATATATATATATATATATATATATATATATATATATATATACATATATATATATATAGATATCTATATATATATATATATATATATAATATATAGGATATAAGGAAAATCCGGACTATGCTAGAGATTACAATTTCGCTCCAATTTTCACAAAACTTTTAGGAAAGGCGTATTGGATGAATATGTCAGTCAAGTTGTTTAACCAGCTCAATCAGTCGGGGGAAAACAAAATGGTGGCCATTTTAAACGAAAAGTTGTGATTCCTGTTCTAAAGAAACCATTGCTCTTATTTGTACGAAATTTGGTACAGAGGTTCATTGAGGTGTGCGATGAATTTCACAATAAAAAATCCAAAGTCGAACAGTTTGAAACAAAATAGCGGTAAACATTGGATGTTGTAGTTGTGACCAAACTTTTCAATCGATATTAATGAAATTCGCTATTTTTATAAAGACTACAAGTGTCTAAAGAACTATATAAAAAGACTAGAGATCAGGTCTCCAAAAACAAAATGGCGGCTTGTTGAAGCATGAAATTTCAAACGCATCTCAAAGACCCAATAATTCGATTTAAATTAAATTTATTTTCACGATAAAAAACAATTAGATCTAAATGCTTTGCTATTTTGGTGCGCATAGATGGGCAAGTTTCAAAATGGCGGCGACTCAAATATGCGATTTTTTCAGATTTTTAAGGCCCTCTAGTGGCTACATTTTCCAATGCATTTCGATGAAACTTAAAATCGTGGATAATTGTACTAAGTTCTTGTACTAAACAAAAAATTACAAAAATCGGATGAAAAATAAAGAAGTCGAAAATTTACAACCTAATATTTTTAGTTGCCATTTCCCTAAAAAATTTATGCTATTGCCCTATCTAGAGGGAAACTACGATTTGAATGAGATTTGGCAGATTGACTGATGAGACTCTAAGATAGAAATATTTTAAAAAATCCAAAAAATGCATCAATTCAAAATGATGGCCCCCAAAAATCAGAAGGTAAGTGCAGGTCGCTATCTTAGTACCAACTGAAGTAATAAATGTTTTTCATGGAAACGTTTTTAATGGCTTAACTTGTAATTATTTATCCAAAAGACCATTTTAGGGGATTATAAAATATTTTTATACTACCCTATTAAAATCGTGATCTGTCCTTTCGTCCTTCTCTCCGTCCGTCCGTGCGTCACAGCAAGTTTAATCGCAAACCACACAAGCTAGAGTTATGAAATTTTCTACGTAGGTCAAGAATTGTGCTCTCTCAAATGTCTTCAAAAAAACTCCACCAGAATAATATCAGCACATATGACAATTTTTCGGCTATCTTTCTGTAGTAAACAATTAATTCGCAAACGCTGCATTCTCATAAAGCTTATCACCAAGAATATGATAAACCTCATCAAATGATGAACAAAATATTGACCCCAATTTCGAAATTAACTTCGAGCCTATGCGAGTTATCACAATAGCAAAGGCAAAAGCTCGTGACTTCATGAATTTGATCTTTTGCCGTCTCCTGTATCTACCTCTATGGCTTGCTCATACATGCTTCTCGCTTGTGGTTACCCGTTGCCATGTACGCGTCATCCATATGTTGAAGCTTCGCCGCAACGTGCATGGTTATCATGATATTGTTTATCTGCCGTAATATGCATTGGCGTCATTGGCTGACGCTTTTAGCGCTTAACGAAAGGCGGGAGTTCCACTCGCTCGTTCGTAGCATGAAGCTTCCATTCGCTGGCGCTGAACGGTAGGCGAGGAGTTTCCTTCGCTCGTTCATAACAACTGGCCCATTTCCACGTTGTCCGAAACAAAATTGTTTCGCAATTATGGGCATTGACTTTCATTCGCCAACTATCTGTGTAGAGCCTTTTAGTCTGCCATATAAATGAACAAATCATCATCATATGCTACTAATGATCGCATTGGTGAGACGTTAAAATTAAAACCATTGAATAGGTTGCGAATGAATATTTAAAAGAGTAGAGGCGTAGTAACCGTTCTTCTTATAAACCATTCACGACACTGAAGTCGCTCATTGTCATTAGATTTCTATCAGTTACAACAAATGATTTCCCGTACAACATATTGCATATCATGTCGACAAGGTGCCTGAAAACTCCACGCCATATCGAAGGCTTCCTCCATATCAATGAGATATGCTCCAACACATTTTCTATCATTTATTTTCCAACAAATGTCCCGAATTTCTTTCGTTATGACGTGTATGATCGAATGCCTTAGACAAAAACCAAGTTGACGATTGGGTATCAACTCATATTTCTCAATGTGGGCGTCTTGCTGATGTTAGGCAGCAAGCTGATTGAAAGATTAATTTTAGTATATGAATATATCTTCAAGTTCGAATATATCTTGGAGTTTTCCCATTGACTCAGGAAATATGAATTGTTAAACATGTTGTTCAACAATATGCAATAACTCCTTATATCTTTTACTTATGCTCTACAGTGAGCTTTTATTGCTTCGTGGGGATATTAATCTCGTTTTCGGATGGCTCCGATAGCTTGAAATTACTTATGAAATTTTTTGTAGCTACTTGATTGAGTTGCTTATTTAATAATTTTTTCTGAAAACTTATTAAAAGAAGGTGGTTTTGACGTATGTATTGATTCTCATCGGGCCATCATTCTTATTAGATACACACCGATAATGGTGACCACCATGCTTAGAGGTGAGAGAGTTATTTTAATTTTCCTACTAATGCGAACTCAATATATTTTTGTAACTACGAATTATGTTCAGGTTAAATTTCCTCCTGTTAGTACTTGTCTTTGCTATACTTTAAATTGATCAATTAACCCTTATTACATCCATTTTTTGTAAATCTATATGATAATAAATATTAAATAATCAACTCAATCATGTAGCTACAAAAAAATTTCAGAAGTAATTTCAAGCTATCGGAGCCATCCGAAAACGAGATTGATATCCCCACGAAGCAATATAAGCTCATTGTAGAGCAAAAATTATCGTATAGATTTACATTAAATTGATGTAAAATGGGTTAAACGACCAATTTAAAGTTTAACAAAGTCCTTATATCAACTTCAGGTGAATGTCGAAGAGCTATGTTTGGAATATCGTCAGTATTACATGATTTTTGTTGTTTACCCTGCCAAATATGAAACACAATTCTTCATAGCTGACAAAATAATCAATACCGTCCAAGTTCGATATGAAGTCAGATGTCAATGTTTAACTAAAATTAAGAATTGATTCGCCGTTCAGGCTTGATTTGAACTTTTGAAATTTTTTTTTTGCTAGATAGATCAACTCAAAATGCGTTCTAACTAGGGCAAGTTTCTACAATCAATCCTGTCCCCATTTCTGTCCGGAGTCGTCACTAGCGACTTCAAGATTCAATACCTTCACTTGAGACCTTTTGCGAAAGAAGCTATTCACTTTCGCAAAAACGCCATCTGGGTCCTATGGGTTAGTACTCCTTAGTTTTTCAGGCCATTGATTGCTGACCTCACTCCTGAATTATGAATGGATTAAGCTCCGGAATTCTTCAGGTGTAATTCCAACAAGGCCAATGAGGGATGGTTTTAGTCCGAAAATCCTCGATAAATATTGTTAATGTGTTTAAGAAGAAAGCTCTTCAATCTTTTTAACCTTGTGGTGGTTGGTGTTCCATATCGTATTTTTAGTTTTGGGAACTACTTGCTCATTTATTTCCAATGTCAGGTTCTCTAGCTTTGACAAATAGAGATATATTTTGTCATTATTTGAATCTCTATCATTCGAAACCATTTAGCAAGAGTTGCCACCATCAGAAGAAAGACATTGCCTCTCCTAATCCCGACTATACTTCTTTTGAAATTTTCCCCAATTCGTTTTTTGAAATGTAACCGATGATTTTCATACCAAACTGGAATCAGGAAGACATTATCCCTTTGATGTTTGATTCCCATTACGATCGCATTATGGTCGTTATCGTAAGGAAGCACCTGCATTTTCCGTTGAGATCTATTAAAGCTGAATTCAATCCTTGCGTCAGCAATGCAGAAGTCCAAATATGAATTTCTCCTAGGGTATGTTGGAAACTCCAACTGTATTCGATTTGTTTCTCTGCTATCCACGATTTCAGGAATACACCTCTTGGATCATAGTTAGCGTTCATCCATGATGTATGCTGGGCATTCAAGTCACCGGCAGGAAGATAAGAATTATGCAGCCTGTCGAATTCGAGTATTTCAAGTAAGTATTCTTGACCCTCCTTGAACTTTAGAGCGTTTCGACCAATTGGATAGGCAGAGATAACGAAGAGGTTATCCCCACCTGGCAGTGAGATTTTATCGACTTTATCAATATTTTGAAAACAATAGGGTCTTCCAATAAATATTCCGGGGCCACCTCCCCCTTCGCCTTTACCCCATCGTTTCCTACGAATTCAAAATCCGCGAATGTCATGGAGTGCCATTAATTGAGGTGAGCTCCAGTGACATGGCAGGGCTTTTGAAGGCTGATGAATTCCAGGAGATAGTCGCGTTAATGTAGAGTAACAATGAAGTTGACGCTAACCGATGTGAAACGAAACCTGTCCATGGAAATAGGACTGCATGGCAAGTTATTTTGAAACATCTGAAAGATCTCAACGCGGGAAAACAAAGTTAATTTTTGAATCTTGTTTGTTGATTCTTGCCGATAAAGAATTAAGTTGCTAGTAAATAAAGTTGGTAATTAATTTGAAGAAGCACCGCATTATCGCCACTTCCATTATTTACAGCGTTGTTTGTTGGTCCTCTAGCGGTGAGCGCAAATGATAACCCGGGCTTGACGAAGTTGGATGATATCACACTGCGCTGTGCTCGCCTTTGTTCTGGAATAAATTTAAACTTTGCATCTTTATATCGGGGCATCCTTGATATGATGCTGGATGACTAAATACACCGCAGTTGACACCGTACAATTTTTTTTAGGCTGCGTCTGAGCAAATTTGCACTCACCGAGGGGCGTGAATTTCTTTGCATTTTACGCACCGATTTTACATGGTGTGGATGGTAGCTGAATAACCAAATCACCGATACTAGTAACACTGGTTGACTTCTCAATTCTGGAGGCGTTCTACCTCACCAATCTGAAATTCAAGTACCTTATCTGCTGACGGGCACTTCGACTGCCTTTTTTAGAAATTTATACCAGATAAAGGTGTTAATTTTTCTTTTCTACGGTCGGTCTCTTTATCGCAAAGGTTTTGACAGAAATGAATTCAATTTCTAGTGAAGCTCCCTCGAGCACCTGAAGGAGATTGACTGTATCCTTTTCACAGTCCAGTTCTGATTTTTTTCACTTTTTGGGGTATAAATCAAGTGTGGAATCTTCCCGGAATTCAGCGCATCTTTGACTGACCTGAAGTCTAGCAGTGATTTTATTTGAGTAGTTAATTTTTCCGATTTACTCTTGATTTTGAAACTGCTCAATCTTTTTTGGCTGCCAGTAGACGAACCATATCTCTTCCGGTTTGTCTGAATACATTTAATGGCGGAACTTTTTCTGCCTTGTTGCTGGTGTCTTTTAAGGAACTTGCAGATCTGCGAATTGGTTTCTTCTCAGTATTTTTATTTTTTAAATATTGATTAAAATTTATAGTATTTTCTTTATTGGAATTACCTTCAAAATCTTCTTATATTTCTATTTCTTTTTAAGGTTCTTTCAACGCTGCAAAATGGTTGTGAATATCGCTAATGTCTCCATCACTTAAAATTTCTTTCGGTATCGTTTGTGATTATATTTTCTTTTATGAATAACTATCACCAGCTTCATATTAGACATTTTTCCAGGTTTCCCTAACGGGGGGAAGCCATCGGGCTCCTCCAGTCCGAAAGCTGTCTTGAGGTTCGCTTTTCTTTACGTGTCGAAGTAAAATTATATTCGATATAAATTCGACAGTATTAGCTTTTGATCTATAAAATTCATTGGGATTTTGGAAGAGTTCTTCGGCATTACTATGATAAAATGTTAATGTCGTCCGCATAGGCTGCCTCGTGTATCAACAGACGTACCCTAGAGCCGAATTGAATAGCGCAGCTCTGACTAGATTATACTGATGCACTGAATGAGGGACTCGATGATTGCTCATGAGTTTAGCCTCACACTGGAGAAAACCAAAGTTTCATCTTGATAAAGATGAGAATCCCCAAAATAAGGACTATCAATATTGGGAAAATGCAGGTCGATTAAAAACCAGCTGTGAAATACCTGAGCATATTAATAAGTTTCAAGAGGAGTTTTTTTCGAGCAAATTAGAGTAACAGCTGATAAGAATGCAGCTTTTGTAATGGCTCTTCTACATACACAAAGTGAAGATATATTGCGTGGATGAGGCCATGACTCTGTTGGATGTATAATGAGACTTATTTCTACATGACGCAGCTTTTGATTGAGCATGGATGTTTTTGGTCTTACCTGCACAAGATTGGTAAGTTCCGGTCTCTTGACTCTGTATTTTGTATATGAGAGGTAGATGATGCCTGCCGCATTTTTATAACTTGCCATTGATGGGTCAAGTAGCCCGGTGACCTCTTCAACGAGATCTGAGAGGTCTCCCAGAAAACTAATATCCGAAAGATACTTACATCAGTTGACAAAGGAAACCAAGTGGCATATTAAAAAGGCATACTAGAGAATCGAGAAGCATTGAAAGTGGCATTCTTTTCTAGTAATCCTTTCCCTTCCCTTCCATCCCACTAGGAAAGGGGCCCCTGTAACTTTTAGGTACCTTAAGACTTTGCAAAATGAGGCCTGGCTGGGAGTAATGAATCAAACGGTTCCAGGGTAGGTTGTCCGATTTACAGCGAAGGGGTTTAATGGGTAGTTTGAAAACATCGCACTCTTTAGAGTTCCACACTCAGGGCGTACACAGTCTTTGACTCGCTATCACAAAACTAATGAACAAATTTGTTAGGAGACTCGTTAATATATTTAGTTTCAAAACTAAAAGAAAAGGACCTTATCTTTAATGTTAATATTCAGTACAACGCAATATATTGGTTTTTTTTTTTTAAATCATCGCGTCATTTCAAACAAAAACTAAATAATTACAATACGTTATGAAATTTCCATAAAGTTACAAAAACTCAGCCTTTCCAAACCCATATAGAGTGTTCTTTGGGAAAATTTTTTTAAAGAAGAAAGAGATTTGCCATCTTTGATGTTAGCTGGCTGTGCGTTTAAAAAGTTCATGGGGAATCTTATTGTATCACGGTGTTTTCTGGTCATTCGTGCAAATGATAATTTGATAATTTTAAGTAGTCATTATTTCTCGTAAGAGTGAACATCTGTGTTTGATGAGTTTAATTCCTGATTTAATTTTATTAGTACAATTGGGTTGTCCGATAATTAATGCCTATTTTTTTCATGTTTTGACGGAATATATCTAAATATATATATATATATATATATATATATATATATATATATATATATATATATATATATATATATATATATATATATATATATATATATATATATATATATACATATATATATATATATATATATATATATATATATATATATATATATATATATACCAGTATATATATAGAGTGCGTACGGTATTTGAGGATATGCATAAATGCGACTATAACTTCGCGAATTTTTTTTATTTGTTTTCTTTTTCAGATAAGAAATGCCGGACTACAACATCACTCAAGAAATGAAGAGACATGCTGTCATCGTCGCTATATGTGCGAACCATACAGATTCAGAGATCTCTAATTTTCTTAATTGCGCCCGTTCATTCGTGCCTAAGATTCGCCGTGAATTGAAAGCATCAGGGGCGATACAGAATCAGTTGCAGAACGCAAAAAGCACGAACAACGTTCTGACACTGTCAGTGCAAGCGATCATAGACGAGGACCCTTCAAAATCAATGAGGGTACTTGCGAGTGAGCTTCATGTTTCTCAGCGCCTTATTCTTAGAGTTGTCTACGAAGACCTTCGGTATAAGTTTTACGTGATGCGCAGAGGACAGTTCATGCCGGAACGAACACGGGAACAGAGAGTTATCCGATCAAAATGTCTTTTAGACAAAATCAAACACCCTGAGGCGCCCGAAATGATCAAAAGACCAGTCGCAGAAATGACAAAGGGCTATGTTCAAATGCTACGGAGGTTCCTGTTGTTATACAGCCAAAATTTCGAGCCGCTGTTATGGTTTCAGGTGTTTTCAGCAACGAAGGACATGTTATGCCACCTCTTTTTTTTACTCAAGGACTTCGAGTGAACTCTGCTGCATGCATCGAGGTTTTGGAGACGGTAGTGAAACCGTGGATAGACAATGTAAGTGGAGGCAGACCATACATTTTTCAACAAGACTCTGCTCCTTCACATAAAGCGAAGGTGACACTAGATTGGATGGCCGAAAATTTTCATGACCACATAGCACCGAATCTATGGCCACCTAGCTCCCCAGACCTTAATCCTTTGGATTATTACGTATGGGGCGTAGTTGAGCGTAAGACCAATAAGCGTCCTCATAACACCACTACTTCGCTGAAGACTGCTGTTACTGCCGTTATGGTCAATATGAACAAAAAGCATTTGATTTGGGCATGTAATCGTTTCCGAACCTGGATTGAAGAGGTTATTGCTGCTAATGGCGATTTTATTGAATGGCTTTATAGCCATATATTAATTTAACGTTGAATAAAAATTCCTGAAATTTCATTAAATTTTGTTAAATATACAAGCTAATTAATTTTACTCTCAAGTTGTCCTCAAATACCGTACGCACCCTGCATATATATATATATATATATATATATATATATATATATATATATATATATATATATATATATATATAAAATTGGCCAAGTGATTTTCACAGTCCCTTTTTTAAGTGAATTTCCTTTCATTAAGGAAGTTTTCAGAGACCGTAACAAATAGTAGTCTGATGGTGCAAGGTCTTGAGTATACGGTGGATGCATCAAAACATCCCAACCAAGCTCTGTCAATTTTTGCCCGGTCATCAAAGATGTGTGTGGTCTGGCATTGTCATGACGGAAGACAACGCCCTATCTATTCATCAATTCTGGCCGGTTTTTTTTAATTGCTTGTTGCAATCTGGTTAATTGCTGGCAATACATCGAGCCGAATTGAGTTTTTGGCCAGGTTCTAGCACTTCACGGTAAACAATTCCCTTCCAATCCCACACATACCATAACCTTATTTGGTGTCAATCCTGGGATTGAAGTTGTTTGTGATGATTCACCTTTTTTGACCATGATCTTTTTCGAACGAACTTCTCGTATTTTACCCATTTTTCATTGCCTGTAATGATTCGCTTCAAAAAGGGGTCGATTTCGTTGCGTTTTATTAGCATTTCGCAAATGGAAATTCGGTTGATCAATTTTTTTTTTTGTGTTAATTCATGCGGCACCCAAACGTCGAGCCTCTTTATGTATCCAGCCTTGCAAAATTGTTTGATGATGAATATTTAATTCCTTAGCAATGTCATGGCTACTTATGTGTCGGTTTTCTTGAGCGAGGTGTATCTTTGATATTAAAATTCCCAGAACTGTTGTGCTAGATGTATGAATTTGGGTATTAGAATATCGTGGCTTACCTACAGATTATCACAGCGTCTAGGTACGCATATAGTTAAGGCAGAGATTGCCGGAATACTTGGCGTATGCGCCTGTATCAGAGGTTGATTTAGGGTTCAGGCAGAATGCCTGACTACTGGGCTAGATGGCCAGATTTGTTCAGGCAGCAATGTGAGTTTAGAAAGTATACACTGGTGAGTGGCCAGTTTAAAATGTATCAAACGATTGTATTTTCTTTACTACCCCTTAGCCTATTCATACAACAAGCTAAAAATCTATAGTCCATAAGAAAAGTATAATGAAAAAGATCTTATGCTAAAAATGCATTGGCAAGGAAAACGTGCTTCGCATGAAACTGTACAAAAGATATATACATTCATTGAAATCTATAGGAAAAAACTTTACACGCTTAAATGTATTAAGAAAAAATCTACACATCGGAAATGCACAAACCAATGATTTGAAATCCCCATGAGCATTCTAACTTATTCTTAAAAAACGTGCAGTACAACTTATTCATAAAAATTGTATCTGTTCATATTCATTGGGTTCTCCATATGTGGATCCAAATGCATAAAGCGAAAATCTTTCTGTTGACTGCAAACTGACACTTCTATAAACAATGCATTGTCTTTGAGTGCGAAGATAATGCATCCGCATTGTCAAAGTCGAGTTCAATAAAGTTGTAATCTAACACCCTTTAGATACCGATAATGAACTTGTCTTTGAGCGCGAAGACAATGCATCGACATAGTCAAATGAAATTAGTAAACAGATGTTTTTTGTTTACTATATTGTTCTGGCGCACGTCGTACATGTAATTAGAATTTGAATTGGAATTTCGATAGGAATTCAATTTGAAATGTAAATTTATTGCGATTGTGATTAGGATGAATGAAAAGATTTTGATGTACATTACACCTCGGTCCTTAAAGAAAAAAAATTTTTTTTTGTAAAAAAAATTTTTTTTTGTACAATGGTTATTGCAATATTTTCCATGTAACTTACTTATTTCTTAGATATTTTAAATTTATTCTAGGTTTGTTGTGAGTCTATATAATATTTTGTTTATTCTCATTTCTTTTTGAATCTTTTATTGTGAATCAGTAAGTTTTTGTTGTTTATCTTTATGACAGAGCTTACTCCTTGGGTTTCAACTACTTGGTATGGTCGTTCATGTGGTCTATCTAATTTACTATGTCTTTGAGTTTTCAAATGTACCCAGTCCCTTGTTTGAAATTTTAGTGGGCTTATATTGTCTTTATTTGCTAGTACCCTTTTTGATTTTGATTCCATTAAGATTTTGTAAGCGGTCTGTTGTGCGTTGTATAGTCTAGTTTTAAGGTCTGTCAGGTAACTGACATAATTGTAGATGGGTGTAGAATTATCGTAGTCATTGGTAAGGCTTGACAATCGACCAAAAACGAATTCGTAGGGTGTGTCATTTGCCACAGTATGGGGTGTGGTGTTGTAAGCGAAAGTGTAGAGAGGGATGTGGTTATGCCACTTCACAAAAGGTGAGCAGATACTCAGTTAGTACTCTGTGATTCCTTTCTAGGGATCCTAATGTTTCATGGTGGTATGGAGTGGATGTTTTATGTTCATTTGTAATTGCAATTTTCTCCTTCTATCATATTGTCTACAATCGAGTCTATCCACCTCTCGTGACACCTTTTAAATATATTATTTAATTGACCAACAACATTCATGCCACGCCACATTAGGTTGTGTACTGTAATGAGGGCCTACGCCACTGCCGACTCGCACACATGCCCATCACTGCCATATGGCTTGCCAGCGAACTTCAGCTTTGGATGACATTCCCATCCTACGTCAATTTTAGTCGAGGAATGTCACCCAAAGCTGACGGCAGTTGGAGTCGGTAACGTCAGACGGGTGCAGGCGGCAGATAACCGTACACAGAGCGCGTGGTTCGAAAGTTTAAATTGTGCAGAGGAGCGATGAGTGGGTGTTTGAGTGTGTGGCCTCCGCTGCTCTTCTCACATGAGTGAAGGAAATTAGACCCATTCCAACTGCCTCCATACAATCGGAGTGGGAATAAAGCAGGGAAGCAGCAGCAGTAGGTGCTTCACCGGGGATATTAGGTAACGCTGTTTTCCCAGTTGGCGTTAATTTTGCCGATTTACCCTCAAACTCAGTTTTAGCAACGTCACCACCACAGCCTCCAACACTGACTACAGGCCCATCCAAATTACCAAGTGCACCGAAATCTCGCATAATTATCCGCTCACATGAATATGCTGGTCCTGAGGATACAACTAACTAATCCATTCAAGAAGCGCATTGATGAGCTCAACGTATCGTTGGGGAATGTTATGGTACGTGAGAATGAATCGATTGTTGTAGGTCAAATTCTGCTTACTCTCCACAGTAGAATCTCACTCTCCTCTAATCTCAATCGCACTCTCGAATCTGGAAGCAGACGAAACGAGGAAGCATCCGAGTGTATTGTCCGGAAACCTGCCCGTGTCGGCGTGATTGGATCTGGTAGTGGCTGTTGGGTCTATGTGCAACAAAGCCCGTAATGAACCCCATAGCGATCCTAAATGATTATTGGACAGACAGGGTGAAAAGCTGTTACGTGGTAAGCTGTCCTCCTCCTTTAAGTAAGTTGATAGTTGTAAAGAAGAACTATACGAAACCAACAGAAGAAACTTACAAACAAACAAGCTACTACGGATATGTCAATGGCAATGAGTAACCTCAAAGCCATAAATTTAAAATCGTTTTTCAAAGAATAAAAAAAGACATCCGCTTACAAAGTTGCATATTGCATTCAGAAGACATAAAAGAAAAAAACAAGTCGATTTAGCTAGTGTTACTTGCTAGGAAATTGTTTTAGGCTTCGTAAATACGAATAAGCAATTAACAGTTGATATACGAATATGCACGGGAATTATAAAGCATTTGTGAATGTCTCAATATTTTGCTGCGAGTAAGACCTTTGAGTTGGTCGAAGCAGAAAGAAAATTAGGTCAGAAAAAGGTAACATTTTCAAATGAAATAGTAGAAATCCGTAAATAGCAAATTTAATCAAACGATAGCCAACAGTGCAGGAATTTTTGAATAATTTTTTTTATATGACGTGGATTGCTAAACACAAAAAAGAGAATTGCTAATCAGACAACACGACTTTCCTTTCTAGCGGCCCTTCTTTTTCAGTGGGAGTGCATGGTAGGTATGCCGTCAAAAGGGTAGGGTTTTAAAAAACCCACGGATGGCCGGTTACGTGTCGCGTGTGGTACGCGGTACCTTAGTTTGTCTTGCCTTTTTCTTAGAGTAGAGTTCTTCGGGATTGAGTAGCGTAGTGTATTTTTTGGTACCGCGTCGGTAAATTCGGGAACGCAAAATTGAAATTAGATTTTTGTACTTGACTGAAAGGATGAATGAAGACGGAATAAAGTAAAGTAGGTTTCTTTCCCGTAGGTCTGTGTTTTCGACGCGTTTGAAACGGGCATTTAATGGTGGCTGTAATATGTAATTGAGCGTAATCCATTTAAAGACCTGCGACCGAAATCCTCTCCGATCTTGCTGGCCGACAGGCAGTCACCGCGAAACGGATTACGGGTGCACGGACTGGTTGACCGGTTGGTACCATTTGTTGGCGCGACTCAGACTTCACGTCTAAAATCGATGAGAGATCGGTTCCGACTTCGTTCGCACGAATTTAGATGTGAAAGTCATTACAATGCTTACATAAATTGTTACTTAAAACCACCTGGTGTTCAACGGAATTTTCATTCACGTTGCTCGTAGTTGCTGTATTTTCCAAACTTATTGAAGTTTTCCTATCTTGAACTTGTACGTATGCAAATTGATATTGTAGATAACAAAAAATACGAGTTATTTGAGATTGGTGGGAAAAGCTAATTATGAATTTGGATGTATGCTACTCAAGCAAAGTGAACAAATGATCACTATCGTTAATTTTAACTTTAATTTCTTCCTTTGAACTTTTCTTATGGGAATCACTGTGTACTTTTCGCGATTAAATTATTTAAAATTTCCCACCAAGCACACAGTATTTACATTTTATTGATTTTGGCTAAACTATTACACAGACATCGCTTTTTTGCATTATTTTGAAACTATTGCAATTTATACGTCAAACAAATGCATTTAATACGTTAAGAATTAAAAATATAATTATTAATGAAATTGAAATTTATATTAGTTTTGTTTACACTACTTTGAAATTTTGTCAGACATAATTCTTCTTACTCTCCGATTTTCAATTCTATTTAACAAATTTAATAAACCTTCAAAATAGCAGGTTTCAAGGTAGGATTATAACGAAGTTAGGCAAATAACATTTTAGATTGTTGTCAGTTCGAACGTGTAATTGATTGTTTTATTTCAAAACACTCCAATTGAAAACCTCTCTAAATGTGTGGCATTAATGAGTTTTACTATGGCGGTATTAATGAGTTTATCATATGGCTACCATAGCGCAGCTTCACTCTACTGTCAATTTCACCTTTCTTGGTCTATATAATCTAAGGTATACGCATACTAAATTTTGGTAAGCCGCAAAAACTGACGTTAGCTAGGAACAATGAAGAAGTACTACAGGAACACTGATATTCCCCTTCTTGTGAGGTGAAATCCGATTGGTGTTAGTAAACACCATTTTAGTATTAGTGCGCTCAGTGAAGTGGTGAACAAGTTGTTTTTAAAAGGCGCAAATTTAGTGAATTTTCAAATTTGGCGGGAGTTTCATTATCAAGAGATGATTTGTTGTAGATGTAAAAAAATTTGAAATAAGTAATTAAAACAAGATAAAGTATAGCCACTTAAATATTATATATATATATATATATATATATATATATATATATATATATATATGTATATATATATATATATATATATATATATATATATATATATATGTCTATATATATATATATATATATATATATATATATATATATATATATATATATATATATATATATATATAGATATATATATATATATATATATATATATATATATATATATATATGTATATATATATATATATGTATATATATATATATATATATATATATATATATATATATATATATAGTATATATATCGAAGATGTATATAATAGCATAAGATTAAGCCTTGTTCCTATGTTCTCAATAACTAATGCATGTAGCGATGCTTACTGAAAAGCAGACATGCAGTTTCTGATTCTTGGTGGTTATTAGTGATTCTATACCACAGGAAGCTTAGAAAGTTGAACATCCGTTAATTGTATACTGAATGGTGTAATTAAAAAAAAGATAACAACAGGGACTCGAAATCTTTCTCATCTGCAATAGTTTGAGACAAACATATAATTATTTCAGTTGAAGGAAAGTTTTCTAATTAGCATAACTTATCACATCATAATACTTCTAGCGAATCGTGTCTTAAAACTGATACCGAATTTAGTTCTTTTTTGCACCTTCAGCCATAGAAAATTCAAATTAATATAATCTATGTTTCCAGGGATCACCACGTGGAGGTAGGTGCAGGAAGTGCCTTAATATGAGTATAACATATACAAATATACCTGTTTTGTTATAGAGTGATGAAATTTATGAATTCTTATGAACACTTCATTTTTTGGAAAAGTTCATTGACGTATTCAGTACCTCTATCTATTTTGATAGTTTTAAAATGACCGTATCTTAGGATAATGTTTTCAACTATTGCTTTTGCTACTACGTTAGCTTCTTTGGTAGGAATTGGTATGGCTTCTACAAATTTAGTAAGTTCACATTGTGCTGTAAATATGTACCTAAATCCATTTGAGATGTGTAATGGGCCTTCTGTATCGATAGATACGACTTCAAATGATTTTGATGGTGTACTCGTATCTGTGATTGTTAATTGTTCTTTAGTCTGTCTTGTTATTTTGTTTTTATTACAAATCTCACATTGTTGTATTATATTTTTAACCATTTTGTTCATATTTTCCCACGTATATTTTTGTTTAAGTTTTGCTATGGTTCTTGTTATACCCGTGTGACTTCCACACCTTGACTCGTGATATTCGCTGATTTTGTTCAACGTGTCTCGGGGGATTATATAATATTATTTGTATTTTAGTTTGCCTGTTTTTTTATTATTCTTGCATGTTTTTTATTATATACTATATATATATATATATATATATATATATATATATATATATATATATATATATATATATATATATATATCGATTAATTCGTTTTTACTTATGTATTTGAATATTTCATCGTTTTTAGATAGCGCTATCTTCGTGATACTATTTATTGGCAGTTCTAGTATTAGTTTCTCCAAAACCTGACCTAAGTCTAAGGATGGATTATTACTAGACTTCACAATTATTATATTTTATTCTTTTATTATTATTGTAATTGGCAAATTTGTATTATTTTCATTTTTATTGAGCTCAAATCTTAGTATTGGCAAATTTCTCATGTCAGAAATTGAAGTATCTTCCCACATATTGAGTTGATCAGGCTCGATGTTGGAGGTAGTTGTTGCCGTGGTCACAGGGTTTGTTGGTTTTTTTGTTTTGCTGCATGTTAAAACGTTTATTGTTTTAGGTATAATTTCTTTTAAATCATTCGAATTTATTTTTATACGCGATAGAGCATCTGCATTTGTGTTTATTTTACCTTGTTTATATATAATGTCAAAATCATAGTCCATAAGATCTAGGCGAATTCAAGTTAGTTTAGGGGAGGGATTGTGATTTACAAATAAGGATACTAAGGGTCGGTGGTCTGTGACGACCGTAAATTTCTTTCCATACAGATAGGGGCGAAAATGGTTTATTCCTCAATAGATTGCAAGAAGTTCTTTTTCTGCTACTGATTTATTAATTTCATGTTTTGTTAGGGATCTGCTATCATAGGATATCGGCAGATCTTCTTCAATGATGCCTTGTGATAGAACGGCTCCTAGTGCATAATCAGATATGTCCGTTGTTAGTATAAATTCTTTTTTGAGGTCGGGGTATTGTAGAATTGGTGGGGAAGTAATGGAGTTTTTCGGAGATTGGAAAGCTACTTGGCATTTTTCGGTCCAGTCAAATTTTGTGTTCTTCTTCAGCAGCTCATCGAGAGGTTTTTCAGTTGTTGCAAAATTTCGGACGAATCAGCTGTAGTAATTGCAGAAGGCGACAAAACGTCCAACGTCATCTGCGTTTTGTGGAATTGGATAGTCGTGTACAGCTGCGCATTTCGTGGGATCGGCTGTTACGCCTTTGCTGGTGATTAGTGTCCTAGGTAAACGACTTCGGATTGTACAAAATTACACTTTGTGGGGTTTAATTTTAGATTGTACATACGGAGTCGTTCGAAAGTTTTTATGAGGTTTTGGTGGTGATGTTTTAAGGAACAACCAAAGACTATGATGTCATCGGCATATAGAATGCGTTTGCATCTAATCCGGATAAAGCTATTGTTAACATACCCTGAAAACTATTTTAGGATATTTCAACCCGAAAGGCAATCGTTTGAATTGGTAATGTCCGTTGCTGGACGAAAATGCGGTCATGGGCCGTGATTCATGGTCGAGTTCTATTTGATGGAATGAGCTCGTTATATCGAGTGTAGAGAAGTATTTGGCTCTACCTATGCGATCTAGTTTATCGTCAAGTCGAGTGAGGGGAAATTTGTCATTGACTAATTTTTTATTTAGCTGACGATAATCGACTACTAATCGCCATTTTTTGGTATGATCACTGGAGTGCTTGGGGAGTACTAACATGGGGAAATTGTACGGGCTTGTTGATGGCTCTATCAGATCTTTATCGATCAGGTCTTTGACTTGGTTGTTGATTTCGACAGTGTGTGCATGAGGCATTCGATAGTTTTTTATGTACACCGGAATATTATCAATCGTATGCAGATTTTGTGTGTAGGAATTATTGCAGGTTAATTTTTCACCTTCTAAGTGTAATATATCGTTATATTCTCTGCAGATATCTTCTTTTGAAGATTTTGCATCTGTATCACCGGAGTTGATTTGTAGAATCTCTTTTAATTTATTCCATCGTTGATGTGTCTTTTTTGTATTGTTGTTGTTGTAGATTATTTATGGTTTTTTTCGGATTCTGAAGTATTTAGGATTCTGATGTGTTTTATTCCTTGTGCTGGGATAATGGTGTTGCTAATGAAAACGTCTTCTGAGATTCTTTTTCCGCAGATTAAGCTATCTTCGGTTAAGTTAACACTAATTGGGTGGATAACTTCTGAACGGGGGGGTGTTCTAATATTGTAGCTTTTTGTTTCTAATGGGAGTGTAATATGTTTGTTGTTGTATTGGAAGGAAGGGTTTCAAAATCGATATTAGCATAATACTTATGTAAGAAATCCCTGCCAATGATGCCGTCAGTTTGGAGGGGATAGCTATTTTCTACAATTTGAAACTCGTGTAGAATGTTGTTTTCAGGAAGCTTTATTTCTAAGTTCGCAGTACCGAGAGTTTGGATGTTTTGTGTGGTTATACCTGACAACGTACAAGATTCAGAACTGTTTATATGAATGTCATTAAAGACGTTCTTACAGATCGATATGTCCGCACCTGTATCTACTAAGAATGTATGTCGTTTATTGTTTAGTCGTAGAATAATATGATTGTCTGCATTGTAGTTTGTTAGACTTATGTAATATTTTTTGCTAGTATACTTTTTAATGGGATTATTCCCCGGTTGACCAATTTTATTTACTGGGTGATATCTGGGGCTTCATCGTTTCCCTGTGATTCTGCCATGTATATCCTTGGGTTATATCTTTGATTTTGGTTATTGTATCTTCTCCTGCTTTGACTAAAAGTTGGTTGGTGGTAATTGTTAGGTCCGTAATTGCGGTAAGATTGTTCATTATTGTTATATTGGTTGTTCGTTCTGTATCTAAATTCGTTGTTAGGATTTCTGGAGTTGGGGTTATTATTGTTTCTACGTCTATATTTATGTTCGTTATTCCTGTTTATATTTAGCTTGGGCCTCTGGAAGTGCATGATTTTGGTTTCTTTTGCTATTGTTTCAGCTTGTTCTGCGATTTCAGTAGCCTCTCTGAATATACTGACCCTACTTGCGTCGATTGTTTGTACGATGTTTCTATTTGTGATCCCATTTTTGAAAGTGTTGAATGCGAGGGTGTCGTTTTTTTGTTTTAATATATTCCTGTTCTATTCACCTGCTTTCTCAATTTGGATTAGGGTAAGTTTTGCGATTAAGTTTTGTATTGTTTCAACGAATGGGGATATGGAATTTCGATTCTGAGTGCAACTTGTTAGTTTCTGTACTATGTTGCTGATTGTCTGTTTTGATTTAAAGATAAAAGTTAATTTTATTTCTAGTTCAGTCACTGTTTTTGGGAGTTCTAGGGAGTTCAATTTGTTGTTGGCTATGGAGGATAACTTGGTGTTTACCACAAGTTGTAGAAAGTCTGATTTCTGTTCGGTCGCAATGGATTTTTCGATGATTTTTACTACGGTTAGAAATATGTTTAAGTCACTGGGTTTGTCTAAAAATTCAGTTATGGATTTTAAGCCATTGAATATGTCTGTCGTTTCCATTGTTTGTGTTGTTTCTAAATTTTTGCGTTTGTCTGATATAATTTTAATAATGTTTTGGTAATAAATCTTGAATTTTTTCTTGGGTTCTAGTTTGTCCTTTTCACTTAGGGGCTTTATATCAATATCAAAAAGGGTTTTTAACTTATCTAGTTTTAAGATTGTATTTAATAGGTATGTTTCGGTGTAACATCGGTAAGGATTCTTTTTGAAATTATCGTATATATTTTTTTGTGCAGACATCTGGGTACTCTCAAACATTAGTGGTTTTGTTGATTTGTTTGACAATGGTTTTTTTTTAATGAACCGTTTGCTTAAAATGTATGTTCCGAATATGAGAAACATGATTACTACAATTACTTTTATGTATGTAGCGAGTTGACTCGTAGAGTATTGACTGCCAGAGCTCTGATTTGCTACAACAACTGTTTCCTTTATATTTGTATCTGCGATATCCATTTTAGTGATTTGAGGAAATCAGGTTTACAATGTTTAATATTTTTAATCGATTATTGAATAAATTTTGATAATTCTAATTTCGGATTGTGTATTTATATCTTAAGTTAGGAATTTTGTTTTTACTGTCTACGTAGCTTGTTTATATCTCTCCTTATTGCAGCCTTCTTGTTTGTATCGCTGGTGAAATGATAGTTCTCGTAGAGAATTGCGATTGCTCGACGTTTTTAAACGCTTTTCCACTTCGTTTTTTTTTTATTTTTTGTAGTGTTGTTGGTGCTGGTGTATGGGATTCTGGTTGTTTTGCCTGACGTTGCCTGTATTCTTCTATCATCAGCGGTTGTGCTCCTGGTAAATGTTGTTGCCGGTTATTTACTGGTTCGATGGCTGACGCTTCCTTCTTTGTTGGTTCATAACTTGGTGCGTTTGCTGGTGTCGTTCCAGGTTTGTAATCTTCCACAGATTTGTATAGGGACTTATGTACTTTCTACATTTCTTCAAAACCTTCTATGGTTTTTGGATCTAGTGGAAAGAATAGGCAGGATCGCCATGTTGTGTTAGTTGTATGAAACTGGGTATTAGAATATCGTGGCTTACCAAGAGATTATCACAGCGTCTAGGTACAAATATAGTTAAGATAGAGATTGCCGGAATACTTGGCGTATGCGCCAGTATCAGAGGTCGATTTAGGGTTCAGGCAGAATGCCAGACTACTAGGCTAGATGGCCAGATTTGTTCAGGCAGCAATGCCAGTTTAGAAAGTAAGTGGCCAGTTTAAAATGTTTCAAACGATTGTATTTTCTTTACTACCCCTTAGCCTATTTATACAAAAACCTTGACATGCTAAAAATCTATAGTCCATAAGAAAAGTATAATGAAAAAGATCTTATGCTAAAAATGCATTGGCAAGGAAAACATGCTTCGCATGAAACTGTACAAAAGATATATACATTCATTGAAATCTATAGGAAAAAACTTTACACGCTTAAATGTATTAAGAAAAAATCTACACATCGGAAATGCACAAACCAATGATTTGAAATCCCCATGAGCATTCTAACTTATTCTTAAAAAACGTGCAGTACAACTTATTCATAAAAATTGTATCTGTTCATATCCATTGGATTCTCCATATGTGGATCCAAATGCATAAAGCGAAAATCTTTCTGTTGACTGCAAACTGACACTTCTATAAACAATGCATTGTCCTTGAGTGCGAAGATAATGCATCCGCATAGTCAAAGTCGAGTTCAATAAAGTTGTAATCTAACACCCTTTAGATACCGACAATGAACTTGTCTTTGAGCGTGAAGACAATGCATCGGCATAGTCAAATGAAATTAGTAAACAGATGTTTTTTAGGTCTTTGTAAAAAAAATTTTTACAAAGACCTACTAGTTTCGCGACCTGTCTGTCCATCTGTCCGTCCGTCTGTCCGTCTGTCCGTCTGTCCGTCTGTCCGTCTGTCCGTCTGTCCGTCTGTCCGTCTGTCCGTCTGTCCGTCTGTCCGTCTGTCCGTCTGTCCGTCTGTCCGTCTGTCCGTCTGTCCGTGCGTCACAGCTGATTTCCTCAGAAACTATAGAAGCTAGAATGCTCAAACTTTGTGGAAAGGTCAGAAGTGATGGTCTCTCAAAAGTCAAGGCCTTGACAAAAATTTAAAAAATTTTTGAGGGGGGTCCCCCCTAATAACGAATTGGCCCTTAAAAAATTTTTTTAATCAAAGGTAGTCGAATGGGGTATCAAATGAAAGGTCTTGACTAGAACTTAAAGAATCTGAAATAAAAACATCATTTGATGAATTAGGGGGTCCACGGGAAGGCAAAATATACCCAAAATTTGTGTCCCCCCCCCCCCCTCGCGATTGGACACCTTTCAGCCGAAAAATCTGAAAATCATCACGAATGTGGACCTTTATGAGTACAAGGGCAACTAATACCTTAGGAATCGAAATTCGCTCAACTTTGTTAATAATAGTATGATTTGTAGATTTTACATTTTTGCCCATAAAATCAAAACGGTACCTTTAAACTTCTTGAAATTTTGCAATTATATAGACTGACATAAGATATATATGTTCACAAAATTTAATTGAGATCGAATCATAATCAAGTGAGTTATAGCCATTTCAATTATATGGAATTACAACAACAACACGTGTTTATGGTTGATATAGGGTTTTCCAATAAGAGGTGTTATTTTGATATTAAAAGAAAAATACTATTTTTTAAAATAAATGATCGGATGTTTAGTTCATTATAAAGAAGAAGATATGCCGTTAATAGTAATAAGTAACATTGGGCAAATAACCACTACGACACGCTTACAGGACCATATCCTCTTCATGAAATTTTCCATAACCAAATCGCAAAGTGGCTGCCCTATGTCCTCGATAGCCTCACAAATTTCATCTTTGAGATCTTGAATTGACACTGGGCTATTGGCATAGGCCTTCTCTATCACGTGGCTCCAAAGGATGAAGTCGCAAGGTGTTAAATCAGAAGATCTATTCAAAATAACACCTCTTATTGGAAAACCCTATAAATATTTAAAATTGACTTAGGTACTTTTATTTTCTTTCAATTTTCATGAAAATTTAAGGAATAGTGTTTAACTTGAACATGTTCATCGGCCGAGCATTCAGAAAAATCATTTAAGCTAGATTAAAATGGCGGCTGCACTGTGCTTATGAAAGAAACTGTGCATCTTTTGTATAAATTTGAACGATTTCATATCTAAGTATTGGATGAATAATTCAAGTTATCGATTCACGCCATTAGAAAACTTGCTTCTAACCCTAGGATGTTTACAAATACCTTCTGGTAGGAGCACTCTCCTGCTTACTCAACTTGTTGTTTACTATATTGTTCTGGCGTACGTCTTACATGTAATAAGAATTTGAATTGGAATCTTGATAGGAATTTAATTTGAATTTTGAAATGTAGATTTATTGCAATTGTAATTAGGATGAATGAAAAGATTTTCGATTTACATTACAAAACGAAAGCGACCAAACCATCTCTTAGCTATGGCTTTTGATAAATTATCTTGATTTTTTCACGAGCCTGCGATGCATTCTCACCTTGATCTTAGCGATATTGTAAAATATAACAATTTTTTTCAGAAATTTCACTCATTTTTAAAAGAATGCAACTTTTGACACGAATGACGAAATACAAAACTGTTCATATGAAAATCGTAGAGTGGAATGTCACCTTGCAAATTAATACAATTAATAATTAAACACATTCTGAGGTAACGCGGTCTCAGTTTCATAATGAGTCCAATCACCACTAGCATCAATTATTGTTTGGCATCTCCGAGGCATACTTTCCGATAAATTTTCGGCGTGTTCGAGGGGAAGCGCCTTCCAAATAAGTCGAATTTGTCGAAAGAGCTGCTTCAAAGTGTAAACACGTTTTTCACGGAGCTTCTGTTTGATGCAGGCCCAGACGTTTTCAATAGGATTTACATCAGGCGATTGCGAAGGCCAATCAAGTGTCACAATGCATTTTTCCCGTTTCCATTCAGTACACAGCCGGCTCCTGTGTTCGGGATCATTATCAGTACCCCGCCATTTTACATTGTTTGCGCAAAGATGTTCCCGAACGGCCTTTTTGCTTCAATTTGCTTGTCCTTGACGTATGGACAAGCCAGAATTGCGCGAGAACAAAGCCGCGATTCGCTCTTTGTCCTTTTTGGTCACTTTTCCTACCGAACCACGATTTGGAAGGTCATCGACGGTTTTTGAATCTTTAAGTCGTTGAACCCACTTCTTGATAAATGATACAGATTCCCGACAGAAGATTGACTTTGACTGAATTTTTTTTTTCAGAGCGCCAAAGACAGAGGTTCTCTCTACTGATTAAAAAAAAATTTAAATCGATATCACTTACCGATCGCAAGCTATGTGGGGCACGCTCTTACTTAACAGACTGTATTAACAACAAGCATTAATCAATGATATGCTTGCATTGACAATTTCGTTGGATGTCCTTTTGACATCTTTCGATAAGTTGAAAAAAGTTCAACGTTCGAAGAAGCCTTGGTTTTGAGAAGCGAAGAACTGGTCAAACTCATTTTTAACAGCCTTATCGGAATCGAAAGTTTTACCATTCAAAATGTTTTGAGCGAAAAAATGATAGTTGAATGGTGCTAAGTCAGGACTATAGGGTGGATATGGCATCAGTTCCCAATTGAGCACCATTAATTTTTGACGGGTTCTCAAAAAGGTGTGGGGTCTGGCGTTTGTGAAAATCGCGCAGTCCCGCTAGGCAAACTGCTCGAAAGACCTTTACGAAAGGCAGCACGAGGAATCGAAATATCCAAATTGCTTGTTACAATTTCAGTCCATTTGGTACTGTTTGATCAGAGTGTTAAAAACGCAAACTAGATATAAGCCTGCATAAAAATAACGTCGGAATTTTTGAAAATTTAGAATAAAAAGTAAGTAGTTGACGATTACGTTAATGAATAACTTAAAATTTATTATTTATTCAGAAAAATATACCTAAAATAATTAAAACAGATCCAGAACACATACATAATAACATGCTCCGGGGATGAAAAACTTCTAGACACTATAAAGGAAAATACAAAGTGATTAGAATTGAAAAAAAAATTCAATATTGTTATATGTCCAAACGATTCTGCGAGCTACTGTCGCAATTGTTGTCGCAACAATTAATAACATGATGATGAACGAATGTACTCAAAAGCACAAGAATGGACCAAGTAGATCCATGATCAACTTCTGAAAGTGACGTCACTGTGGGCATTCAGAACTACTCGAATATTCCAGGTAGTTCTCGTCAGGACATTCGCCAATGTACGAAAAATGGATAGAATTACGAGAACCTATATCAAGCCGAACTGAATAAATGAAGGAATAGTATAACCGCGATGGTAAAAAGCAAGAGAAAAGTGCGAATCAAAGGCGATATTGACTGATCATGAAGTGATTTTGCGATGCAGACAGTTGGAACATAAATTTATAGACAATTGGAAATTACATTAAAGTGCGAATTATATAAATAGTGAAAATAATGATTGTGCATTTTTAGTAAATAAACTCTTTTAACTTAATTTAAAAGACAGGGCGTTTTCACTTTCCCGGAACATTAAAATTATTGGTCGCGAACTATAACACGCGATAATATGCTCAAATAAACCTCTAACTTTAATTCATTAAGATAAACTCTGAGTACTTGCAAACGTGATCTGAATATCACTCTCTAGTTCACAAAGATATATTCAAACAAAAATAACTGTTATTAACAAATAAGAAAAGACGTAAATTCAAACCCATGCTACTCACATGGTCAACCTTATTAAGCCAGCGTCTTTAACTGAATAGCTCAAAAAGAAGTCAAATAACTATATGAAAGTACTAGTAACGAAATTAACCACCAAAAATTTAATTAATTAATACATCATAATAGCAAGCATGAAACTCCAATTCTACATGAAATCAATTCATGAAACATTCAACATTACTTCGAGCGAAATTCAGCTATATAATAATATCAAGCGGCAATATGTGAAACTTTTTTGTGGTTTGAAGGTGAATGTCATTTACGCGCAGAGTATTGGACTACCATGCTCGCAAGCGACTGAACTACCCCCTAAACACCTCCCCTAGTAACCCGAGAACCTAGCCTGGAAGCGTTTGACACATTACTTCGGGACAGGTCATGTTTTTTTATGTCGTGAGGCGCCTTCAAGCTGGGGATCCCTGCACTAGTGGGAGGATAGAAAGTCAGAGGAATTGTCAGACAAACAATCCCCCAGCCCTAACGCCCCTGGCTGCTGTGAATCCCTCTTATCTTTTAAAACTGCCCAAAACGATGTGCCACCTGGTTCTATTTGTTGATCGATTCAAGCATCATCACGACTATACTATTCGAGCTGAATTCTCCCGTCTCCCTGTATAGGCATCGTCTTCCTCTCGTGAGCAAAATCGACAATCGTATGACCGTGATTTACCAATCTTGTGCAGGTAAGACTGAAAACACCCATGCCAGCTCAAAAGCTGCATCAGATAGAAGTAATTTTCACCATGCTTTCGATTTAGCCATGATCTCACATCTGGAATGAGGCACGCAGTCCACCTTCCTTTCATGCAATCCACCCAAGACTGTTGCCAATCGTTAAGTGCGCGCTATTTCTTCACGCGGACAACCATCTCCCTCGCACCCTCGTTTCAACGCAGGTAAATAGCGTGGCGCTCTTTAGTAAGGAGGGCGACAGGCATCACGCCTGTCATAACTCTCACCGCCGCATCAGAGACTGTCGGATACGAAGATGCAATCCTCAGTGCTCCTCTTCTGTATACCTGTGCCAAGCATGTTCGGGATACCTCCTTTCTGAGAGCATTGCCCCATATTTCTACTCCGTATAGTAGCACTGGTCCTACAGTACTCGTGAAAAGGCATCTTCTTGTTGGGTTGAGTCCCTCTACATTGACGATAAGTCAACTCAGAGCCGAGACTCCCGAAGCAGCCTTCTCAACCGTTGCCCTGATTTTCTCAGGGAAACTTATCTTTAAGTTGACCAGTAGCTCCAGGTACTTCACCGCTGGGTTCAATTGGTTTGTCTTCAATACTGATCATTCTTACTCTAGGGATTTTCTTTTTTGTTGAGATGACCACTTCAGATTTTTTAGTGCTAAGCTGAACCCACGAACAGTCATCCAGTGCCTCACTCGGCGCATTAGGCTAGTTAAGCCTAAGTTGCGCTTGTTCAACGGTACGTCCAGTGACCAGAGCCGGAACATCGTCCGCATAGCCGACCAAGCGCGACTCATCTGGCATCTTCAGCCTTAGTAGCCCATCTTAAGACACGTTCCACAGTTCAGGACCAAGGATAGATCCCTTGGTAACACCCGATGTAACTTCCATCCGTCGTTGACTCTGTGTCGTGTCATAAAGCTGGCTTTGGTCCTTCAGGTAGTCTCTCAGACGCTGCAGTAGATATACTGGAACTAAAAAACGGTATTCGAGCGTATCCAGAATCTCCACCCATCTAGCGGAGTTGAAGGGGTTCCTAACGTCGAATGTCACCCAAAGGCCGGTGATCCCGGGTTTACCGTCCCCTTGCTGATCACCACGAGCCTCATCAGCTTCCAACGTACTGGCCTCGTGCTGAGCAGTAAGTCAGAATAATGGTGATAGACAAGTTACAACACCTCAGCTACAACACTATCTGGATCTGGAGCCTTCCTCGCTTTCAGTGAAAACACTGCCTCTTTCAGTTCCGGCTATTTGGAGAGTGCGCGTTCGATTACTGTTTCACCATGGACAGCGTCAATACCAACGGGATATATGCAGCTTTAATAACAACGAACATGAAGCACTTGAACACCAATCCGTGAGAAGCACACGATCAACATGCTTTCACCAGTCCTGCTCGTCTGAAAGCAGAATACAAACATTTATATAATAGAAAACCAAACAACAGTTACATTCAATTCAGCAAACAAGTCAACTGTATGAATTAGTTTAGTAGGTACTTGATGCAGAACGCCTTAGAAAGTGAGAACGTAATGCATTTGCCTGGCAACAAACAAGTCCATACCTATAGATGCGAGAACAATGCGAATGATGGCAATGGAAGTGAACTTATTTCGCAACATCTCAACTTATTGTTTTCTATATCATTTGTTCTAGTTCAACTAATAAAAATGGATAACAATCAACCACTGGCTTAATGCGTTTTTATAAATCCCAACTTCAAGACTGCTCATATAAACCCCAAATTCATCGAGTGGATGGTAGCTGATTCAATTTACGTTAATCCTAACATTTTAGTGAAATTCAAACACTTCATGCAAGTGATTCAGCAGTGCAAGTAGCTCGCAAGGCAGAATTGTCGCCAAATCGAAAAGTGAATTGATACGGAAACTAAAAGCTTAATCTACCTCGGGCCGAGCACTAGCTTACTTGCTCTCGACGGTACGGCTTTTTCAAAAACTCACCCACATTGTCGCGAAATAATTCCAATGGTATTGGAATTTGAGGTGTTGCTTGGCAGACGGAAGGAGAAGTTGCTGCCAAGTCATAGAACGCGACGGTTGGCAGAAATTTCAAAAGGATTATTTTGAGAATTTAACGCTGTGATTCGACTGTTGCTGTCTTGAGAAGATAGAACTGCCGCGCGGAGAATATGACTCGAACGCATATTAGTTACATGTACATGTACATGTATCATATCTGCTGACCATCCACATGATCCTCATATCCTTTTTCCTTTTATTACCTCACTATCCTTTTTTTTCCTTTAATTATTTTATGAGGGTGTCGGCACTTCATGCCTTGATATGTAGCAGACTAATCTCTTTATGATGTCTTCGGAAATAAGAAAACTTTTATAGAGGTTTAAGATAATATGTAATATGTAAATGTAAATTCCATTATGTAAATGAATATCATAAATGAGAAAAAGGATAAGTTAATTTAAGTATAAATACGTAAGAACATTTTGTAACTAGTTAGTAAGTATTCCTCAGTTGTTGGCAAAGCAACGATTTTATTAATAAATTTTAAAAAACTAAATCTTCTTTTTTAATTTAGAAAAAGGAAGTACCTTCATGTACATTTCGTGTGCATGAACGTAATTGGCGCAGTCGGTTTCCAAACAAAACATAGTTCTGCTGGCTCTGCGGCTGGAATTTAATACCAAGCAAAATTTTTTTTGGAGCGAATCAAAATGGACTTCGCAAGTATATCAAGGTACATTGCAGGGATTTCGCCGTTTGATGGAAAGCAAGAAGACCTTCACCCATTCATCGAGGCAATCAACGCTGTTTCTCCATACATTGCGAGGAGTGAACTTCAGACAGTACTTTTTCAACAAGTGATTATGAAAATCATTGGACGAGCACGAAGCACGCTGGTCTCCACTTGGGACGAGGTTAGCAATATTCTGCTGCAACATTCCGACACACAGGAATCGGAAATTCAACTCATGGCAAAAATACAAGGAGCAAATTTCACCACAACGACGAAGTTCTACGAATAAATATGTAAGTTTTTGCACAAAATATGTAATAAAATTAGGAATAACAGTGAATTGAGTGAAGTAGAAAAGTCTCTACGCATCAATCTTAACTCATCATTAGCTAGGGATATATTTATAAGCAAGTGTCCTGAGCCACTACGTGGTATTCTTTGTGCGCGAAATCCCGACACCCCTGAAACCGCGTTTCAAATTTTGATTCAAACGAATTATCAAAACTTTTCAATCGAAAACCAGCAAGCACGGAATTTCAATAAATACCATAAATTTGAAGGTAAACCTGTTACCAAAGTTTCTAGAACAAGTTATCAACCTAAATTAGCTTCCCAAAACTTCCGATTACCGAACAACCCCGATAATAGTGACATTTCAATGAATTCTGCTCGGTCAGCTGAATACAGTTTCCATAACATGGATTTTCATCCAAGTGCCTCAGCACAAAATTACCCGTAATAGAGCTTACCATTCATGGAAGGAAGCTTCGTTGTCTTTTTGACACAGGATGTTCAATTTCACTTCTAGATGAACATTTGATTCCTGAAAATCAAAAAATTTTTTCACCAAATGCCACTATAATTTCATCTATCAATGAAAATTCGATGAGTACTCATTACATTCAGACAAGTCTACCAGATGAATTTGGAAAAGATGTATTGATCAAATGGCACCTGGTGCCGTTTACTCACAAAAGCTTCCATGCAATCATAGGGAATAACATCCTCTCAACTACAGGAACCATTATAAATTTTAAAAATAATACAATAATCACTCCTAAGCAAGTTTTGTGTTTCGGAGAAGAAACAGAACAAGTGTATTTCTCGCAGGCTCTTAAAAATTTTCCAGAAATGGAAGAATCGGTAGAACCTGAGGAGCAGTATACAATAGAAGAGTCTTATCTCATCAACTGTATAAAGAAGGAGTTTTCTGATTTGGAGTATAATGAGAGGGAGCGATTAACGTTCACTCACTCAATTAAACACACACTTACCTTAACATCTGATAAACCAATATATCAAAAGAATTATCGCATTCCCCAATCAGTAAATGATTTCGTGAATCAACAAGTAAAGGAAGATTTGCTACAGGGAATTATACAGCCTTCTCAATCAACTTATAACAATCCTATATGGGTAGTGCCAAAAAAAGGTGGAAAGCATAGGTTAGTTATTGATTTCCGGAAATTAAATCAACTAACCGCAGAAAACAAATATCCAATCCCAAACATCGACGATTTACTAGGTAAACTTGGAAATTGCCAATATTTTACTAGCATCGATTTGGCAAAAGGGTTTCACCAAATCGAGCTCGAACCTAAAGATAGGCACAAAACAGCATTTTCTACAGGTATGGGGCACTTTGAATTCTTAAGAATGCCTTTGGGCTTAAAAATGCACCTGCTACCTTTCAAAAACTCATGAACAATATCCTACATAAGCATGTAAACAAAGACTGTGTTGTTTATATGGATGATATTTAAGTCTTTAGTACTTTCCTACAAGAACGCGCTGTTGCTCTTAGAAAAATTCTAACAGAGCTCCGAAATGCTAATCTAAAAATTCAGCTTTCAAAAACACATTTTCTGTCTAAACATACATCATTCTTGGGCCATATAATAACTGCAGCAGGCATTAAAGCAAATCCTGACAAAATCAAAGCGATCCAAAATTTTCCAATCCCTACTGCAGTCAAGCAAATTAAAAGCTTCCTTGGTTTAACTGGTTTTTATAGGAAATTCATCAAGGACTATGCGAAAATCGCTAAGCCCTTGACTGTAAGATTAGGAAAAGACTCCAAAATCATTATTACCGATCCTGATTACGTTCAGTCCTTCAACCAATTAAAAAACTACCTAATCAATGATCCAATTTTGACACATCCGGATTTTTCGAAGCAATTCACTCTTACCACAGACGCTTCAAACTTTGCTATTGGTGCTGTATTATCGCAAAATTCAAATGCAATAGCATTTGCATTGCGCACACTCAACAAATCTGAAATCAATTATTCGACAATTGAGAAAGAGCTTCTAGCCATCGTATGGGCGACAAAATATTTCAGACCCTACTTATATGGTCGCCATTTTAAACTTCTGACGGATCATAAGCCATTGCAGTACTTAGACACTATCAAAGAAGATAATATAAAATTACAAAGGTGGTGCCTCCGACTTAGTGAATTCGACTTTCAGATTTCTCATATCGAAGGTAAACAAAATAAGGTGGCAGATGCCCTTTCAAGAATACAATTGGCAGATGCTATTGACAATGAATCACTAGCTGCAACTCAACATACTGCTCCGGAGGACAATCACAACTACATTTATATATCTGAAAGGCCGATTAATTTCTTCAGTACTCAATTATTTATAAAATTGGGCAAAACAAACCAAGTTAAATTAATAAAATACCAAGGCAAGCGAATACTTCATCTAACGTTTCAGGAACTTTCTCTGAGGACAATTAGATATATACTGAGCAATCACGTTGCAAAAACTGGAGTCACTGCAATAAATTTGCCAAATAAAGAATCCCTACTTCTAATGCAGGAAGAATATTCAAAACTGCGCGCATCCAATTGTAAATTTACCATTGTTCAGGCTACAAAAAACCTTCCTAACTGCAACGAAGCAGAAATCAAAGAAATAATTGCAAATCATCATGTTAATTCAAACCACCAAGGAATTGAAAAAACATATCTTGAGTTAAAAGATAAATATTATTTTCCTAGTCTCAAAACACATATAATAAACTATATAAATTCTTGTAAAATATGCAAGCAGTCAAAATATGAGAGAACCCCTGCTAAACTTATACTTAAGTTACCACCGTATCCAGAAGAAATCAGGGAAACATATCACGTAGATATCTGGTTTAAAGAAAAGAACTCACCATACCTTTCCATGATTGATAAGCTTTCTAAGTTCCTAGTCCTTGAGCCAATAAAAAATAGACAATGGGATACCATTAATCAGGCACTGCAAACTGCATTTAACAAAATCGGCCAGCCAAACAAAATCATTTCCGATAACGAAAGTGCTTTAAACACTCAAAAAACCAAAGACTGGCTAAGTAGCAATAATATATCTTATCATTTTGTGTCACCTCAACACAAAACTGGAAATTCTGACATTGAAGTAGCTCACAGAAGCCTAAATGAAAACCTTCGAACTTATCTTCTTCGGCAACAGCAAGAAAATAGAAATTTAATGGAACTTAATCCTGTCCAAGAGTGCGTAAAATATTACAATAATACAATTCACTCCGCTCATAAAGAAAAACCTGCTGCCATATTCTTTCAACAATCAGCAGTCCCAAATTCGACCATCTTAGAACGCATAATTACTAACCAACAAAAAAATAACACCTATCACAATAATAAAAGAAAAGAGGTAGACCTAGACATGGAATTTATAAAAAATCCTAATCCCACTAAACTACAAGCTCGATATATATTTGCAAAAAGAAATACTAAAATACACCCTCAGAGGTATCAAAAATCAAAGAAAAATATTTTATTACGACAACCCATTCTAAATCAATAAAAAAAAATTTCAAGAAGTTTAAAGGTACCGTTTTGATTTTATGGGCGAATAAGTAAAATCTTCAAATCATACTATTATTAACAATGTTCAGTGAATTTCGATTTCTTTGTTTTTTTTGCCCTTGTACTCATAAAGGCCCACATTCGTGGTGATTTTCAGATTTTTCGACTCAAAGGTGTCCAATCGCGAGGGGAGACACAAATTTTGGTACATTTTGCCTTTCCCTGGACCCCCTCATTCATTAAATGATTATTTTATTTCAAATTCTAAAAATTCTAATCAAGTCCTTTCATTTGATACCCCATTCGGCTACCTTTGATTAAAAAAAAATCCCCGTTGGCAGCACCAGCCGGAAAGGTAAATTTCTCGTATGTAGCATAAAGCTTCGAAAAAAAATTTGGCTTGCCTACTACTCAACTTCTTTCTGCAATTTTCGTAGTACCACATGGGTATTTATTAACATAAAAAAAATCTGGCCACGTTCGTTCTTAGAGACCTTTTATCGGGGCGCAAATATTTTGCTAATTAAATTGAGTTGCATACGTATGGATTACATATTGAAAATCGGCGGATCATAAATTGTTGTAAACATATAAATACCGGTTTCGCCCTTCTCGCATTTGCTGTTTACACAGTTCACAGTGGTAACCACACGAAGGCTTAAATAGCTCGAATAGTTAATTTCAAAAGATTTCCATGAAAGTTTAATCAGCACTTGCGTTGCCATTAATATATACATTTTCAATTTTTTTCTGAACTATGAGGGCCGTCATTTCAATTTTTATTGAAATCGGCTGCTAAAAATATTAAGCTGTAAATTTTCGACTTTTTCATTTGTCATTCGATTTGCATAATTAAATTAAATTAACTTGCGTTAATAACTTATAATTTCAAGTTTCAACGGAATCTGTTGAGAATCTTGGCTGCTACAGAAATAAAAAAAATTGTATGCCACCCCCCTGTATGGGGAGACCCCCCTTAAAATACCTTAAAATATTTTCTTGCACTGCAAATTTCAAGAGGCACCACTTTTGACCTACGTAGAAAATTTCCTCATTCTAGCTCATGTGGTTTGCGAGAAAACTTGTTTTGACGCACGAACAAACGGACGGAAAGACAGACAAGTCGCGATTTTATAACTTTTTTAGGGGATTGTTAAAAAGATTTTACAATATCTTAAAAATGGTCTGGTTTATAAATTCTATCAAGTAAAGTCATTTAAAACGTTATCATGAAAAATATTCATTATTTCAGTTGGCACTAAAATAGCGAATTGCGCTTGCCTTCTGACCTTTGGGGGCCGCCATTTTGAATGCATGCATTTTATTTTGGATTATTTTAAATCTTTGTATGCTAGGAACTCATCAATCAATGTACTATCTCGTTCAAATAGAAGTTTCACTCTAGACAGGGCAAAATAATTCAATTTTTAAAGAAAATGGCAGCTAAAAATATTAGGCTTGAAATTTTCGACTTTTTTATTTTTCATTCAATTTTAATAATTTCCTGCATAATACAAGAACATAGTACAGAGATTCATAATCTCAAGTTTCATCAAAATCCGCCGGAAAATGTGACCGCTAGAGGGCCACAAAAACCTGAAAAAAACGCATATTTAAACGGCCGCCATTTTGAAATTTGCTCATGCATGATCACCAAAATATCAAAGACTGTAGGCCTAAATAATGGCTATCTTGAAACCGAATTTCGTATATGTCGGATTAAAATTGCGACTTTAAAAAGCCTTTGAAATTTTGACTTTTAACTGGCCGCCATTTTGTTTTTTGCAACCTGACCTCCAATTTTTTCACGTAATTCTTTAGATACCTATAATTCCTATCAAGTTATCAAATTTCATGAAAATCTGTCGAAAGCTTTGACCACTATTACAACAACAAAATTTTGCACGTTTTTCGACATTTGAGCGGCCGCCATTTTGTTTCTGCCGTACCGACTTTGGATTTTTTATTGTGAGATTCATCACATATAGCAATGAACCTTTGTACCAAATTTCATCCAAATCGGAGCTATACTTTGGTCAGAACAGAAATCACGATTTTTCGTCTAAAATGGCCGCCATTTTGTTTTTGCCGGGCCGATATAGCTGGTTCACGAACTTAACCGAGATAATTACTCAATACACCTTTCCTGAAAATTTGGTGAAAATCGAAGCAAAATTGCGACCTCTATCGTGGTCACAAATTTCGTTATATCCCATATATATATATATATATATATATATATATATATATATATATATATATATATATATATATATATATATATATATATGATGCTCTCCGCAATAGGTAAATTTCTCTCGAGAAATTTACCTAAAAAAATCCGAGCATGAGTGTTATTTGTCACTTTTACTATATAACATCCATGTTTCTCTCTGATCCAGTTCGTATTTTTTTTCACCTTTTCTGAATATTATGAATGCAAATATAGACCTAAAAACATAAAATCTGAGGACAGATTTCTCACTTAAGAAGGGAGGAGTTACATGTACATGTACATGTATCACATCTGCTGACCATCCACATGATCCTTATATCCTTTTTCCTTTTATTACCTCACTATACTTTTTTTTTCCTTTAATTATTTTATGAGGGTGTCGGCACTTCATGCCTTGATATGTAGCAGACTAATCTCTTTATGATGTCTTCGGAAATAAGAAAACTTTTATAGAGGTTTAAGATAATATGTAATATGTAAATGTAAATTCCATTATGTAAATGAATATCATAAATGAGAAAAAGGATAAGTTATTTTAAGTATAAATACGTAAGATCATTTTGTAACTAGTTAGTAAGTATTCCTCAGTTGTTGGCAAAGCAACGATTTTATTAATAAATTTTAAAAAACTAAATCTTCTTTTTTTATTTAGAAAAAGGAAGTACCTTCATGTACATTTCGTGTGCATGAACGTAATTTATTTACTGTGAGTCATCGTTTTACGGTCTGCCCGCGACATACCGTCAAAAATAACGTTTTGTTACTAAAATTAGTTCTGCAAGAGTTTAGTCGTGGTCTAAGTTAAGCCGAGTTCTGGGAATCAAATCGGTTGTGCACCTTTTGCTGTCTAGCCCAGTCATATTAGGTAAAAAAAGGGGTCAACCTCGGAATGAAAGATAATAAGCTGCAAATTGGTATGAACCTTTGTTTTGTCATTCTAAATGTTGTCTCAAAAGTCACAATCATTATCGTGTCCGCGTCTCAAGATATTCAAGGTCAAAGGTCACAAAAATCGGTTTTTCGCGAATATCTGGCTTCCTATCGGTTAAATGAGATTTGCATTTATTATAAAAGTTGTAGGCTATAAAATTCCCTACAACTTTTGTTTAAACTTTTTTTTCATACGACCAACCGTTTTGAAGGTAGAGCGCGAAGAGTGCACATCGTACAGTCATATACGGCCTAATGCAAGGTCAAGCGTGAGTTATGGTTATCAGTACGTTATAAAGTCAATTATTTACTTGGAAATTATAATTATTAAACAATGCCTATTATTTATGTACTAACTATTAATTATTTATATTTAATTAAAGTAAGTAACTTGATTATTTATATATAATTATTCATATTTAACTATTTAAGTATAAAATATTATTAATTCTGGATTATATATTTTAGTTTTATTTTAAGTTAACACGACATTATATATCTTTTCTTTAAAACGCGTAAATTTCTCAATACTTATATACCTGGAAATAATGGAGTGCGCATCTTGTTGGCATTATATAATGCTCCAAAATCTGAGGACAACATTGATCATTTCGATTCATTGTCATCATCCTCATTATCTGTCATGTTCATCTCCAAACCTTCCAGAATATCGGGATCATATGTATTTTCTTCATCGGGATTACTTGGATACAGTGAAGCGTTGAGGCAAGCTTGTCCGTTGCACTGGCCGCAAGCTAAAGAACATTGTAGCCCTGATTTTCTGCATCCACAGCGGGAACCACAACCATTTTTGCAATTGCAAAATATTACGTTTAGTAGTTCGGCTGGTGCTGGAGGTAATAACGTTCGTATGGGCTCCAGGATTTCATTTTCAAGCATCCAGCCCCATTCTTTAGGTTCTAAGTCCTTCCCTAACCACGTTTGAATCTGGTAGTAGACACGTTTTATGTGTTGATGAGCTGCTACACTTGTTGGTGGAAGTGTTGACAGTTGTACAGGTTTATTTAGTTTTGTAAATTTGATGAATTGCGTGTAGCGGAAATGATCAATGTTGTCCTCAGATTTTGGAGCATTATATAATGCCAACAAGATGCGCACTCCATTATTTCCAGGTATATAAGTATTGAGAAATTTACGCGTTTTAAAGAAAAGATATATAATGTCGTGTTAACTTAAAATAAAACTAAAATATATAATCCAGAATTAATAATATTTTATACTTAAATAGTTAAATATGAATAATTATATATAAATAATCAAGTTACTTACTTTAATTAAATATAAATAATTAATAGTTAGTACATAAATAATAGGCATTGTTTAATAATTATAATTTCCAAGTAAATAATTGACTTTATAACGTACTGATAACCATAACTCACGCTTGACCTTGCATTAGGCCGTATATGACTGTACGATGTGCACTCTTCGCGCTCTACCTTCAAAACGGTTGGTCGTATGAAAAAAAAGTTTAAACAAAAGTTGTAGGGAATTTTATAGCCTACAACTTTTATAATAAATGCAAATCTCATTTAACCGATAGGAAGCCAGATATTCGCGAAAAACCGATTTTTGTGACCTTTGACCTTGAATATCTTGAGACGCGGACACGATAACGATTGTGACTTTTGAGACAACATTTAGAATGACAAAACAAAGGTTCATACCAATTTGCAGCTTATTATCTTTCATTCCGAGGTGAAAGCCCTAATATGACTGGGCTAGTCGTGGGTTTCTGCAGGCACCGTGAACAACGAAAAACATCGAGTGCGAGTTGACTTGTTGCTTTAGTTCAGTGCGTGGAGTAGAAAACACGAAAAAATTGGAAATCTTGCGGCAGGTGAATGCGCCAGTAGTGAGAGCATAAAAATTGCTTAGAAATATGTATTGTGCGAGTTGCAAATGATTTTCCTGAACCAGTTAGAGACTTTAAGTGTGGCACAAAACGCGAAAAATAACCTCGAGTGTGAAATCTGCCAAGCAGAACATCAAGTGATTACATCCGGTGCTGTGGAAGAATCAGCGACACACAAGATTCACGATGATAGATTTATAAGAAAAATAAAAGAAAAACGCTTAAGGCATTCATCCTGAGCAGCGAAAAAACGAAGAAGACGTTGGCGTTTTTTTGTGTTCTCCGTGTACAATCTGGTAAAAAGAAAAAGACTGATATTAATCATAGCTAAAGATCAGTCGGTTGATCGCTTGCAAATAGAAATTAGAGGGAACATTAACAACCATTGAACGTGAATTTGAAAAAGCAGCAACAATCTATTCCGCTATTACATCGTGATTGAAGATTATGATCAAGAAGAAAATAACGCAGGGAGGAAGGAAGGCGATCTACTGTGAAAAAGAGGAAAAATGCAAAATCTGAACCAGCAAGTCCAAGTGAATTGAACGGCGCTTTTCCCATCGCCCATAATGAGAAGTGAACGCCAATTCTTGAGCTGATTGATTACGTTGCGCTAAGGTAATCCTTGTGTGTGGTTCCCTTTTGTTTAGTGCTATGGTTGGGAAAAGTTTTCTTTTTACGATTTTTGTTATTGTGGTTGGGAATTAATAGAAACTGAACATTTTAAGCAATTTACTATTGATGCCATGATATTTTCGTAGTGATTATGACTGTGTCACTTGTTTTCTTTTTCTTCTTAGCACTGCAGCCCCTCTTGGGCCTTCGCTTCATGTAAATAGCGCCTCCAACTGTCTCGGTCCATTGATCGCGTCCTCCAATTTCGAAATCCGAGCAGGAATGAACTGTTTTCATCGACCGAGTCATACCAGCGTCACTTGTTTTAGCTGAAAGCCGAGAACTTTTCTTTTTTTATCAATTGAGTATACGAGTAAATATATTTATGAATTAACGACTCTTGAACGTTGAACGTTCTCAGTAGTCTTAGTAATGAAGAATGTAATACATAACAAATGTAGTGATCCTTATTTGATCCATGACTTCTAAACTTACATTAAGCCGAGATAATTTTTATCATATACGAAATTGATGCTGTTTTTTTTGGGAAAATCTATAACGTGTGACTGCGGCTATTTTCAATTATACATCTGAGGTTATGTGGGAAGAGTATGTGTCGTATCTTTCGAGTGCGTTAACCAAATAAGTGAAAATCTTTCTCCCCTCAATCTTTAAACAAATCATAATTGCATACAAACAAAATGATCGAATTCATTAAAACGAATTTTCATTGGTTCTTCACTCATCTTTAAGGATTTCATGTCGATTCATTCAAAATTTTTTTATCAAATGTGCAACAAGGATTGTGTATGGTCAAAAGAAGGACAAATTAAATTACCAATGTTTTTATGACAAGCCTTTCTTGGATAAATAAACAGTTCCAATAATATGCCGATAATGCTCTCTTTGATTGTCCATTTTCAAGTTCATATTTAACCAACTTGTTGTTTACTAATGACGCTCAGTTTTTGACTGAAGATATTCGAAAGTCTAATCTTAACAAGTTGGGCAGACAGACCTACGCTCATGCCAGAAGAGTTTTGTACTCAACTTGCAAAATGCAATCACCAGCACCGAATAATATCAAAAAAAATGTCTAAGAGATTTGGTCGTTTAAAAGAAAATCCATTGTTTCTCCATTTTCAACCAACAAAAATCACTCAAATCATGAAATCCCAAAAGCATTCATATCATCCATCTTATCAGAAAACTTTAAGAAGATCAAATCAAAACTGCAGTGTCTGGTTCGATGGAAAGTCCATTAAATACCAAAATAGTGTGTTATTGTTGTTGTAATTTGAGAAATTTCAAATCGATATAACTTCCGTGAATATGATATGAATTTCATCAAACTTACAGAGTATCAGGACCTTGTGTAAGGTTGGGTTTAAAGGCATCCATACGATTTTATTGGAGAAAATGTGCAATTCGAATATCATACTATTATTAACAAAGTTGAACGAATTTTGACTTCTGAAGTATTTGTTATTATTGTATTCATAAATACCTCCCTTGATAACTTTTTGAAATTATTTTGGTCATAGGGGTCCAATCGGTAGAGGGGAAACACATTTTTCGTGCCCCCAATGAAGCAAAAACTGTCAGTTTCAGAACTGCTTTGAAAAGCTCTCATAAAGACTTTTCATTTGATACTCATATCGGCTACCTTTGATGAAATTTTGTTTTCAGGAGCCACTCCCCTGTATTGTAATCATCGATTCATGGCAAGAGAATCTTTTTTTCGAACCATAGAGTGGTTACAAAGCCCTTCTGTTAGGAGCTCTCTCCTGCCTCCTCAACTTGTTTCACCCATGAGTTTTAATTGTAGGTACTCATTTTCAGTCATTCATTAAATTGAATCAAGTGTTAAAAGCACGAACCTTAAACGTTGAAGTTGGGACAAATAACTCAAAATTATTCAATTTTCGCATTTAGAACAGCCACTTTTCGTACATTTCCCCTTTCCCTGCCCCCCCACGGAACCGATACGGCAATTTTAAGACTTGTTTTGAAAAGATCTCATTAAGTTCTTTCCAGCGACACCCTACTCGACTACCAACGAAGAAAATTTTTTTTTGAAGGGTCACCTCCCTCCCTATGGGGAGACCCCTCTTAAACGCCTTTGAAAAATTTTTTTAGCCCAAAACATTCAAGAAGTCACCACTTCTGACCTTTCTACAAAGTTTCAAGGCTGTAGCTTCTATAGTTTCGGAGAAAAAGTGCTGTGACATACAGGTGGACGGACGGACAGACGGACACAGGTCGTGATTGCAATAGGGTTTTGTACTTTAGCACAAAACCCTAAAAAAAGTATGTAATAATTTAAGCCACGCAATCACTACTGCACGAAATATTTACTTCACGTCATTAAATATGCAGTTCATGACATGAATTACCGAACTACCGTTTTAAATATAAACTCAACGTTTTCCTTGAAAATCAACTGGATTAAAACAACGGGACAAGGACTGTGCGATTGGATCCTAAAGGTGCATCATTCAACCAACCTGGCGCTCTCGAGATATTGTTACAATAGACCAGCCAATACAAAATAAATGTGCTGACAATCCAGGAAACGAAATGCACTGACTATGGTATCACGAAGATGAGTTCACAAACATTATTTAAAAATGGCAAGCGAGGAGAAAGCCGACAATTTGTAGTGGCATTTATTGTGGATAAGGTTTTTGTTAAGATATAAGGAGATAAATCACGAAAGAACCTTTTAAATTATAATTAAAGCTTAAACCAATTTAATTTTCAGGCGAACTGTTTTCCTTTCTTTCATTTCTTCTTTTATTTCTTTCGATTACAAATTATTTAATTATTTCAATAACATGCGTTTACAAATAGAATGATAGAATGATCATCTACACTGAATAAGTGCGTGATAATTGAAATGAAAATGATAACCTGCTGGTCTAGATTGATTTGAATTTCTACCAATGGTCCCAGCAGGCCTAGTTAAAAACTAATATGGTAACTTACTGGTAGAGATTGATCGGATTGGTTCCAGCAAGCCTGATGAAAAGTGAGTTGTAACTTGCTGGTCTAGGTGATCGTACTAGCTTGATCGTTGCTCCCAGTAAGCCTGATGATCACTTGCTGGTCTCGATTGATCGCAATCACCTTTTCTTGATTCCCAGACAGTCTTCCCAATATTTTGTCGATGAGCGGAAGAGGGTAAGCGTCTTTAACAGCCACTACGTTGACTTGCGGGCGTCTAGACAAAGACGAACTTTACCTGGTTTTACCACCAAGGTTAGTGGGGAGGACCAGGCACTTTAAGATTCCTCTATAACCCCGAAAAATAGCATCATGTCCAACTCTGCGTACACTAGCTTTTCCATGGCCGGTGATGAAATGAAATTTACTTTCGTTAATGAAGGTTAAGAGCAACTGTAATAGGGTTTCGAGCAGACTCAAACTAAATTACTGTATAAGGGCGTTTAACCAAAATAACGTTCACTTTGATAGTTATAACCAGATGTGTATCAGTTCCAAATGGAAAAGGATGGTTATGCGGCACAGATCTTCTCTTCACGAGACTTCAAGAAAGAAAATAGATATGTTCGCGGCACAGATCTTCTATTCACGAGACTTCAAGAAAGACCTGCATTAAAAAACACAAATGGATATGTTCGCGGCACAGATCTTCTCTTAGCGAGACTTCAAGAAAGACTTGAATTAAAAAACACAAATAGATGTGTTCGCGGCACAGGTCTTCTCTTAGCGAGACTTCAAGAAAGACTTGAATTAAAAAAATCCCCGTTGGCAGCACCAGCCGGAAAGGTAAATTTCTCGTATGTAGCATAAAGCTTCGAAAAAAAATTTGGCTTGCCTACTACTCAACTTCTTTCTGCAATTTTCGTAGTACCACATGGGTATTTATTAACATAAAAAAAATCTGGCCACGTTCGTTCTTAGAGACCTTTTATCGGGGCGCAAATATTTTGCTAATTAAATTGAGTTGCATACGTATGGATTACATATTGAAAATCGGCGGATCATAAATTGTTGTAAACATATAAATACCGGTTTCGCCCTTCTCGCATTTGCTGTTTACACAGTTCACAGTGGTAACCACACGAAGGCTTAAATAGCTCGAATAGTTAATTTCAAAAGATTTCCATGAAAGTTTAATCAGCACTTGCGTTGCCATTAATATATACATTTTCAATTTTTTTCTGAACTATGAGGGCCGTCATTTCAATTTTTATTGAAATCGGCTGCTAAAAATATTAAGCTGTAAATTTTCGACTTTTTCATTTGTCATTCGATTTGCATAATTAAATTAAATTAACTTGCGTTAATAACTTATAATTTCAAGTTTCAACGGAATCTGTTGAGAATCTTGGCTGCTACAGAAATAAAAAAAATTGTATGCCACCCCCCTGTATGGGGAGACCCCCCTTAAAATACCTTAAAATATTTTCTTGCACTGCAAATTTCAAGAGGCACCACTTTTGACCTACGTAGAAAATTTCCTCATTCTAGCTCATGTGGTTTGCGAGAAAACTTGTTTTGACGCACGAACAAACGGACGGAAAGACAGACAAGTCGCGATTTTATAATTTTTTTAGGGGATTGTTAAAAAGATTTTACAATATCTTAAAAATGGTCTGGTTTATAAATTCTATGAAGTAAAGTCATTTAAAACGTTATCATGAAAAATATTCATTATTTCAGTTGGCACTAAAATAGCGAATTGCGCTTGCCTTCTGACCTTTGGGGGCCGCCATTTTGAATGCATGCATTTTATTTTGGATTATTTTAAATCTTTGTATGCTAGGAACTCATCAATCAATGTACTATCTCGTTCAAATAGAAGTTTCACTCTAGACAGGGCAAAATAATTCAATTTTTAAAGAAAATGGCAGCTAAAAATATTAGGCTTGAAATTTTCGACTTTTTTATTTTTCATTCAATTTTAATAATTTCCTGCATAATACAAGAACATAGTACAGAGATTCATAATCTCAAGTTTCATCAAAATCCGCCGGAAAATGTGACCGCTAGAGGGCCACAAAAACCTGAAAAAAACGCATATTTAAACGGCCGCCATTTTGAAATTTGCTCATGCATGATCACCAAAATATCAAAGACTGTAGGCCTAAATAATGGCTATCTTGAAACCGAATTTCGTATATGCCGGATTAAAATTGCGACTTTAAAAAGCCTTTGAAATTTTGACTTTTAACTGGCCGCCATTTTGTTTTTTGCAACCTGACCTCCAATTTTTTCACGTAATTCTTTAGATACCTATAATTCCTATCAAGTTATCAAATTTCATGAAAATCTGTCGAAAGCTTTGACCACTATTACAACAACAAAATTTTGCACGTTTTTCGACATTTGAGCGGCCGCCATTTTGTTTCTGCCGTACCGACTTTGGATTTTTTATTGTGAGATTCATCACATATAGCAATGAACCTTTGTACCAAATTTCATCCAAATCGGAGCTATACTTTGGTCAGAACAGAAATCACGATTTTTCGTCTAAAATGGCCGCCATTTTGTTTTTGCCGGGCCGATATAGCTGGTTCACGAACTTAACCGAGATAATTACTCAATACACCTTTCCTGAAAATTTGGTGAAAATCGAAGCAAAATTGCGACCTCTATCGTGGTCACAAATTTCGTTATATCCCATATATATATATATATATATATATATATATATATATATATATATATATATATATATATATATATATATATATGATGCTCTCCGCAATAGGTAAATTTCTCTCGAGAAATTTACCTAAAACACGAATGGATATGTTCGCGGCGCAGGTCTTCTCTTAGCGAGACTTCAAGAAAGACTTGAATTAAAAAACACAAATAGATATGTTCGCGGCACAGGTCTTCTCTTAGTGAGACTTCAAGAAAGACTTGAATTAAAAAACACAAATAGATATGTTCGCGGCACAGATCTTCTCTTGGTCTTGAATATGATCAAAGGATGCACCGCATTTTATGAGGGTGCAGAGAAGACTCGAACTAATTATGATAAGAGGACCTTTCGTGGAAATTATCCTCACTTATGAGGGTTAAAAGAAGACTCGAACTAATTATGATAAGAGGACCTTTTGTGGAAATTATCCTCACTTTATGAGGGTTAAGAGAAGATTTATTAGACAGACGGGACGCCAGGGCGATGGTTGGAAAAAACGTATATTTTGTGTTTATCACTATGATAAAGGAAGAGCAATAAAAAAGGAAGGTCCACAACAGCCCAAGAGGATATGTCATGTGCGCGCCTCATGTTTTAACAATTAGGAAGCTCGGAAGATTTTGAGACTTAAGTTATAAATTTTGCATATGTATGCTTATGGTCTATTTTTTATGGGTTTTTTTGTTTTTTTTTTCATGCACAAAGTACTTTGATTTTCTAACATTTTCCGCCCGCCCTCGTTGCACCCAGCGACGAATTTTCTGTTTCTGATGAGATATGCAGTGGAATTAATTTGACCACTGGTCGCGTGAACGTTGAGATGCTAGTTTTTACTGTTGCGACACGAACTATGTTATCAGAACGGGATGAACGTCTGTTATTCTGCCTAATGACCATTTAGCTGGCGGGAACCGTTCATCGATGATCAGCACCATGTCTCCTTTTTTGAGTGATTGGACGTTCTTATTCCATTTGTACATTGCTTGATGGCGCTGAAGGTATTCCTTTGACCACTGGTTCCAGAAGCTCTGAATGATTTGGGTGAGGTGCTGCCGTTGAGAAAGTCTTGGTGTTTTGATTGACTCCAGATTGGGTTCTGGAATCAGTGATAAAGGCTGGCCAATTAGAAAGTGGCCTGGAGTGAGAACTCCAAGATCATCAGGGTCATCAGTAAGCGCGCAAAGTGGTCAAGAGTTAAGGATAGCTTCAATTTGAGTAAGAATGGTGCTGAGTTGTTCGTAAGTGAGCTTTGTCTCTCCTACTATCCATCGAAGGTGATACTTCATGGATTTCACGGCTGCTTGGAATTTTCCTCCAAAATGAGGTGTTGATGGAGGGTTGAACTTCCATGTCGTTCCATCAGATGCTAACAGAGATGCGAATTTACCTAGCATCTCCGACTGCTGTGAGAAGAGATTCTTTAGTTCTGCATCGCTTCCCTTAAATTAGTCCCGCAATCACTTGTCAAGGTAGCACAAATGCCTCGTCTTGAGGTGAAACGTTTATAGGCTGCAAGAAATGCTTCTGTGGAATAGTCAGTTACAATTTCAAGATGGATAGCTGATGTTGAGAAGCAGACAAAGACTGCTATCCATGCTTTATAAAGTCGTGCCTTTCCCTTCCAGGTTTTTAGGGTAATTGGACCTGCATAGTCGACGCAGAATGAAGAAATGGTCTTGATGGAGTGAGCCGTGAAGGTGGTAACTGACCCATTAGGTATTGGGCATGCTGTTTCCTGTAAGTCACGCATTTTAAGATGAAGGATTTGACTGGAGTTCAACCACCGATTATAGCCCAGTCATATTAGGTAAAAAAAGGGGTCAACCTCGGAATGAAAGATAATAAGCTGCAAATTGGTATGAACCTTTGTTTTGTCATTCTAAATGTTGTCTCAAAAGTCTAAATCGTTATCGTGCTCGCGTCTCAAGATATTCAAGGTCAAAGGTCACAAAAATCGGTTTTTCGCGAATATCTGGCTTCCTATCGGTTAAATGAGATTTGCATTTATTATAAAAGTTGTAGGCTATAAAATTCCCTACAACTTTTGTTTAAACTTTTTTTTCATACGACCAACCGTTTTGAAGGTAGAGCGCGAAGAGTGCACATCGTACAGTCATATACGGCCTAATGCAAGGTCAAGCGTGAGTTATGGTTATCAGTACGTTATAAAGTCAATTATTTACTTGGAAATTATAATTATTAAACAATGCCTATTATTTATGTACTAACTATTAATTATTTATATTTAATTAAAGTAAGTAACTTGATTATTTATATATAATTATTCATATTTAACTATTTGACAAAACAAAGGTTCATACCAATTTGCAGCTTATAATCTTTCATTCCGAGGTTGACCCCTTTTTTTACCTAATATGACTGGGCTATACAACTTTTCAAAAACTTTGGTGAAAGTTGGAGCCGAATTGCGACCTCTAACGTGGTCAACAATCTCGTTATATACATACACACATATACAGATATATCCATATATATGCATATATATATATATATATATATATATATATATAGATATATATATATATATATATATATATATATATATATATATATATATATATATATATATATATATATATCTATATATATACACATATGTATATATATATGCATATATATGGATATATCTGTATATGTGTGTATGTATATAACGAGATTGTTGACCACGTTAGAGGTCGCAATTCGGCTCCAACTTTCACCAAAGTTTTTGAAAAGTTGTATAGCCCAGTCATATTAGGTAAAAAAAGGGGTCAACCTCGGAATGAAAGATAATAAGCTGCAAATTGGTATGAACCTTTGTTTTGTCAAATAGTTAAATATGAATAATTATATATAAATAATCAAGTTACTTACTTTAATTAAATATAAATAATTAATAGTTAGTACATAAATAATAGGCATTGTTTAATAATTATAATTTCCAAGTAAATAATTGACTTTATAACGTACTGATAACCATAACTCACGCTTGACCTTGCATTAGGCCGTATATGACTGTACGATGTGCACTCTTCGCGCTCTACCTTCAAAACGGTTGGTCGTATGAAAAAAAAGTTTAAACAAAAGTTGTAGGGAATTTTATAGCCTACAACTTTTATAATAAATGCAAATCTCATTTAACCGATAGGAAGCCAGATATTCGCGAAAAACCGATTTTTGTGACCTTTGACCTTGAATATCTTGAGACGCGAACACGATAACGATTTAGACTTTTGAGACAACATTTAGAATGACAAAACAAAGGTTCATATCAATTTGCAGCTTATTATCTTTCATTCCGAGGTGAAAGCCCTAATATGACTGGGCTATTACCCAAAACTGTTGCCTGAGGACTGTTAATGTTTCCTGAGTTGATCCGTGTAATGATTTAAAGTGAGCTGCTCTGATAACCAGCGTAGAGACATGTGAGTTTCGTGGTAAAATGCATGGGTGTTTATTTGAGTAGCTGAGGTTGGAGTTTTCTAAACGCCCACCAACGTGTAATAATCCTTGAGGGCAGAGGAATGGATTAAGCCTAATGAAGTGGCTGTTTCTTGCTATTTCCTTTGTCATTTTCAAGTCTTGAATTTCCTTAGAGAAGTGTCTCTGCTGCATATATTTGATGATGAAAGTCGTGGCCGAGGAGAGTTCCGATGATGTAAGAGGGGATCTCAATGGAGGTGATGATCGTTTCCTGAGAAGAGTTACTATTCGTTGACACATTGCTGTAACTCTAAGTAATTTATCCCATGAGGAGTATCGAGTGAGCAGATCCCATGGATAATTTATTACTGCGTGATGAATTGTTCGCTCTTCTAGGTCTTCATCAACAGGGGTTGAACTTTCGTGATGAGTTGGCCAGTCATCGGGAGGCTTCTGAAGCCATCGAGATCCATTCCACCACAGTGGAAACGATTTGATTTCTTCAGCAGAAAGTCCTCGAGTGGCACAGTCTGCTGGATTTACTTTTCCTGCGATGTGATGCCATTGTGATCTAGGTATGGTTTCTCTAATGTAGCACACTCTATTATGGACGAAGTTCTTCCATCGTGAAGGGTGATTGTTGATCCAAGTTAGAGCTATTGTTGAGTCCGTCCAGAAGTGGATAGGAGAGTCATTCAAATGAAGAGCTTCCTGGCAGTGTTTAGCTAATTTGACGGCCAGCTGAGAGCTCCAATCTTGGTATTGTCATCCGTTTCATAGGGGCGACTTTGGTTTTTGAACATAGTAAGTGAACTTCAATCGATGTTTCTGTCGATATTCTTGTAAAAATTGCTACTGCCATGGCTGCTTGTGATGCGTCACAAAAGCAGTGAAGTTCAATATTTTCAGTAGGTTGAATCCCAATCCATCTTGGAATTCGAATAGTATCTAGTCATCATCCCATTGCAATTTGACTGCCCAAAGTTCTTGCATAAATACCTTAAGTTGGATAAAGACTGGTGATAGTGATCCCATCGGATCGAATAATTGAGCAATTTTTGACAAAACTGCTCGTTTGGTGATTTTAGTAGGTGGCGGTGACGAAAACTTGAAGTGTAATTCGTCAGACGATTGGTTCTAAAATAACCCTAGGGCTCTGATTGTGTTGCTTGGAGCTGGATTGAATTAGTTGATAAACAGTGTTCTGGTGGAAGATGAACAAGTGCCTTTGGATGATTACTTACCCACTTTCTTAGGGGAAAGCCGCCCGCCTTGCACATCTTGTCGACTTGGAGTATTGTGTCTTGAATATCCTCGAGCGTATCAGATCTACCGAAAATGTCGTCCACGTATCTTCCATTTTTCATAATATCAATGGCTTATGGGTAATTAGGACCTTCGTCCTTGATTAGCTGTGAGATAGCTCTCAACGCCAAGAAAGGGGCACATGCAAGGCCGTATGTTATAGTTGTGAGCTGATACTTCACTAATTCGTTGTTTTCCCTCCACAGTATCCGCTGATATTTCCAATCGTCGGGATGAACGTTGATTTGTCGATACATTTTCTCGATGTCTGTTGAGAAAATATATCGAAACTGACGAAACCATAACAGGATGTCGAATAGATCCACTTGTAATTTAGCTCCAGTGTGCAGAATATCGTTGAGAGATTGTCCTTCTAGTGTTTGACACGATCCATTGAACACGACTCACAACTTCGTTGTGGTACTAGATTCTCGAATAACTCCGTGATGTGGGAGATAGAATGTTGATTGTGGTTCTTTCTCTTGGGGTGGAACTGGAAGCATATGGTTTAGACTTTTATACTCTTGCATGAATGACGAGTATGCTACTGCAAAATCATTATTCTTCTCAAATCTTGTATTCGAGTGGTTCAGGGCCTAGAGGGCTGGAACGAAGGAACTGCCCAGTTGACTCGGAGATATCTTGAAGGGTAGCTTCACAATATATTTTCCAGTTGAGTCTCGTTGATGCGTGTCAATGAAATGTTGTTCACACTGTTCATCTTCAGCAGATAAGCTGGATTTTTTAGTTGTGGGAAGTTCTTCTTGCATCTAAAATTTTTCAAGTAAGTCGTTGAGGTCTTGATCAACCAAACAATGATGAGCTGAAGCAGTTGACTGTTGGATGTTACCACTCACTGGGCCTGAGATAACCCAGCCAAGTGTTGTAAGTTGAGCCACTGGAGCACCAACTGGACCTTTAATAATAGAGCCTTCCAATAACTGAACATAATAATCCACGCCGATGATAAGGTCTATGCGTTTCTGAATGAGGAACTGAGGATCAGCGAGTTGCAGGTTTTATAAATGATTCCATTGGTTGATAGGTTGATGCTGTGAAGTGGGCAGGTGCGATGTTAATTTTGAAAGAACGTGAGCATTTATTTTGATTTCGACGTCTGACGCAAAGTGGGGTTTACGATAGATAATGATGACTTCTTTCGAGTTAAACTCAGTTCTTGTACTAGTTTTTCAGAGACCAAAGAGACTTCTGCACCTGGATCCAAGAGTGCCCAGATAACTTTTGTCATTCCTTTGGAATGAGTAACTCGAAGTTTCGCTGTTGCAAGGAGCACGTTGGGTGCTTGTAGATTTTCAACGTGAGCGTGATCAACTTGTTTTTCCTGCTCTGTTGGTTGTGAGGATGCTGCCTTTGATTCAATGGTGTGAAGAATTGTGTGGTGCTTGTGTCCACATTTTTTGCAGCGTCTTGTTGACTTGCAATTGCTTATCCTATGATGTCCAAGACAATTGAAACACAGTCCTTTTGCTTTTATGAGATCCTGACGCTGCTGAATGGTCTTTGCTGTTAGTTGATCACACTGAAATGTGAAATGGTTGGTTGAGCAGATAGCACATGCGGGTGACTTTTCAACAAAGTGAGCTCGAGCTGATGCTGGTTTGGGCTTAGATCTTGAAGTGTCTGATTGCGAGGTTTCAAATGATTGTAGCGACAGAAGTCGTGACTCCATGAATTTCTTCAAAGCATTCCAAGTCGGTGCAGCTCTTGATGCTCCTAGATGGAGTTCCCAGGCTTTCACTGAGTCTGAGTTGAAGCGTTGAACAGCCATAAAGACTAGGAAGTCATCACAATGGTGAATTGGTCTTCCTAAGGATTCCAGGTTGCGGTAGACTTCACCGAATGACATGTATAAGTTTTGGAGTTCCGATGCTGAGTCAGTCGTCATTTTCTTCAACGAAAAGAGTTTCTAAAGTGCGGAATTGACATGACGCCGTTCGTTTTCATAAAATTCAAGCACCGTTTCCCAAGCTTTTTGAAAGTTCTCGGTTATGGTGGCCGTGTTTTTAAGTAGCAACGCGGCTGGCCCTTCTAGATGGGTCTTCAAATATGTTAACTTCTCAACCGGAGGTATCGATGGGTTGTTGTACACCATTGATACAAAAAGACCTTTGAACGATTGCCATTTGGAGAGTTTCCCGTTAAATGTAGGTAGTTAGAGCCCCTTTAGCCGGGGAAATTGATAATTCGATGTCGTCTTCATTGACAGAGATTGAGCAGGAGATGGGTTTGGGTGAGCAGATGAAGGCTGGATGACGTGAAGTGACGTTGGTGCTTCAGACGTGCTAGAAAAAGGTTGAACTCCACAATGAATTAAATCCCGTGGGCAGGAATCTCACTCTGGCGCCAGTGATGATAACGCTACCGGTGGACGCTTCTCGTTTAGAAGCTCTCTCATCTTCTCCGTTGCTTCCAAACAGTCTTCATACGTCGTGGCATAGTAGTCCCTAGAGAAATACGAACGCTGCTTAACTTCCCGTCGCGTCTGCGAATCAGCTACAGCTAACGCCAGGTTGATGGCTTGGTGATTGATGGAGAACTGCTGCCACTGATCTTGGATGGCTTCTAACCGGGTTTGAATGCGGGTGATTGTGAGGCTATCACGACCAACTCTTATTAAATTGGCGTAGGCAATCTTCATTGAATCACAAATTGATCCTTGTTGATCGATTCGGTACTGAATGTGTTCAGTCCTCATTTTGATGTGCTAGGATGCACGGCTGCTTGTAAGGCCTAGGGTGGAGATGAGTATCCACAAGATTTCCTTACAAGGTAGCGAATGACTACTGACTTGCAGCTAATCACCGTATATTAGTTGGTTGGTTGGTCTAGAGATTAGAAATAAGGATAGAAAACAATGGGTGAGAGCTGGAAAATAAACGTTTTGAAATGCGATCAACTTTAGAAATCAAAGATTAATTTTTAAATTCAACGGTCACATTTCAATACCGCGGATAAAATCCAATAAATTAAACGGTAATTAGTTCCCCGAGATCCGGCTCGATGGACCAGAATAATAGATGTTAAGATATAAGGAGATAAACCACGAAGGAACCTTTTAAATTATAATTAAAGCTTAAACCAATTTAATTTTCAAGCGAACTGCTTTCCTTTGTTTTATTTCTTCCAATTACAAATTATTTAATTATTTCAATAACATGCGTTTACAAATAGAATGAAAAGGTAGATGATCACTGAGTAAGTGCGTGATAATTGAAATGAAAATGATAACCTGCTGGTCTAGATTGATTTGAATTTCTACCAATGGTCCCAGCAGGCCTAGTAAAAACTAATATGATAACTTACTGGTAGAGATTGATCGGATTGGTTCCAGCAAGCCTGATGAAAAGTGAGTTGTAACTTGCTGGTCTAGGTGATCGTACTAGCTTGATCGTTGCTCCCAGTAAGCCTGATGATCACTTGCTGGTCTCGATTGATCGCAATCACCTTTTCTTGATTCCCAGCAAGCCTAATGAAATTTACTTTCGTTAATGAAGGTTAAGAGCAACTGTAATAGGGTTTCGAGCAGACTCAAACTAAATTACTGTATAAGGGCGTTTAACCAAAATAACGTTCACTTTGATAGTTATAACCAGATGTGTATCAGTTCCAAATGGAAAAGGATGGTTATGCGGCACAGATCTTCTCTTCACGAGACTTCAAGAAAGAAAATAGATATGTTCGCGGCACAGATCTTCTATTCACGAGACTTCAAGAAAGACCTGAATTAAAAAACACAAATGGATATGTTCGCGGCACAGATCTTCTCTTAGCGAGACTTCAAGAAAGACTTGAATTAAAAAACACAAATAGATGTGTTCGCGGCACAGGTCTTCTCTTAGCGAGACTTCAAGAAAGACTTGAATTAAAAAACACGAATGGATATGTTCGCGGCGCAGGTCTTCTCTTAGCGAGACTTCAAGAAAGACTTGAATTAAAAAACACAAATAGATATGTTCGCGGCACAGGTCTTCTCTTAGTGAGACTTCAAGAAAGACTTGAATTAAAAAACACAAATAGATATGTTCGCGGCACAGATCTTCTCTTGGTCTTGAATATGATCAAAGGATGCACCGCATTTTATGAGGGTGCAGAGAAGACTCGAACTAATTATGATAAGAGGACCTTTCGTGGAAATTATCCTCACTTATGAAGGTTAAGAGAAGACTCGAACTAATTATGATAAGAGGACCTTTTGTGGAAATTATCCTCACTTTATGAGGGTTAAGAGAAGATTTATTAGACAGACGGGACGCCAGGGCGATGGTTGGAAAAAACGTATATTTTGTGTTTATCACTATGATAAAGGAAGGTCCACAGCAGCCCAAGAGGATATGTCATGTGCGCGCCTCATGTTTTAACAAGTTCCTAACATTTGGCAATTATGTTGCCCGGAAGATTTTGAGACTTTAGTTATAAATTTTGCATATGTATGCTTATGGTCTATTTTGTTATGGGTTTTTTGTTTTTTTTTCATGCACAAATTACTTTGATTTTCGAGTACTTTGATTTTCTAACAGTATTTAAATCACATGTTATCGACTTCAAACGAAAAAATGAGAGAATGTGTGGGGTCTGCATCAAAACGCAATTTTTTTAAATATGGCTGATAAATGCTCCTGCCCTTTTACAACCACCTGGAATTATTCTTCAATACATAACCCTCATACGACATTAAAATAATACGTATTGATTTCTACGCAAAGATTGGCAATGAAGAAACGCATCGGGGAGCAACTGGAGACTACAGCTTTCACGGTGCTTACATAGTAACGACAATGGCTAATGCCTGATCGACTTCGCATGTAGCAGGATTATTGTTATAAATCAAGGTTATTTCTCACCTCACGCGATCATAAGATGACATGAGCATCACTATATGGCAATGCCTTTAACCAAATCTACCACGTGCTCTTTCTACAAAGGTGAGCATCTAACATAGTGGAGGTGCAAAATCTGCGCAGAGCATATTGGAGCTCAGACCACTACTTGGTCAAATCGATGTGTCGATGTCGCCTTTCAAAGGTATTCAACACAAAAACCAACCCTCTACAAAATTTCAAAGACATCGATACTGAACTTTTTTGTTAAGGAATAAAGACTACCACTGGGAGTTAACCTATCCAATATATGCATTATCTTGATGATCTTCAGTATTCTATGATTTGAGTGAACACTCGTTTCCGATATATGACACTAATTCAACTTGCTATAAGTTATCAGAGGCAAAACAAATGCATTGTATATACGATTTTTAAGATTTATATAGATTTTTAGGATTAATAGAAGTAAACGCCGCTCAAAATAAGCTTTTGCCACGAGAATTTTTTTTATAACTTCAAGAATTCGGGTAACTAATAGCAACTCGAAATTTGATTTGAAGTTTTGTTTTTGCCAGTAATGAAAGAAGAATTATTTTTAATCAAATATGAACACACTTAGTTGGCTACATGCGAATATTTTTCTTCAGTTGGTTTTTAACTACCCTTTGAATTGCCGTCATTGATGAGAGGTGATATTGAACTTGGTTATAGAGAATATTTGAATAAAATGGGAATCTATTGATTGACATCATAGAGATTTTTCGCTTTTCGGGTAGGGTCGAAAAATATCTCTAGCCTAAGTTAAGTGTAAGGTATATTATAAGTAAGAAATAAAGAGAGAGAGAGAGAGAGAAGCTTAAATTTTGCCAGATTTAATTCAAGATTGTCCACTTCTTAGCAAGGTCGCTTGGAAAAAATTGAAAAATAACACCGAGTAGGTTGAAAGAATGAGGTGATAATTTCAATTTTTTTTATTTTTCTTTTAAGTATTCCATGATTCACTTTTTTCAATGTTGTTAATTTATAGTCAGTTACTTTGTTCTTTTGATATCCGCAGGCTAATTTTCTTTTTCTTGAAACTTTGCCTTGCTTCTTTGAGTGAGCCGACGCGTTTTGACTCCTTTCAGTCATCTACAGTGTCTAAAGAATGTGTGAAAGAAAGTGACTTGATCCAGGTGTAGGATGGCTTAAGCAGATAGGTATTAAATTAGACCAAGCAGAGGGATACTCGGGCTTTTGCTTTTTTTTGGATAATGTTACCGTCTGTTTTGCTATGTTTATATATTTCAAGCCTTTCTAGGATGTCAACTTTTGGTCCTTTGCTTTGTTTATGTAGCAATTTCATAGAGTTTGTTATAGCCTCAGGCTCGTGTGTGTAGTTTTGTAGGTGCATCGCATAGTTGGATCCTGCCTTGTTGTGCAAGAAAAATCGTAAGTGGTCTTTGTATAAATCTTGTTATTAGCTCCCATGTTGTCCTTCTATGTATACCATGTCGCAGTTCTTGCATGTCAATTTGTACGAGTATATGCCACTGTTTCCGTAATGTGTTATTTAATTTTGGTTTCAGTTTGTTTTCAATGTTGTTGTTAGTTTTGAATGTAGTTTGCAGTTCGTATTTCTTAAGAAAGTTTGATAGTTTGCATGTCTCTTTGCCTACGCATGCTAACGAAATCCACTATTGGTCATTCTTGTGCATTTTGTTTTTACTGAGTAATAAGTTTGTCAATATCACGTTGTTTGTGTCCATTATTATTAGCTTTTCTTTAAATGTTGTTTAGTTCGTTGGAGTAGTTATCAGGAGCTATGTGGATGAATTAGAGTCGTTGCACCATTTATTTATGTTGTGTGGGGTGGTTAGATGTTACGTGAGTTACACAAAATCCCAAATCCCTACATCAGCATATTGCCACACAATTCACTAACCCTTTATCATAATCTTCCATGACTCATATCCCGTCTTCCAGTACCTTGATCAATCTAATATAAGCATCTCACTATCACAATATCAAATTTCGCTTACTTGTATTGCTGACATCAGCATATCAAAGTCCAATTCTTAGCTTGAATCAAAGTAAGAAAGAGAATGCTTCATCAGCGTACTTATCATTATAAAAGCAGCCCTTTGAGAATCAGTTAGTTAGTTGAAGTGAAGTAAGTATTCATTGAATCTGACTATTATAAAATATTTAGTTGAATAGTTTGAATGTTAAGTTTAAAGTAAGAAGTGTTGTTGTTGTTGTTGTGTTAAATAAATAAAATTAGTGAAAGTGAAAACCAAAATGTTTTTATCAAACAGATTCCGGGGAAGGAATCTCCAAAATATATATTTTAAATATGGTAACGTTCAATATCGTAACTCGTGTATGCTATGATCAGCTATGGTTGATTTTCTCTATATTTTGCAGTCTACCCGTGTTGGTTCCCGTATCATGGTTAGATCCATATAGTTGAGTTGTCTTTTTCTTTTTCTAGTGAAATTTACATTCGGATATATTTCATTCATACAGGTGGGTAGTTTGTCCTATTTATTTTCTTGTGAGTCAATAATGATGACACAGTCATCCACATATCGTCTCTAAAATACTACATCAAATTTTTTGACAATTTTGGGCATAAAGACTTCTCCCAAAGAATGTAAGCATATTTCTGACGTTATTGAGGGAATAGGATGTCTTATACCCGACCTGTTCTTGGCAACATATGTGTTATTATTGAACCCCAAATAGCTCTACACGATTGTCATCTTTATGAGATTGAATAGTTTATCTGTGATTCGTCAGCTGTTATTGAATGAAAGTTTGATGGGCATAGACGTGGAGAGGTAGGTGATATGCAGTGATGGAAGTCAATAGGGTTTGGTGAATATTAGAAAGATGGTATAGTTTGCTAGAATACGGCTGTTCTTTAATGTCTGTTTGTCGTCAAGGTGCAAGGTGTCCAAAGGACCGTACTAATTGGTATGCAAGAGCTGAGTACTAAATAGCAACAAGCTGGATAGAGATATTGGGCTTGTGGAGCTTAGGTAGTGCTTTAAAGGCTGATGTAGATGGATTGGGGTTTATGTAGAGGTGCTAAGTATTGAGGGAAATGATTAGTGGAGACTGTATAATACCAGTACATAAGTCTGCTCGGAACTTATCAGTTCATATCCATTGGTATTAATGATGTCTGTTGTCTTTTGTACGTAGTCTGTTATTTTCGGGATCACCGTTGTATGTTTCATGTCAGCCCTTGTCACTGCTAGTAAATTCTCCTTGAGTCTCCTCTAATGTATCTGAATATCTTATGGTCTTCATGGAAATTCGTTTCGTTATTACTAGTGCGTATTTTTCTGGTACATCTACTGCAATATGTCTTTCATCCATGGACTGTAAATCTGTTAGATACCCCATGTAATCTGCCACTGATAATGGCAAACGGCAGATATGATATATCATCGATCTAAATGCTGCAATTTTTTTTTATGTTGGCAATACGAGTCATTGGTGATATATCTGCCTGTTGTTTTTATTTTTCTGCCGTTGTGTTGCAGATTAGTTATCCGCGAAAACTTGACCCATATGAATCTCTATTCATACATATAACGGAAAATTCAGTGAACATCGACAATAACTCAATAAATTTAAATACGAGGTGTGTTCAAAAAGTATCGCGAATTTTGAATTTTCGCGGGTTACGTATATTCGAATTTCGATTTTTTTGTGGCGTTATGTTGGTACTCATGTCTGTCACTTATGCCGATAAGCTCGGCCATTTTGAATGTTCACTTAATTGGTGATAGCTGCTTTACTTGCACGTGTTTTCAATCGTCTTCGATTTTTACTTATTCAAAAAAATGGATCAAAGAACGTGTATCAAATTTTGTGTGAAAAACGAAATTAAGTGCGCGGATGCATTCCGAATGTTGACTGTGGCATACGGAGAAGCTTCCTTGGACCAAAGCAACGTTTATCGGTGGTACGAAATGTTTTTAGAAGGCCGAGAAGATGTGAACGACGAAGAGCGTGCCGGACGCCCGAGCACTTCAACAACAGACGAAAAAATTAATGAAGTGGAGAAAATGGTATTGGCCAATCGTCGAATCACCGTTAGAGAAGTTGCTGAGGACCTAAACATATCGATTGGCTCGTGCCATTCGATTCTTATCAACGATTTGGGCATGAGACGGGTCACCGCGAAATTCGTACCAAAATTGCTCAATTGCGACCAAAAACAGCAACGCATGAACATTGCTAATGAGATGTTAAACTCTGTCCGCGACGAACCAAATTTGCTCCAGAGGGTCATAACTGGTGAAGAATCGTGGGTTTATGGTTATGACGTGGAAACCAAAGCTCAATCATCTCAATGGAAGCTGCCGCATGAACCAAGACCGAAAAAAGCGCGCCAAGTTCGGTCGAATGTGAAAGTTTTGCTGACAGTTTTCTTCGATTGCAGGGGCGTGGTGCATCATGAGTTCTTGCCACAGGGAAGAACGGTCAATAAGGAATATTACCTGCAAGTTATCCGCAATTTGCGCGAAGCAATCCGCCAGAAACGCCCGGATTTGTGGGAGAACAAAAATTGGCTTTTGCACCACGATAACGCCCCTGCTCACACATCGTTGCTTGTGCGCGACTTTTTGGCCAAAAACAACACACTAACGATGCCGCAGCCACCGTATTCCCCAGATCTGGCCCCCTGTGACTTTTTCTTGTTTCCTAAACTGAAGAGGCCCATGAAAGGACGACGTTACGCTACGCTTGACGAGATAAAGACGGCATCGAAGGAGGAGCTGAACAAGATTAAAAAAAATGATTTTTTGAAGTGCTTCGAAGATTGGAAAAACCGTTGGCACAAGTGTATAATATCTCATGGGGATTACTTTGAAGGGGACAAAATAGATATTCATGAATAAATAAATAATTTTTGAAAAAAAAACAAAATTCGCGATATTTTTTGAACATACCTCGTATATTTAATTTGGCTAGAAAATATATATTAACGGCTAACTTTATCAGCCTTTGCATCAATTATTGCAACTCATAATATGTTGAAATTACATAACTGAACTTTCATGTAATATCGACGACAGTCCAGCAATTTATATTTCATTTAATCGAACTGAATTATATTGGCTAAAATTAACTGTTTTTGGCTAATGTTTCTGGTTACGAGATGTGACAATTAAGTAATGAGACTGATTTTATTGCCGCGGTTGTGGTAAACCCGTGACCTTAAAATTCCCTTCCCCTTCCCCGGCATTTTTCCCCTCTCCATTGATATATTTACCATTGCTCTAGCTTGTTTAGTTCGCTTGCTGTATCGTGTTGAGTAGACGTGTGTTGGTGGTGCTCGTCATGAAAATGGAGAAACGAAATCAAGAGCAACACATCGCGATAAAATTTTGTCCCAGATTGGGCTTCGGAAATGTACACTAAAATTGTAAAAGTGCATGGTGATTGTGCTCTTAGTCGTGTTTCGATGCCATAAAGAGTTCAAGGAGGGGCGTGAAAACGTGGAAGACGAGGCGCGGAGCGGGAGACGAGTCAAGGTGCGCACTGACGTGAATGTGCAGCGTGTGTGTGCCCTAATCCCTGAAGATTGGCGTTTAACAGTTCGAATATTTGCCTCGGAACTGGGTATAAACCGTGAAACAATCAGACAAATTTTAACCGACGATTTTGGGATGAAAAATTTGTGCGCGAAGATGGTTCCAAAGAACCTTTCTGAGGAGCCCTCAGCGTGACCCAGTATTTGGCCTCTGAAGGAATCGCTGTGTTGCAACAGCTGCCTTATTTGCCCGATATGTCACCCTGTAACTTTTTTTTGTTCCGTAGAACAAAATCGGTGGCCATTTTGAATCGATTACGGACATCCAGGTGGCCGTGACGAGGGTACTTGCGGACATCTCAGTCGAAGCGTTCCAGAAATGTTACGAAGCATAGAAAATGCGCTGGAATCATTGTATAGCTGCCCAAGGTGACTACTTTGAAGGGGATGCCAGAGTTGTAGAATAATTTTTAAATATCCGGTTGTCATGGAATCAGTCTCATTACTTAATTGTCACATGTTTAATTGTTTCGTTAGTAGTTTGCGTCTAGCGCTGAAGATGGTCAGCAATACCGACCGAAATGCATACGTATTGTTTAATATAAAAAATAATTTTTAATATCTTATGCGTTAATTAAATTGATGTAATTGAATACTTGTTTTATTTCAAACTCGATTATTTGGGGTCAATAAGAGTGATCAACTTTATTAAATTTTAATCAATACGGACCACAATAGTGTTCATCTAACTATGAATTGTTAGAGAAAATTTCCTGAAGTTACAAAATGTTACCCAGCATGTTTTGAACATATATTTGTTTAAACTTATTAAAACAAAACGAATTAAAGCAGACATAATATTTCTGCACAAACAACAGTGTCTTTTCAAGTTTCATGAAAATAAATTGTGCTATTTCTAATGTGCATTCCGATAATGTAATACGTGTAGTGAAGAAAAATGGATCTAATTCGAAATACAACATTATTCCAAAAACCTCGAGCAACTACAGCTAGAATTGTATGAATTACACCTAAAGATGACAAAAGAATCTGAAAACAGATGAAGATTTCAACGAATTTTTAATGAAGCAGTCCATAATTTTTAATCGTGGTGAAAGGATTCCTCTCAATAAATGGAAAATTCAATCTAAAAAGCTAGCGAAGCTAATAATTCACAGAATTCGCAACACCAAATCAAGACCAAGAGTTGAAGATGTAAATGGATTAGTCGTGAATCTATCAGAAGAAGAAGATGAGCTGGAATCACTAAATCGTTCTCTCAATTTCACCGTTAAGCCCTTATCACCACGATTGACGATGTTAAAAGAGGTGCTAGAAACAACAAGCCTGACTTCAAAAGAATTAAATAGAATCGTGCCTTAAGATCGCTAAAACAACCCGGTATATTCTACATGAAATCCGACAGAGGGAACAAGGTTGTTATTATTAACAAAACCAATTTTGACGAACGCATGATGAAATTGATATCTGAAGATAATTTTGTAGTTTGCCTTCATCCTCTGAATAAAATGGCGAAAGATGCCAATTCTATCATAGATATCATACATAATGTCTTCAATGTGAATAGCCACTACTTAAGAGTGCCACCCACAAGTGCCATTGATGTATGGCCAGCAGAAGATCCATAAGACTGGAGGTAGAATAAGAAAAATAGTTTCATGCGTCAACTCACCTTTTCCCTAATTGACCAAATGGAACATTGATGAGATGAAATGGTTTGACGATTTCAAAGGGTTTACAGTCAAGAACTCTTACGATTTTGTCGACAATGTCAAGGATATAGAAGTCAAGGATGACGAACGACTTATTTCTTTCGACGTCGGGCTCTTCTACCCATCGTCCCCGTTGATTTAACCATCGGAATAATAAGAGGTCACCTCCAAAAATGCAACATCTCCATCAAACATATTGACGCATACATATACTGCATCGAAGCATGCATTAAATATAATAACTTTAAATTCAGGGGAAAATATTACTCAAGCGACTTTGGATGTAGTATGAGGAATAGTTTGTCACCACTCATAGCCGAAGTCTTCATGTGTAATTGGAAAATGAACTGAAGAATGAAGGAATTGGGCATTATGTGGACGATGTTTTTGCTATCGCGAAAGAATACTCAACTGCCGCTACCCTAGCATAAAATTTACCATCGAATTAGAAAATAAAGAAAAAACGCTGCCTTTTCTTGATTTGAATTTTACACACAATGGCAGAAAAATAAAATTTTTCGATTTAAAGAAAGCAAATTACACCAGGCAGATATATATCACCAATGACAAATATATCCCCAATGACAAATGGTTACGATAAAGCGCTTATGAACAAATAAATTGCTAAATTTATGCATAAAATGAAGAAAGAGAGCTTCAACCCTTTTTATCAAAATTCCGTAACAAACAATATTTAATCGCATGTATCTATGGAATATGTTCCTAAGACTTGCAACTCTCTCAAGAAAGAATTCAGCAAAGACAATCTTAGGATTATGCATAATAACATCCGCAAGCTTGGCTCACTCCCTGGCTCAACAAAAGATCCATTTTCACTAAAACAGAAAGGCGGAATCTATCAAGTTAATTGCATAGAATGTGATATTAAGTATATTGAACAAACTAAACGTGCAGTAGAATTTCGTCTCAAGGAAGACGAAAGATACATTAAGAATAAAGACGTAAATAAAGGTATTACTGCACACGCATTGCAGCTGAATGGAAAGCGAAAGTGGTGTTATGTGAAGCTAGCACGGTTGTGTATGAACGAGAATTATTTCACGCTCCGCAACAAATTTTATAAAACAACATCAGGAACAGCAATGGGAAATCCGCTATCACCAGTGATCAGTGAGATCTTTATGGCTTATATTGAAGACACCATCGAAAAGGAAGGCTTGATGCCAAGATTCTGAGCAAGATATGTAGATGATATATTGGCCATACTTCCTAGAGATGAACTGGAAAATATCTTCCAATTAATAAACCGTATCCATCCAAAAATCAAATTCACCATGGAAACCGAACAACATGACGCAATCCCGTTCCTAGATATGAAACAAAGCTACACTCGGCGTACAATAACCAGCGACTCGTTTCACTCATACGTGCACAAAATGGCGGCGTACCACTCGATGATACACCGGCTGCTGACAACACCGCTAAACAACGAACGCTATACTCGAGAAAAACAATGGATTTTTGACACAGCAAAAATAAATGGGTTCGATAGCAACACAATCGAAAACATAATCTGGAAAAAGAAGAACAAGCTACAAATACGCAAGCGAACAACATTGGCCAAGCAAAGTGCGGAATGCAGGCGAATCAGTGTAAACAACACGCTCAAGAAACATCAGATACAAACAGTGACAGCAAACCGCCACCATACAATTCAAACACATTTAGGAATGGGAAAGGATCCTAGAACCATGGAAGAAAGGAGCGGTATCTACAGAGTTAGCTGCAACGATTGCCCTAAAGTTTACATAGGGCAGACAAAAAGGCTGGTACCAGTACGATTTCACGAGCATCTTCGAGAAGCGACCATAGTAGCGAAGCAACCAGGTACTCAAATCAAATCGTCAATCGCAAAATACATAATCGCCGAAATTCATACAATAGATATTAATGGCCTGCAGATAATAAAAAGTGTAGATTGCCCCAATGAACTAGACGTCCTCGAGTCAATTTATATACGTGCAGGTACCTGCAGGGATTAGGATGAATACTGATGAAGGTAATTGCGATTCGAAACTGCTAAGGGTAATTAAAGGCAAGGGTAATTAAAAGCATGGGTAATTAAGTTTAAGGTTGTTGTATATAAGCATGTTTTCTAAATGAAGTTTCATTGTACTGAAGAAGATCACAAATAGTGGTCGAAAACGTTTCGTTATACAAAAATAAAATCAATCTTATGTTTAAAGAAACAAAACAAATCTTTACATTTTATATTTAAACACATTAGAAAACAATGGACATAACACCAATTTATAATATAGAATATATTGATTGATTTACTAAATGTTTAACAAAACCCTTCTGGCAGGAGCACTCTCCTGCTACTTCGACTTGTTTTTATATATTTATGTGATAAAAACAATTATTTACATATTTAATATTTAGGATTAGGGGCAGATTGTCGAACAACATCAGAATGTGGAGTTCAAAACTCAGTTTGTGATAACAATGCTAATGTCTGCATCTGTGAAGAGCATTACGTTGAAGTTGGATCTTCTTGTTTGCGAAAAGGTTAGTTCAAATTTAGCTGTTGATACATATTATCTTATGACACTGGCATTTAAACGATCGATTATTTTACAAATGATATCTTATTTAAACGTTGATATAAGTTTCACCAATCATCTAAAATAAAATACATTAAATACTCTGTCAAAGAATATTTTGCTAACAAGCAGCAAAATTTCAGATATACTGATTTGATCCTAAATTATATTTCTTTTTGCGCTCGTTAGTGAAATACATGCAATAATAATTTCTCTTATTTCAGCAACTTCTGTTGGTGATGAATGCATCAATGATGTACAATGTCAACCCTTGATGGGGAACTTTGCTATATGCGCCAACAGCAAATGTGCCTGCAATGACGAAAGTCACCTAAAACGCACTCAGTGTTTTAAGAAAAAACGTAAGAAAATCAAGTAAATTCAAATATTATTATTTGAAAACAACTCTTTCAGTTGTTGGAGATAATTGTATAACATCACTAGAATGCTTCAGTTTAGATAATTCAACTGAAATTGAATGCCGAAATTCAATTTGTCAGTGCCAATTCGGATACACAATCGATGGCAAAACAAAAACATGCATCAATGAACGAAGTGAGTACTTGATAAGATTCAATCATCATATACGTTTACAGAAAAATCACTTTAATTTGACTCGGGAGCATCGTGAAAAATACTTATAAAAAACAGGTCTCAAAATATCTTGTAAATGCGTTTGCCAATTTAATTGCTTTCCGCTACCTCGAAAACTGACGTACCAATCCTTTGAAGGACCTCTTTTATTTTTAAAAATAATTGAATTAGGTTTTACATTAAATTGAAGCCCTTTACGCAGACAATATATTATAGAGAGTAATGCTGTTAAATTAAAAAGCAACTTCTACAAAATTACATAGTTACAAGCAAACTATTTGACGCGTAGCAAGAGTATCAAAAATGAATCAATTTCTACATTGCAAGATCTGCTAAAAGAATTTTTTTATTTTCGATATAGTAAGAAAATTGGTCCAGATATGTTACGTCGTGAACTTAATCCAAGCATTACTGTCTAAATCATATAAATATCCATATTGCATGTAAAAATAGTTTGCTTCAAAAATAGTATGTAAATTTCACTATCTTGAACACTCAAAAAAAAGAAAAGAATGCGATTCTATTCTTCAAGATAATTTTACTAAAAGCATATGCAAATTCTCTCTAATCCTATTATAATCAAGTAAAGTTAAAACTGTCGAAATTTCACGGTGAAAATATTGTCTTTTACTCATGTGCTTACTTTGTGGATTTTAAAAATATTATCGTCTTGAATAATTAAGGAAGTACTCAGCTTATAATCCGAGTTCCAACCTAAAAGTTTCTTTAACTCAATTTTTAATCTATATTATTTTCTTTTTCTTCCAGATTATGCCATCCGTCAAAATACACTATCCATTATTTTAATAATGTGTGGATTGCTAGCTCGACTTTTCAAATTGTAGATTGTATGTAGCTTCTAATAAAAATTACGTACTTCTCAAACCTTGCCATATTTACTTTGTTAACCACTGTGCAACAGTCAGCCTAATTTTTATTATAACAAAGTACTTGTAGCGCTCTAGATTCTAGACTATGGTATTTAAATGTTCTTAGTAATTATAGTATGTAAACTGTTGAATTGACTGATTGATTGGTTTATGACTTTAATGTCACCGTAATCGTTGGAAGGTTTGCAGCGGTAAAGTTCAAACAACCCACTTGATCAGTAATCTACGTCGCCCGCATGCCATGCTGACGACTAGATTAAACGTACATATACTCATATAGGCATGCTGGTTGTTGATACTCATGTTTTCGACTAGTTAAAGGTAGAGTGCCAGAATGCGTTAAACAAAATGTTGGGTAGACAGACCTACGCTCATGTCATAAGAGTTTTGTACCCAAGCTCAAGAAACATGTCAAAGAGATGTGCACGTTTAAAGGAAAATCCATTGTTTCTCCATTTTCAACGGTTGCCATTTTGTTCCAAACGAACAAAAATCACTCAAATCATGAATTCCAAAAAAAAGATTGTTATAAATCTTATCCGGAAATTTTAGGAAGATCAAATCAAAATTGAAGTGTCTGGACCGATGGGAAGTCCATAAAATACCAAAACCGTGTGTTATTGTTGTTGTAATTGCAGAAATCACAAATTTTTCGTGTCTTTCCTCTTGGTGTGAAGCAAAAATTGTCAGTTTAAGACCTGTTTTGAAAAGTTCTCATTAAGACCTTTCATATGATATCCATATTGACTGCCCTTGATGAATTTTTTTTTCGGGAGCCACTCTCCTATATGGGGAAACTCTCCTTAAATGCCTCATAAAAATTTTTTTGTAATTGAGCTTTCAAGAGAGCACCACTTCACACCTACATGTAAAGTTTGGTGTTTCTAGCTTAAGTACTTTACGCGAAAAACTGCTGTGACACATGGACGGACAGACGGACAGGTCGCGATTTTAGTAGGGTTTTGTAAATTATTTTACAAAACTCCAAAAAGAATCAGGCATACAAATTGCTTAAGTAGGAAAACCTGGACCAAGAGAGAACACCTTGAACATCTCAGAAGAGTAGCGAATAAGATAATCAGAATGAAGAAAAGAAAATGCTATGACGACAAATTGAGAAGTATAGATGCACTATAAGTCTAGCGAGCAACAACACAAGACAAGCATAGCAACTAGTGAAAAATGAGGTTATCAGCCCAAAAGCACACTCTGTTGTGATGACATCGGCAATATCATCGTTGATGAAAGCAGGATCAAGCAAAGATAGGCATCATATTTCAAGAACCTCCTAAGTCCTCCGCACAGCTCCTGAATACCGGAGCCTATAGATGTTTCCGGAGAGTTTCCAGTGGCTCATCAACTCTGGAGGAATTTTTTGCCACCAACAAAGCACAAAAAAATGATAAAGTGGCGGGCACCAATGAGATTCCAGTAGAGCTCATCGAGTATGGTGGCAATAGTGTTCATAAAGCTATTCACAAAGTCATCCAGCATATTTGGCAACAAGAACATATGCCGAAAGACTGAAGCCAGTCAATTTTATTCCCTATCCACAGAAAGGTGATAAGCTACAGTGTGAAAAATATAGTGGCATATCACTGTTATGTACGGCATATAAAATATTTTGAAAGGTCTTAGAAAACAAAATCGGATCATACGCCAACAGTATTTTCAGGGAGTATCAAGGTGGTTTTAGAGGAGGTAGATCAACAATAGACCAATTGTTCACCATCAAGCGTATTTGAGATATGCTGGGAGTTCAATATTGGCATACACCGAATTTTCCTTGACTTTAAGCAAGCATACGACAGTATTGATCGCAACGTACTGTACGAAATAATGCTTTGCTTTGGCATTCCAGCTAAATTAGTTTGTCTTAGCAAAAAGACTATGACGACCTCCCAAGTCCGCATCAATAACCAACTCACCGATGCCTTTGACACAAATATTGGACTAAAGCAGGGAGATGGGTTAACCCCATTGCTATTCAAGCTATTCAATTTGGCTCTAGAATACGTCATACGTCTGTCGATACACTCGGTACATTTCTATTCAAGTGGCAACATAGGCGGACGACATCATTATTTTGGCACGGTCAATAACAACTGCCAAAGAACTAGAGCTAAACGCGGGCCGACAACGAATTCGATACAACCATGAGCTGTATGAAATTTTTGACGAGCCTTAGGTCTCAACGATTGTCAGACTGTGGACGCTGCAATGGACTGAACACATGAATCGTATGGACGAACAACGGATACCCAAAGAGGTATCCGTTGGGTGATCTAAAGGCCGGAGACCAGTGAGCAAACCCAGAAAACGCTGATCTGACTCGGCTGATGAAGACAATTCATCACTGCTTGGATTTCGAAATTGGAGGACGCGGTCAATGGACCGAGACAGTTGGGGGCACTAGTTGCAGGAAGCGAAGGCCCGAAAGGGCTGTAGAGCTATGAAGAAGAAAAAGAAAGAACTTTTCCTGAAACTTGACAGCGAAATAAAATTAGTAGGACTACAAATGAATGAAAAACAAAGCCCATGACGTAGTCAAGGAAAAATACCTAAAATACACAAAATTTCACACTTGGCGAATACAGTATCGAAAATGTGATAGAATTAGTGTGTTAAGGCACCAAAATAACGGGAACCAGCAATGAAAGAGACGAAACGTACCGCTCGAAAATAAAATATTTTATTCTGTTTTGATCATCTTGAACATCAACTACATACACAGGAAAATAAAGCTTCAAATCACAAATCAGTGATAAGAATTTTGTTATGCAATAGGTGTAAAACATGGACCCTAACTCAAACATCCGCAAACATATAGGATGTCTTTGAGTCCTAAGTGAATAATGGGAGTGAAGCTAGACGCAGACCAAAGGTGAATTTGATACAACCATAAACTGTATAAAATTTTTGACAAGCCGGAGGTCTTAACGATTGCAAGACTGTGGTAGCTGCAATAGGCTGGCCATATGAATCGTATGGATGAACAACGGATACCCAAAAAGTTACGCGTTGGGAGAACTGAAGGGTGGAGACCAGTGGAGAAACCGACGAAACACTGGTCTGACTCGGGTGACGAAGACAGTACATCACTGCTCGGATTTCGAAATTGGAGGACGTGGTCAATGGACCGAGACAGTTGGAGGTACATGTTGTAGGAAGCAAAGGCCCAAGAGGGTCTGTAGTGCTAAGAAGAAGAAGAAGAAGGTTGACTTCACGTCAGGTCAAATCGATTTGATATTTGATGGATTGAGCCTGATGTTGGTTATTATGTTGAAGAGTTTATTGGACAGTAGGTTGTCAATATCATTTATGTATATTTTGGTGCTCCTGAAAAGTGTCCAATAAAAACATACATTAATTTAAAATAATCGATCCAATCTATTTTTTTTTTTTGCTTGAGAAAATATTTTTTTTTTTGCATTGTAGATACCCCCTTTTTATATCGTGAACCGTTTTAATGCCAAACAAAATGAAATAAAAAATTGCAGGTATTATATTTTAGTATCGCTAGGCATATGATATAAAAACTGACAGTTTTATCTTTTTAGATCGCGACGCATGTAGCCAATATCCGGCAGTATTTTCTTTGCAATTAATTTTTTTCCATCAATACTAAACATGTAATATGAAACCAAAACAATTAGCCAATTATATGAAAACGAACCTCAGAAAAGTACAAATGCAACCCTTCGATAGTCATAGCCCGGAAAATTATGTTTTTAACGTGGTTGTTAAAATATGTATCTTGATTGATGATTCTGGTTGTTGTCGTCCGTGGGCTCTGCAAGGCAATAAATAAACTTTGATAAGATATATAGACAAGAATATGCTATTAAAATGATTTTGTACTCAGCCTATTCGAGTATATCATATACCTTTATCTTCTGTCACTTAAGGATAAACTCAAGAAACACTTCAATACACGATCATGTACATTATATACTCGGTAGTCCGCGAAGTTCAGTAGTTAGAGTGATCGTTTCATAAACCGAAGGTCTCTAGTTCGAACCCCGTTGGTGACAACGAGATTTGTTTCGAGTGATTCTTGCGACGGACTATAAGCCCGTTCAGTTATGATACGTACTGGTTTACAATCAGAATGTATCGGAGCTGGACGGACGGTTCAACGGCCAAAAGCTTGGTGCTGAACATATCGTCTCCCCGAGTGCCGATACATTCTATCAAAATAATGAGATACTCTCACTATCTCTAAGCGAAGGCCCGAAAAGGGCTGTAGTACGGTAGCAAAACAATAAAATGAGAAAATCTTGTTGCAACTTTCCTAAAATTATTGGTTGCGTATGATCCGAATAGAACCGTAGTCTAGTTCGATGAAAGCCCAGATGAAAAACTAAGTTTTTGTAGCCTGAGGGAATAAAACGTATTAATTTTATATAACTATATATATATATATATATATATATATATATATATATCTATATATATATATATATATATATATATATATATATATATATATATATATATATATATATATATATATATATATATATATATATACATATATATCTATATACCGATATATATATATATATATATATATATATATATATATATATATAGATATATATATATATATATCTATATATATATATATATATATACATATATATATATATGTATATATGTTGTCGCGTGTTATGGTTCTTAATGGTTGTGAAAACAATTGCAACAATAGCTCGCAGAATTATTCGTGCATGTAACATTGCCCCCACCTCAGTTCTTTTCGCCCCGAAAAGATGTGTCGCCAGTTGTAGTCAATTCTCTCTCAATATGGGGCAAGATGGTCCAGGTGCACGATTTTCATTCTGGCTCTTGGCGTACGGTGTTCCTGTATGCGGTATGCGACGTCGTCGATTCGCTTTGTAACTCGGTATGGTCCCTCCCACTTATGTTACAACTTTGGAGACCTACCCTTTCGCCGCTGTGGGTTATATAGCCAGACCAAGTCATCTTGCTGGAAGCCAGTAGAATTTGCCTTTAGATCATACCAGGTCTTCATGCGGTCAGTAGCCCGTTCGAGGTGTTTTCGAAAGTCCGATGTATCTGGTTCAACCGTTGCTTTAGCTCACTTGCGTACTCCGAGATCGTTTGGGGTTTCTCAGGGGGTGTCCCCAACTTTATATCAGCTGGCAGACGAAAATTGTTTCCAAAAATGACTTTGGCAAAATAAATAAAATAGTGGGACATGTCAGTCCCAGTCCCTTTGGTTCTCGTCAACCATCTTGGCCAGGTGTTTATTGAGGGTGCTGTTGAAACATTCGACCATTCCATCGGATTGGAGATGCAGTGGTGTCGTCCTTGTTTTCTGTATTCCCAGTAGTTGGCACATTTCGCCAAAAACTAGTGACTCAAAGTTTCGGCCTTGATCCGAATGAAGTTCGCAAGGTACGCCGTAACTACTGACCCAATTTAACACTAGCTGTTCGGCTACAGTAGTTGCTTCCTGGTTGGGAATGGGGTAGACCTCGGGCCACTTGCTGAAATAATCGGCCACAACCAGCGTGTACCGATTTCCATACTCGGATTCAGGAAAGGGTCCTGCGATATCAACAGCAATTCTTTCAAATGGCACTCCCACGTTATAGGTTTGCATTTCTCCTCTCAGTCATCGCTTTGCACCTTTGACGGAAGCGCAAATCGTGCATCTACGGCACCAGTCCTCTACGTCTTCTCGAGCATGAAGCCAGTAAAACCTTTCCCGTAATTTTGCTAAGGTCTTGTTAACACCAAGGTGGCCTCCCGAGGATCCTTCGTGCATCTCCTTAACCACATCGTGGATTCGGCTTTTGGGAAGTATAGTTTGCATCATATAGGAGCTCCCATGCTCCGTTTCCCATTTCCGCTTGAGTATGCCACCCTCCACCTGAAGGGAGCTCCATTGTGCCTAAAAGCTTTTCAGGGTTGCGCCATGCATTGTAACATCTTTCCAATCCGGTCGCCCAGTTGTCTCCTTTCATACGAGCAATGGTCCGATGTCTTCATCGGCTAACTGGGCATTTCGAATCTCCTCCGATGACCAACCTTCATCGGATTCGGCCGTTATCAATCGCAGATCAACGGGCGGTTCCTTTTCCTAAATCCGCCGGCAATGCTTGCAGTTAGCTGGATCAGCATTTCCATGAACTCCACCCTTCCGATGAACAATTTCGTAGTCGTATGACTCCAATTTTTCGATCCATCTCGCAACTTGTCCCTCAGGATTTTTGAAGTTGAGCAGCCATCTCAGCGATGCGTGGTCCATTCGAAGACCAATTTTCTGGCCATATAGGTACTTGTGGAACTGCTTGGTGGCCTCTATCATAGCCAATAGCTCCTTCCTGGTCACACAGTAGTTCCTCTCGCTTTTTGAAAGAACTTGACTGTAATACGAGAAGACTCTTTCTTCGCCATCGATCTGCTGGGAGAGTACAGCTTTAATCCCGCCGCTGCACCCATCGGTGTCAACGACAAACATTTTTCCGGGTTTTGGATATGCCAGCACGGTTGATTCACACAGCTTCTCCTCCAAGGCCTCAAAGGCTACCTGGCATTGTTCATTCCAGACATACGGACGATTTTCCTCGGTTAGCTGATGGTTACACTTAGCTATTTGCGCAAAGTCTTTGACAAATTTTCGATAGTAGGTTGCCAGACCCAGAAAACTTCGTGGTTGGTGCTTGTTGTTTGGTGTTGGCCAGCTTTTCACGGCTTCAATTTTCTCAGGATCTGTTTTGACCCCTTCTGCTGAAACGACGTGTCCCAGGTATTTATACTTCAGCTGCGAAAAGGGCACACTTGTCGGGACTAAGTTTCAAATTTACCAGTCGCAATCGGGAGAAAACCTCTTCTAAGTTCCACACATGCTCTTCAAACGTTCTACCGATGACAATGATGTCATCGAGGTACACCAGGCAGGTTTTCCAGCTTAGGCCACGTCGCACGTATTCCATCAGGCGTTCGAAAGTGGCTGGAGCATCGCAAAGCCCAAATGGCATCACCACAAATTGCCACAATCCGGTCCCAACTGAAAATGCGGTTTTCTCTCGGTCTTTATTGTCGATTTCTACCTGCCAGTAGCCACTCTTGAGATCGAGTGTAGAAAACTATTTTGCATCGGCCAAAGTGTCCATAATGTCATCGATGCGTGGGAGCGGGAAACTATCTTTCTTAGTGACGTCGTTAAGCTGCCTATAGTCTACACAAAAACGAGTGCTACTATCCTTTTTCTTTACTAGAACTACTGGCGCGGCCCATGGACTGAAAGAAGGCTCGATAACGCCTTGTTTTCCCATGTACGAGATCGGTGCACTCACTTCTCCTTGTTTGGCTATAGGAAGACGTCTCAGCGCTTTTCGAATCAGCTTGGCTCCCTGTGTATCTATGACGTGAATTACCATACTCGTTCGGCCTTGGTCATCCGGGCTTGTTGAGAAGATGTCACTGTACTTGGTGACCAGATCAGAGGCTCGCTTGAATAGCTGCACTGGCAATTTGACCTGCTTCAATATTGCAGACGTGGATTCCCGGGCTTTGCCTGCGTCTTACCTCCTTTTCCAATGATGGTCATGAGTAGCTTCCAAGGAGGTGATGGTGGAAACAGGCTGGCAGCTGCCGACGACTTCTCCCGCTTTGATGCTCGTGGTTGAATCTGCGGTGTTAAGGACTCTAACCACCACGTATCCGTTCCTTATAGATCTTACAAGGCTTCGTCCTACAATCGAACTGCGCAATGCGGATGTCTTCGTTGGCTCTATCAGATAAGATCGGTGGTCTCCAGAATCACCATCAAGCTTGGCCCATACAATGCTTTCGGAAGAATTCGGTGCATCAGTGTCGGTACATACTACTACATTCATCTTGGAAACTTGGACGCTGGGATCCTCCGTCAATACTTCGACATTCTGCCATTACAATACCCGTTTGCCCAAATCCAACGTGATTCCCTGTGGTCGCAGAAAATCCATTCCGAGAATGCAGTCATCCATAATGTTCGCGACCAGAAAATTATGTCGGAACACAAGGTCTCCCAACTGTATCTGGAGGTTGACCTCTCAATGAACAGGTGCAGTTTCTGCCGTAGCTTTCCACAGTGAGAAAATTTTGCCCTTGTGAAGTTGTTGTGTCTCACTAGGTCTGGTCGGATGATCGATCGGGTTGCACCAGTGTCGATTGTTATGGTGCAGTGTTTTCCGTCAATTTGACCCGGAAGGCATAAGTCCGCTCCTCCACGATGTAGTCTTGACACGGTGATGGTAGTGCCGGGGACGTCGCTTCTCCTAGCCAACCTTTGCCTCACGAAGTTGACCCCGTCAGTTTGAAGGGCTTCCATTCTGGGCTCCTGACTCGGTCTTGATCTCCTCCACCTTGGACAGTAGCTCGGTTTTCTTCGCTTCTTGCAGTCTCTTTGCAGGTGCCCCTTCTCACCGCAATTCCAGCATTTGGGCGCACCATTTGCATGCGGATATCGCTCAATTTCCACGCGCTCACACCTGCACTCGTCTGTCACTACCTTGCGAATCCGGGCAGTGGTACGGCTCACATTTTTTGCTGCCTCAAAGCTCAGATTGTAAGCCAATGCGTCCTTAACTGTTTGCTTTTGAGCTAAACGCACGGCTTGCTGCAATTCTTGGTCCTTTAATGCACTGATGAATGCTTCTGTTGCTACGTCATCTCGATGTTCTGGGTCATAAGCTGGGTAAGCCAAAAATGCCAGTCGCTCAATGTCTTGCGCTAGCTGCTGTAAGGTTTCGCCAGGCTTCTGCATCTGATGCCGTAGCTGTGACCGATAAATCTGCTTCAGATGATCGTCTCCATAACGCATGTCGAGTGCATTCATTATAGCAGCCGGGTTTGAATGCAACTCAACGGGGATGGTCTGCAACAGCTCGGCAGCTGGGCCTCTTAGAGCAAGAATCAATGCAGTTGCTCGTTCCTGCTCATTCCAGTGATTTATCCGAGCAGCTGCTTCACACTGGGTTTTGTCAAGAGTCCAGACTGTTCGCCCATCAAATATTGGTGCTTGCACATTTCTAGATGTGCTTTGCGCTGCGGTTATAAGCGAGGCTGGTGAGGACCTTACTATTGCCTTTGCTGCTTCCAATTCCTTTTTCATTTTTTCCAATCTCATGGTTTATTCTCTCCTCTACCTGGCTGATATCATGGTTTATTCTCTCCTCGAACTGGCTGATCTCATAGTTAATTCTCTCCTCGACCTGGTAAACCTTTTCTTTGACGCATTTAATTTGTTTGTTCAGACTACCGAGCTCCGCTTATATTTCGGTTGACTGTTTTTGAAAATCTGCCTTGATTTTGATCGCTTGTTGATCCAGCTTCGCTGATTGTTCGTTTAGCTTTGCTGATATTTCATTTAGCTTCGTTGTTAAATTGGAGGACTGTTGTCGCTGCTCTTGCTGCATCAGCATTAACATTTGCATTATCGCATTTTCTGGTTCCTTTGATTTGGGTGTTTCTGCGTCTCTCTTAAGCTCCGCCACGGTAAATTCATTTATTTTTATTATTTCGGCTTTCATATATTTATATGTTTTTTTATTCCACCAGTCTCCACGTTAGATTTCACTATAGTGCATTTTTTTATGTTTAAAAGTTTTCACTTTCAAAATTTTCTATCCCACTTCTGACACCACTATCGCGTGTTATGGTTCTTAATGGTTGTGAAAACAATTGCAACAGTAGCTCGCAGAATTATTCGTGCATGTAACAATATAAATATATATATATATATATATATATATATATATATATATATAGATATATATATATATATATATATATATATATATATATATATATATATATATATATATATATATATATATATATATATATATATATTTATATATATTTATATATATATATATATATATATATATATATATATATATATATATATATGTATATGTATATATGTGTATGCACACATACTCAAAAAAGTCTGCGTACACTTGCTGGTCGTAGCAAATATATCAATATAAAAACCTTTGCTATTTGTTTATAACTTAAAATCTTTTCTTTACTATATTCATTAAACTATATGGTACATAAATATGTAACTGATCACTCGTTCGCTGTTTAGAATAACCAAAATAAAAAAGTTTCTTCCAAAAAGTCATGAAAATCCATCCAAAAAAGTCTGCGTACACCTGAAAAAATTTATTCATTTTATTTGAAAACCACTATATTAGCTTCCAGATTTTGAACCTTAATATCTTGTAGCATAGCCTTTCCTATAAATGACTTCCTTTAGCCTATTTTGCATGGATTCAACAAGTTTTGATGTTTCTTCGGCCATTATTTTGTTCCACTCGTTCAAAATAACATTTTTTAATGACTCTTTGCTAGTTATCTCATGCTCTCGAATTTTTCTTTCAAGTAAATCCCACAAATGCTCAATTGGGTTTAAATCTGGTGATTGAGGAGGTGTACCTAAGAGTTTTGGGACGTTGTAGGCCAACCAAAGCCTATTTATTTCAGCTGTATGTTTGGGGTCATTATCGTGCTGAAAGAAAAATGCGTTCTCCAGCCGCAATTTCCCGGCACTTTGCTTAATATTATTTTTTTAAATATTAAGGTACACGTATTCATCCATTGTAGATTCTATAAAAACGAGTTGCCCTACTCCACTGGCTGCCATACACCCCCAAACCATCGCACCGCCGCCACGATGCTTTAAAGTGGGAATCAAATTTTCTTTATTGAATTCTGTCGAGCGTTTTCTCCATACTAATTTGCGTCCTTTTATCCCAAATAAACAAAACTTACTTTCGTCCGAAAAAAGGACGCTTTCCCAAAATTCTTTTCGCATATTTACATAATTTTTGGCGAATGCCACTCTCTTTCGGCGATTCCGTTCCGATATGAACGGCTTTTTACGTGCGACTCGACCATGGTAACCGCCTTTTCTGAGAATTATGCGCACTGTTTCATCGCTTATTGTTTTATTGTATTTCTTTCTTATATCCTGCGCAATTTGGAACGCGGTTAATCGGGAATTTTGTTTCACAGCATTAATAATACTCCTACGTTCACGTGCTGTACTTTTGGGAGGACGTCCTGACCGATGCCGTGAAATAATCAAACCGCTTTCTTTGTAATTAGCAACAACCCTTTGGACCGAGGAATGGGTTCTCCTAACTAATTTTGCGATTTCACGAAAACTTTTCCCGTTTTCACGCAATTTTACTATGACTTTACGCTCACTAACACTGATTACCTTATTTTTTACTTCCATATTAAAGAATAGTCTTTTATTCACGCAAAACACACAGACAATTTTCCAATGAAGTACTGTCACGCAGAACAATGAAAAAATGAAGGCATCAACACTGCACATTTCGGGGAATCCCCAAATTTTGTGATGTGTACGCAGACTTTTTTGGGGCTGCTCACAGACTTCCAAGTATTGAAATTACTATATGTTCGATAATTTTGGGAATTTTTTAAACAAACCTGCTTCAATACATGTCTTGCAGTTTAGGCTCTTTTATCGAAATGATTAAATCAAGATCACATTATTGATTCATACGATTCCAACATAACTCAGTTTGTACTAATGAGATGTACGCAGGCTTTTTTGAGTATATATATACAATATATATATATATATATATATATATATATATATATATATATATATATATATATATGTACGTATATGTATGTATGTATACATATATATGTATATATATATATATATATATATATATATATATATATATATATATATATGTATATGTATATATATACATATATATATATATATATATATATATATATATATATATATATATATATATATATATATATATATATATGTGTGTATATATATATATATATGTATATATATATATATATGTATATATATATATATATATATATATATATATATATATATATATATATATATATATATATATATATATATGTATATATATATATATATATATATATATATATATATATATATATATATATATATATATATATATATATACACAGTACCGGACAAAAAAATTACGCACCATTCGAATTTCCATATTTGTGCATTTATTGTTAAAAATGATTTATAAACTAAATCTCGAGCAGTCTCAATGAAGACTTATTATTTTATCTAAATATTCTCTTTGAAACAATACTGTAAATATTCGATATGCGAACGAAAAAAAATTAGCTCGAAGAGAATCCATTTCATGCTGGACAAAGAAAAGTATGCACTACAGCATTTACATACATACATATGTATGTATATTTTCATCGGAAACAACAATTCAATTCTGACTCTAGTAACTTATGATGGCAGAGGTAATGTAAACAAATCGATTCGACGCTTATGGAGTACTTATTGCGGCTCAGTGAACGCGTACGTACGCGAATAAACACACAATGCCGAACATTTCTCTTCAAGTAAGGGAACTAACTCATAATTAAAGATCAGAAAAAGGGCATTTCTAAACGAGAAATTCCTTCAAAATATGAAATGAGTGAAGGTGCGGTAAGAAAAATATTTGAAAAGTTTAGAAAAATTGGCGTAGTTGCTGATAAAGCCGGCCGCGGAAGGAAAAAAAGACAAGTAACTTGGACGATCCTAGAATTATCAGGGAAGTGAAGAAAAATCCCGTATAATTGTGGAAAACACAAAACTGAGTATTTCTGATCGAACAGTCCGCAGAAGACTTCGAAAAGCAGACTTGAAAAATAGTTTTGCACAGCGACGCCCTTTGATTCGAAAGAAAAATAAAGTCATGCGCCTTGAGTTCGCAAAAAAATACGTTGATAAGCCAATATCAGTCTGAAAAAAAGTAGTTTGGAGTGACAAGAGTTAGTTTGACTTGTTTGGTCATAAACAACGATCGCGCATTTGGTGTAAGCCCGGAGAACAGCTTCTCGAAAAAAATGTTCAGAAAACGGAGGCGGAAATGTGCTAGTGTGGGGATGTTTCGCGTGGTCAGGAATGGGAAACTTAGTTCGAATCAATGGTACGATGACAGCAGATGATTATATTGATATTATCAATGAAAATCTGGAAGAATCTCTATTGAAAGTCGATCTACAGGATGATTTCATTATCCGACAAGATAATGACCCCAAGAATACGGCGCGCAAATCATCGGCTTTTTTCCGTTCTTCGAAGATAAAACTTCTGGAATGGCCAGCGCAATCATCAGATCTAAACCAAATCGAGAATCTGTGGTCTATTCTAGATCGGAACGTCACTAAAGGTGATATTACGAACAAAGAAAAACTTTTTGATGCCTTCCGGGATACTTGGAATAAAATCGATGAGCAACAAATATGTAGCTAATCTTGTGGAAAATATGCCTCCGCGTTTACAACCCGTCATTCAAGCGAAAGGAGGCCACACTAAATATCAAATACGAATGTGATCGTATATTTACTAGTTTATCGCTATGTGCGTACTTCTTTTTGTCCAGCATTAAATAAGACACTAAATGTGCTACAACTGTTTTCTTTTAGATTTCAAATGCCTACAATATTGTTTAAATGAGAAGATAAAGGTAAACTAATAAGCTTTCATCAAGACTGATCGAGGTTTAGTTTATTAATTGTTTTTGTAACAATAAATACACAAATATGGAAATACACACGGTGCGTAAATTTTTTTGTCCGGTGCTGTATATATATATATATATATATATATATATATATATATATATATATATATATATATATATACATAAATGTATATATATATATATACATATATATATATATATATATATATACATTTATATATATATACATATATATATATATATATATATATATATATATATATATATATATATATATATATATATATACCAGAAACTTTGACGTATTTTTAAATCAATGCTTTCATTTCATATATTTATGTGCATATATACAATATATATATATATATATATATATATATATATATATATATATATATATATATATATATATATACATATATATATATACATATATATATATATATATATATGTATATATATATATATATATATATATATATATATATATATATATATATATATATATATATATGTATTCTTCTTTGTAGCACTACAACCCCTTTCGGGCCTTCGCTTAGAGATAGTTCGATTATCTCATGCTCCCGTGTGCTTGCTCAGCTATGATATGATCTGATTAAATCAGTACACATCACCGCTGAGTGAACACTCGTAGCTTGTCCAAAAAATAATCCCCTGAGCTAAATCACGTTGCTCCCAACGAGATTTGAACCTGGGACCTTTGGCTTGTGCGTTCATGCTCTAACCACTAGGCCACACAGACTACATAAATATATTGTACATATAAATATATATATATATATATATATATATATATATATATATATATATATATATATACTCGGAGAGAATAATAGGTGTAAACGCCTGAAACTCGTAAAAAGTAGGGAAAAACTTAGACAATATGTTCTGGAATAAAACAGATCAGGAGCCCCTTTACGAATAAAATGTGAGAGTCCTCATGATAAAATTATTTAATTGGTAGACAATACAAAAGTTTTGCGCTGACAAAAGTTTAACGTGAATTATTTAGCTGCGGAAGGTACGATTTTGAGCAAAACAAACTAATTGAAGGTATGATTACAAAATTGTAAAAATACCAGAAATTGTTCCGAAACTTGCAGGTAGGCCTCGGAATGGATTGGACTTTCGGCAACGGCCTCGGAAATGAAAAAGGACTATGGCATTGGATCCTGGAATGTCAGATTACTCAATTACCCTGGCGCTGTTAAGGGCCTTTTACAACAGGCCAGTCAATATCAGTTAAAAACACTGGCACTCCAGGAAACAAAATGGACTGGAGACGACATTCAAGACATGAGATCGCACACAATATTCAAAAGTGGGAAGCCTACTGGAAAACGAGAATTCGGAGTGGCCTTCATTGTGAATAGGGAGTTCAGATTGCACGTTGTCGATTTTAAGGCAGCCAATGAACGGTTATGTGCGATCCGTATAAAAGCGAAATTCTTCAAAATCTGGCTGATTAATGTTCACGCCCGGACCGAAGAAAAGTTAGAAACGTTCTACGATCGCCTTGAAAGACTGGTCGATTCATTACCTACAAACAACACAAAAACAATTCTGGGTGATTTCAACGCTAAGGTTGGCAATGAGCTATATCATCGGGGAATGACTGGAGGATAAAGCCTCCACGATGAAATAAATGACAACGGCCAGTGCCTGATTGATCTTGCACGTAGCAGAAATCTAGTTATACGTTCGACTTGCTTGCCACATCGACGCATTCATAAAATGACCTGGGTATCACCGGATGGCAACACACAAAATCAGATCGATCATGTTCTGATCCAACAACGTTGGACCTCGAGCATACTTGACGGCCGTATATACCGAGGAGCCAATTTCCACTAGGAAATGGAAGTAGTATATAATTAATTACAGAATTGATTCCTTCGAATCACAAAGCAGTTGCTTTTTGGATCTTTCAATGTTTTGTATGCATTACATTTAAATTAGATGTCATAGGCTGTAATCAATTGCTCCAGCTAGGATTACAGGGGAGGCATTCAGGAATCAATTCCTAAGAGGTACATTTGATACTGGTTACATCGTGAAAAATGTAATTAATTTGGGAATTAGTTCAACAATTTTCGTTGGAATATTTATAACCGTTGATTAAAAAATATTTGGTTGCAATACTAAATATTTTTTCATCAACCAATATTCCAACGAAAATTTTGGAAATCAGTATTTCCAAATTGGAAAATAGTTTCCTCTATTTTTCATCTCCAAATTCAACAGGGCGCTACATCATTGCTTATTATTTCAGCTAGAAAAAAATATGAACCGCAATAAAATATTTATTGCGAAGATTAAAAAAATTCGAATTCAATTCGTAATAAATCGGAAATTCTAATACTCGCATAATATTAATACGGTGGCGTTCATCATATAGTTTCTTTTGGAAAAATTGTGCTCAAATTATAAGTTTCGTGAGATTGATATTTTGCCAAATTCACTTAAAATAAATGTAATTAAAATCTAATAAAATAATGCCAAAGATTCGAATCCTAACTTTACTTATTTTTAGTATTTGTAAACTAGCTTATTAAAGAACATAATTATATATAGCCTCAGATAAATATTATATTGTGCTATAAAACTATATAAAACTTTCGGTTTGCAACGAAATATAAAATAACGTGTAAATCACTACTGAATTTCAAGAAGTGATAAATCAATTTCAATTTAGATCAATTTTGAATGCATAACTTTACTGTGACTCAATATATTCAGTAGAATCGTTGATTGCCCTGAATCTGCGGCAAACCACTGGTCCTTGCGCTGCTTGGCTTGCTCCATTTGCTTAGGCAGACTTTTTCTTTTCTTCTTATTTCTTTTACTCTTTCCGGTTCGATTTATTCATATTTCTAGGTTTTTACTTAATATTATTTCGTATTTAAAATTGGTACTTAAATGTAATTTATTTGAAGTGGGACTCAAATGTTTATCATATTAAAAAAAAATTTTTTCACTATTTTCACAAACCAATTTATATGGAAAAGGGAAGTCACTACGCAATTTTCACTCTGAAAAAGACTCGCTACACTACACGCTACACTCATCGATAAAACTGATAAAAATGATGCATACAAAAGATGATGGAAATTTATGTTTGCGTATATAGTGCGATGCGTGCATCATATATATGTACAAAAAAAAAAAAATCAATTCCAGAGTCCCGTGTACGTAGCATATGGCACATTCGAACCCATTACATGGTGCATTACATTTGATAAACCGGTCATGCAAAAAGGAAGGAGTTACATTGTGCTTGGTAATTATATCATATCAGACTAGTTCTCTAATTAATTACCGATGTTAATACTTGCTTTATTTCCTAGTGGGTTGTAATTCAGATCATTACTTAATATAATTAACCTATCGATGTCATATGTCAAAGGCATATACGACGAAGACCAGCCCGCTACAAAAATTTTACATTGAAGGACTCCAAACGGCATCTATGGCCAAAAATTTCACCGAGACCCTAGACAACCAGCTGGCTCCCATCTAATCAGATGCATCGTTAAAGACGAGCAACGAGCTCTGGATGGAAGTGAAAGCCGTTATTAAAACTGTGGCAGAACAGACGATCGGACATCAAGCGTGGCGCAAGAGAAATGATTGGTTCGATGATGAGTGCAAAATGCGTTAGATAAAAAGAATCAGGCATTCAAAGAATACGTAGTTAGGGAAACCAGGGCGAAGGGAGAACACTATGAAAATCTCAGAAGAGTAGCGAATAAGATAATAAGGATTAAGAAAAGGAAATACTTTATTGACCAATTGAGAAGTATAGATGTAAGTTTAGCGAGCAACGACACAAGTAAAGGAAAAAAGGAGTGAAAAGCCTGAAACGTGGTTATCAGCCCAAAACCACACTCTGTCGTGATGAAATCAGCAATATCTTCGCCAATGAAACGAAGATTAAGGAAAGATGAGTATCGTATTTTAAGAATCACCTTAATCCTCCACACAGCTCCAGAACATCGGAGCCTTTAGATGTCTGCGGAGAGGTCCCATAGGCCCCACCAGCTCTGGATGAAGTTTATTCCATTATCAAAGCCCAAAAGAATAATAAAGCGCTGAGCATCATAAAGCTATTCACAAAGTTTCATAGAACTATTCACAAAGGCAACAAGAACATATGCCGGAACAGTGGAGCCAATCAATTCTATTCTCTATCGACAAAAAAGGTGACAAGCTACAGTATGAAAATAATAGAGGCCTATCAGTACTTTGTGTGCCGTACAAAATATTTTCAAAGATCTTAGAAAATTAAATCGGATCATACGCCACCAGTATTATTGGTGAGTATCAAGGTGGTTTTAAAGCAGGTAGATCAACAATAGACCAATTGTTCACAGTCAAGCAGGTGCTTGAAAAATGCTGGGAGTTCAACATTGCTGTGCACCAAATTTTCGTCGACTTTAAGCAAGCATTGGTCGTAACGTACTGTACCAAATAATGCTTTGCTTTGGTATCCCAGCCAAATTAGTCCGTCCTACCAAAATGAAAATGACGTCAAAAACCTCCCAAGTCCGCATCAATAACCAACTCACTGATGATACAAATATCGGACTAAAGCAGGGAGATGGGCTGGCCCTGGAGTTATAAGGAAGTTACCAGTCGATACACGATGTACATTACTATACAAGTCGAGCCAAGTAGTAGCCTCTGTGGATGAAATCAACATTTTAACACGGTCATTAACAACTGCCAACGAATATTTCCTGAAACTTGACAGCGAAGCAAAACTAGTAGGGCTACCATTCAATGAAAATAAAACACAACTCATGAAGCAGTCGAAGAAATATACCTGAAATACTCAGCATAACACACTTGGCGAATAGTGTATCAAAAATGTTGGTGAATTTGTGTATCTAGGCATCAAAATAACGAAAACGGGTAGTGAAAGAGACCAAATACACTGAAGAATACAGCTCGCAAATAAAATATTGTATTCAGTATTGATGATCTTGTAGACCAGCTGCATACACAGGAAAACAAAGGTCCAAGTATACAAACCTGTGATAAGACCTGTGCTATGCTATGGGTGTGAAACATGGACCCAAAATCAAGCATTCGCAAATATGTTGAACTCCTTTGAGCGACGGGTCCTGAGGCGAGTTATCGGAGCGAAGCTAGACGGGGACCAATGGCGAATTTGATACAACCATGAGCTGTATGAAATTTTTAACGAACCAGAGTTCTCAACGATTGTAAGACAGCCCAGGCTGCAATGGGCTGGCCACATGAGTCGTATGGATGAACAACGGATACCCAAAAAATCCCCGTTGGCAGCACCAGCCGGAAAGGTAAATTTCTCGTATGTAGCATAAAGCTTCGAAAAAAAATTTGGCTTGCCTACTACTCAACTTCTTTCTGCAATTTTCGTAGTACCACATGGGTATTTATTAACATAAAAAAATCCCCGTTGGCAGCACCAGCCGGAAAGGTAAATTTCTCGTATGTAGCATAAAGCTTCGAAAAAAAATTTGGCTTGCCTACTACTCAACTTCTTTCTGCAATTTTCGTAGTACCACATGGGTATTTATTAACATAAAAAAAATCTGGCCACGTTCGTTCTTAGAGACCTTTTATCGGGGCGCAAATATTTTGCTAATTAAATTGAGTTGCATACGTATGGATTACATATTGAAAATCGGCGGATCATAAATTGTTGTAAACATATAAATACCGGTTTCGCCCTTCTCGCATTTGCTGTTTACACAGTTCACAGTGGTAACCACACGAAGGCTTAAATAGCTCGAATAGTTAATTTCAAAAGATTTCCATGAAAGTTTAATCAGCACTTGCGTTGCCATTAATATATACATTTTCAATTTTTTTCTGAACTATGAGGGCCGTCATTTCAATTTTTATTGAAATCGGCTGCTAAAAATATTAAGCTGTAAATTTTCGACTTTTTCATTTGTCATTCGATTTGCATAATTAAATTAAATTAACTTGCGTTAATAACTTATAATTTCAAGTTTCAACGGAATCTGTTGAGAATCTTGGCTGCTACAGAAATAAAAAAAATTGTATGCCACCCCCCTGTATGGGGAGACCCCCCTTAAAATACCTTAAAATATTTTCTTGCACTGCAAATTTCAAGAGGCACCACTTTTGACCTACGTAGAAAATTTCCTCATTCTAGCTCATGTGGTTTGCGAGAAAACTTGTTTTGACGCACGAACAAACGGACGGAAAGACAGACAAGTCGCGATTTTATAACTTTTTTAGGGGATTGTTAAAAAGATTTTACAATATCTTAAAAATGGTCTGGTTTATAAATTCTATCAAGTAAAGTCATTTAAAACGTTATCATGAAAAATATTCATTATTTCAGTTGGCACTAAAATAGCGAATTGCGCTTGCCTTCTGACCTTTGGGGGCCGCCATTTTGAATGCATGCATTTTATTTTGGATTATTTTAAATCTTTGTATGCTAGGAACTCATCAATCAATGTACTATCTCGTTCAAATAGAAGTTTCACTCTAGACAGGGCAAAATAATTCAATTTTTAAAGAAAATGGCAGCTAAAAATATTAGGCTTGAAATTTTCGACTTTTTTATTTTTCATTCAATTTTAATAATTTCCTGCATAATACAAGAACATAGTACAGAGATTCATAATCTCAAGTTTCATCAAAATCCGCCGGAAAATGTGACCGCTAGAGGGCCACAAAAACCTGAAAAAAACGCATATTTAAACGGCCGCCATTTTGAAATTTGCTCATGCATGATCACCAAAATATCAAAGACTGTAGGCCTAAATAATGGCTATCTTGAAACCGAATTTCGTATACGTCGGATTAAAATTGCGACTTTAAAAAGCCTTTGAAATTTTGACTTTTAACTGGCCGCCATTTTGTTTTTTGCAACCTGACCTCCAATTTTTTCACGTAATTCTTTAGATACCTATAATTCCTATCAAGTTATCAAATTTCATGAAAATCTGTCGAAAGCTTTGACCACTATTACAACAACAAAATTTTGCACGTTTTTCGACATTTGAGCGGCCGCCATTTTGTTTCTGCCGTACCGACTTTGGATTTTTTATTGTGAGATTCATCACATATAGCAATGAACCTTTGTACCAAATTTCATCCAAATCGGAGCTATACTTTGGTCAGAACAGAAATCACGATTTTTCGTCTAAAATGGCCGCCATTTTGTTTTTGCCGGGCCGATATAGCTGGTTCACGAGCTTAACCGAGATAATTACTCAATACACCTTTCCTGAAAATTTGGTGAAAATCGAAGCAAAATTGCGACCTCTATCGTGGTCACAAATTTCGTTATATCCCATATATATATATATATATATATATATATATATATATATATGATGCTCTCCGCAATAGGTAAATTTCTCTCGAGAAATTTACCTAAAATATCTGGCCACGTTCGTTCTTAGAGACCTTTTATCGGGGCGCAAATATTTTGCTAATTAAATTGAGTTGCATACGTATGGATTACATATTGAAAATCGGCGGATCATAAATTGTTGTAAACATATAAATACCGGTTTCGCCCTTCTCGCATTTGCTGTTTACACAGTTCACAGTGGTAACCACACGAAGGCTTAAATAGCTCGAATAGTTAATTTCAAAAGATTTCCATGAAAGTTTAATCAGCACTTGCGTTGCCATTAATATATACATTTTCAATTTTTTTCTGAACTATGAGGGCCGTCATTTCAATTTTTATTGAAATCGGCTGCTAAAAATATTAAGCTGTAAATTTTCGACTTTTTCATTTGTCATTCGATTTGCATAATTAAATTAAATTAACTTGCGTTAATAACTTATAATTTCAAGTTTCAACGGAATCTGTTGAGAATCTTGGCTGCTACAGAAATAAAAAATCCCCGTTGGCAGCACCAGCCGGAAAGGTAAATTTCTCGTATGTAGCATAAAGCTTCGAAAAAAAATTTGGCTTGCCTACTACTCAACTTCTTTCTGCAATTTTCGTAGTACCACATGGGTATTTATTAACATAAAAAAAATCTGGCCACGTTCGTTCTTAGAGACCTTTTATCGGGGCGCAAATATTTTGCTAATTAAATTGAGTTGCATACGTATGGATTACATATTGAAAATCGGCGGATCATAAATTGTTGTAAACATATAAATACCGGTTTCGCCCTTCTCGCATTTGCTGTTTACACAGTTCACAGTGGTAACCACACGAAGGCTTAAATAGCTCGAATAGTTAATTTCAAAAGATTTCCATGAAAGTTTAATCAGCACTTGCGTTGCCATTAATATATACATTTTCAATTTTTTTCTGAACTATGAGGGCCGTCATTTCAATTTTTATTGAAATCGGCTGCTAAAAATATTAAGCTGTAAATTTTCGACTTTTTCATTTGTCATTCGATTTGCATAATTAAATTAAATTAACTTGCGTTAATAACTTATAATTTCAAGTTTCAACGGAATCTGTTGAGAATCTTGGCTGCTACAGAAATAAAAAAAATTGTATGCCACCCCCCTGTATGGGGAGACCCCCCTTAAAATACCTTAAAATATTTTCTTGCACTGCAAATTTCAAGAGGCACCACTTTTGACCTACGTAGAAAATTTCCTCATTCTAGCTCATGTGGTTTGCGAGAAAACTTGTTTTGACGCACGAACAAACGGACGGAAAGACAGACAAGTCGCGATTTTATAATTTTTTTAGGGGATTGTTAAAAAGATTTTACAATATCTTAAAAATGGTCTGGTTTATAAATTCTATCAAGTAAAGTCATTTAAAACGTTATCATGAAAAATATTCATTATTTCAGTTGGCACTAAAATAGCGAATTGCGCTTGCCTTCTGACCTTTGGGGGCCGCCATTTTGAATGCATGCATTTTATTTTGGATTATTTTAAATCTTTGTATGCTAGGAACTCATCAATCAATGTACTATCTCGTTCAAATAGAAGTTTCACTCTAGACAGGGCAAAATAATTCAATTTTTAAAGAAAATGGCAGCTAAAAATATTAGGCTTGAAATTTTCGACTTTTTTATTTTTCATTCAAATTTCATCCAAATCGGAGCTATACTTTGGTCAGAACAGAAATCACGATTTTTCGTCTAAAATGGCCGCCATTTTGTTTTTGCCGGGCCGATATAGCTGGTTCACGAACTTAACCGAGATAATTACTCAATACACCTTTCCTGAAAATTTGGTGAAAATCGAAGCAAAATTGCGACCTCTATCGTGGTCACAAATTTCGTTATATCCCATATATATATATATATATATATATATATATATATATATATATGATGCTCTCCGCAATAGGTAAATTTCTCTCGAGAAATTTACCTAAAAAATCTGGCCACGTTCGTTCTTAGAGACCTTTTATCGGGGCGCAAATATTTTGCTAATTAAATTGAGTTGCATACGTATGGATTACATATTGAAAATCGGCGGATCATAAATTGTTGTAAACATATAAATACCGGTTTCGCCCTTCTCGCATTTGCTGTTTACACAGTTCACAGTGGTAACCACACGAAGGCTTAAATAGCTCGAATAGTTAATTTCAAAAGATTTCCATGAAAGTTTAATCAGCACTTGCGTTGCCATTAATATATACATTTTCAATTTTTTTCTGAACTATGAGGGCCGTCATTTCAATTTTTATTGAAATCGGCTGCTAAAAATATTAAGCTGTAAATTTTCGACTTTTTCATTTGTCATTCGATTTGCATAATTAAATTAAATTAACTTGCGTTAATAACTTATAATTTCAAGTTTCAACGGAATCTGTTGAGAATCTTGGCTGCTACAGAAATAAAAAAAATTGTATGCCACCCCCCTGTATGGGGAGACCCCCCTTAAAATACCTTAAAATATTTTCTTGCACTGCAAATTTCAAGAGGCACCACTTTTGACCTACGTAGAAAATTTCCTCATTCTAGCTCATGTGGTTTGCGAGAAAACTTGTTTTGACGCACGAACAAACGGACGGAAAGACAGACAAGTCGCGATTTTATAATTTTTTTAGGGGATTGTTAAAAAGATTTTACAATATCTTAAAAATGGTCTGGTTTATAAATTCTATCAAGTAAAGTCATTTAAAACGTTATCATGAAAAATATTCATTATTTCAGTTGGCACTAAAATAGCGAATTGCGCTTGCCTTCTGACCTTTGGGGGCCGCCATTTTGAATGCATGCATTTTATTTTGGATTATTTTAAATCTTTGTATGCTAGGAACTCATCAATCAATGTACTATCTCGTTCAAATAGAAGTTTCACTCTAGACAGGGCAAAATAATTCAATTTTTAAAGAAAATGGCAGCTAAAAATATTAGGCTTGAAATTTTCGACTTTTTTATTTTTCATTCAATTTTAATAATTTCCTGCATAATACAAGAACATAGTACAGAGATTCATAATCTCAAGTTTCATCAAAATCCGCCGGAAAATGTGACCGCTAGAGGGCCACAAAAACCTGAAAAAAACGCATATTTAAACGGCCGCCATTTTGAAATTTGCTCATGCATGATCACCAAAATATCAAAGACTGTAGGCCTAAATAATGGCTATCTTGAAACCGAATTTCGTATATGTCGGATTAAAATTGCGACTTTAAAAAGCCTTTGAAATTTTGACTTTTAACTGGCCGCCATTTTGTTTTTTGCAACCTGACCTCCAATTTTTTCACGTAATTCTTTAGATACCTATAATTCCTATCAAGTTATCAAATTTCATGAAAATCTGTCGAAAGCTTTGACCACTATTACAACAACAAAATTTTGCACGTTTTTCGACATTTGAGCGGCCGCCATTTTGTTTCTGCCGTACCGACTTTGGATTTTTTATTGTGAGATTCATCACATATAGCAATGAACCTTTGTACCAAATTTCATCCAAATCGGAGCTATACTTTGGTCAGAACAGAAATCACGATTTTTCGTCTAAAATGGCCGCCATTTTGTTTTTGCCGGGCCGATATAGCTGGTTCACGAACTTAACCGAGATAATTACTCAATACACCTTTCCTGAAAATTTGGTGAAAATCGAAGCAAAATTGCGACCTCTATCGTGGTCACAAATTTCGTTATATCCCATATATATATATATATACATGATGCTCTCCGCAATAGGTAAATTTCTCTCGAGAAATTTACCCAAAAAATTGTATGCCACCCCCCTGTATGGGGAGACCCCCCTTAAAATACCTTAAAATATTTTCTTGCACTGCAAATTTCAAGAGGCACCACTTTTGACCTACGTAGAAAATTTCCTCATTCTAGCTCATGTGGTTTGCGAGAAAACTTGTTTTGACGCACGAACAAACGGACGGAAAGACAGACAAGTCGCGATTTTATAATTTTTTTAGGGGATTGTTAAAAAGATTTTACAATATCTTAAAAATGGTCTGGTTTATAAATTCTATCAAGTAAAGTCATTTAAAACGTTATCATGAAAAATATTCATTATTTCAGTTGGCACTAAAATAGCGAATTGCGCTTGCCTTCTGACCTTTGGGGGCCGCCATTTTGAATGCATGCATTTTATTTTGGATTATTTTAAATCTTTGTATGCTAGGAACTCATCAATCAATGTACTATCTCGTTCAAATAGAAGTTTCACTCTAGACAGGGCAAAATAATTCAATTTTTAAAGAAAATGGCAGCTAAAAATATTAGGCTTGAAATTTTCGACTTTTTTATTTTTCATTCAATTTTAATAATTTCCTGCATAATACAAGAACATAGTACAGAGATTCATAATCTCAAGTTTCATCAAAATCCGCCGGAAAATGTGACCGCTAGAGGGCCACAAAAACCTGAAAAAAACGCATATTTAAACGGCCGCCATTTTGAAATTTGCTCATGCATGATCACCAAAATATCAAAGACTGTAGGCCTAAATAATGGCTATCTTGAAACCGAATTTCGTATATGTCGGATTAAAATTGCGACTTTAAAAAGCCTTTGAAATTTTGACTTTTAACTGGCCGCCATTTTGTTTTTTGCAACCTGACCTCCAATTTTTTCACGTAATTCTTTAGATACCTATAATTCCTATCAAGTTATCAAATTTCATGAAAATCTGTCGAAAGCTTTGACCACTATTACAACAACAAAATTTTGCACGTTTTTCGACATTTGAGCGGCCGCCATTTTGTTTCTGCCGTACCGACTTTGGATTTTTTATTGTGAGATTCATCACATATAGCAATGAACCTTTGTACCAAATTTCATCCAAATCGGAGCTATACTTTGGTCAGAACAGAAATCACGATTTTTCGTCTAAAATGGCCGCCATTTTGTTTTTGCCGGGCCGATATAGCTGGTTCACGAACTTAACCGAGATAATTACTCAATACACCTTTCCTGAAAATTTGGTGAAAATCGAAGCAAAATTGCGACCTCTATCGTGGTCACAAATTTCGTTATATCCCATATATATATATATATATATATATATATATATATGATGCTCTCCGCAATAGGTAAATTTCTCTCGAGAAATTTACCTAAAAGGTATTCGTTGCGAGAACTGAAGGCTGGAGTCCGGTGGGGAGACCGAGGAAACGCTGGTCTGACTTGGTCGCTGAAGACAGTTCATCCCTGCTTGGATTTTGAAACTGGTAAACGCGGTCAATGGGCCGAGACAGTTGGAGGTACATGTTGTAGGAAGCGAAGGCCCATTGAGTAATTAAATAATACTGGAGTGGACAACCAAGTGACAATATGGTTGCAACAACCCCTGCGACCACTTTTCCTACTGCTACGCTCTTGTTTACAACCTTAGAGAGAGCCAAATTGCACAAGCAAACATGGCTGCTGCTCAATGTAAACAAATTTTCATACAATACCAAAAATTTGCTTTCTATTTGAAAAACCTTCAGCATTGTATGAAAAACATGCAAAACATTAATATAATAACTACTCACTTGTGAAAGGAAACACGTACAGATCCTTTTCCACTATGATTTTTTCACAAAGGCACTACACATTTCATTTTGAAATTCTAAGTTAATTACACAGTGTCACACGTTAAAGTAACTTAAATCACAAACTCCAATCGAATGTTTAAACACTTGGAACGAATTTAGATCGCGAACACTTTCCACAGTTTTAATATCGGATAAAATTCGCGACGAAACTTGCAAATTGGCCAATTTGGCGTCCAATTTGCATCAGTCAACTTGACAGTCTGTTCACACCTAGTCAGCTTTTGGAACAAGAAAGTGACCAGCAAGAGGCAGACGGGGAGGAAATGACAGACTGTTCACTTGGAAGAGAGCAGAAACCGGTCGCATGCTCTCTCATGCATTTTATATGAGCTTAGCCCATCCAGTTCTTATTAATCTTAGCGAAGGCCCAAGTGGAGCTGTAGTGCTAAGAAGAAGAGAAGAAGAATAATATTAGATGGACGGTGGACCTGACTGTAGTGCGTTCGCTTCATGATAGGGGGAAAACCTATCTAAAAAAACTGCACCAGTGACCGACTGTCGTACCGTTATATTAACTCAACGCTCCTCATTCAAATCATCCAGGACTATTGCAACCAAAAATGTTGTTCTATCACGAACCGTTCAATGGCGATTATTAAGGGCAAAATTATCTATCAGAACTACCCGAAAATTTCATCTTTTTAATACCGCAAGTTTGAGGAAGAAAAAAGACATTGCATTGGGTTATAAAAACTGGTGTGGATTGCAGGGTGAGGAAAAATGGCACAATATCCTCTGGAGCGATGAAAAGAAGCTAAATTTGTTTGCTAACGATACGGAAAGATGCGTCATCCATCGGAATGCAAACTATTTCATACAAGGTTTGCAAAAAAAACTGTGAAGCTCGGAAATGGCAGCGTGATGGTGTGGGATTGTTTTTCATGGTGAAGTGTAAGTCCAATACATCGAATTGATGGCAGAATGGATAGATGTTGGAGACAGTAATGTTACCATATGCCGAGGATAATATGAACTTCAACGAGAAGTTTCAAAGATCGTCTGCCAAAGCAAAACCCAAGTATGGCAGAATATTCAAAAAGTTTAGTACAATATTCCTGCAGAGACTTGTCGGAAGTTGATATCGTCTACTCGTTTGCCCAGAAGAATCAAAAAAGTTATTAAAAATATTAGCGTGTATTCAGGGTATTCGATGTATCTGAACTAGCTCTGTATAGAAAGGGACCATAGCTATCGAAATTTCTATGTTGATTACGATGATTGTTATGTACACCTATTATCCTGGCCATTTCAAAATTGACAAATTTTATGAATTATCTAACTGTTAAGTGTTTTTTTTAAAGCTTGTGAAGCCTTTTGTTTTTCCTTATGAAGATGAAGTGTGTTTATTATGAAAATGGTTTGAATTTTTCAGGGATGGTAAGGAAAAGTATGAACATTAAGCTTGTTTTAGAGAAACCTGCTCACACGTATTATTTTGTTTGGCTGCATATACAATATACACCTCATATATATCCATATATGTATATATATCCAAAAATACGGTGGGATCATGACATCAGGAAGCTAGCGGGTGTTACTGGACAAGGATAACACAAAATAGAGATGACTGGAAAGAAATGGAGAATCAATACGTAAGGGAGGCTACACAATAGTACACATAGGTATATATGGTTTAACAAGCTGCAGATGATATATATATATATATATATATATATATATATATATATATATATATATATATATATATATATATATATATTTATATATATATATATATATTTATATATATATATATATATATATATATATATATATATATATATTTATATATATATATATATATACATATATATATATATATATATATATATATATATATATATATATATATATATATATATATATATATATATATATATATATATATACAGGGTTATCCATTTCGTGGTAGGAAAGTATAACCTGCCATTTAACATCTGTCAGAGTTGAGTGCCATCCAAAACATGTGTTTTTTTTGAAGGTTTGCCATTTAGAAATATGGATCGTTCAACAGATGAAGAACGCGTTAAAATTATTAAATTTTATTATAAAAATGGTGATTCTGCTGTATCAAAATTTAGGGCTTTACGAGCCGATTACGGTCGACATAATCGACCTACACAGCAAACAATTTCGAACACAGTGAGAAAGTTTGAAGAGACTGAATCGGCTATTGATATTGCAAGGCTTGTGCATCATCGCAACATTCGTTCTGCTGAAAATATCGCTGTGCTTGCTCAAAGTGTGGAGGAAGACCCGAATTCTCCAATTCCTTGACGTGCTCAACATTTGGGCTTGTCTTACGGCTCATGGCGGCGGATCTCGCATTTGGATTTGCATCTCCTCCATACAAAACCCAACTCACTCAAGATCTTAAGCCTCTAGACCATACACAACGCAGAATGTATGCGGATTGGGTGATTGAACAACAAGCCATTGATAACGATTTTTGGAACAAAATTTTCTTTAGTGATGAGGCTCATTTTTCGCTCAGGCGTTACGTAAATAAACAGAATTGCCGCATAAGGGGCTCTCAAAATCCGCAGGTGATTGCAGAAAGGCCTTTGCATCCGGAAAAAGTGACCATTTGGTGTGCATTATGGTCTGGTGGTGTTATTGGCCCGTATTTTTTTTGAAAACGATCAAGGAAGAGCCATTACAGTCAATTCTGACCGCTATGGACGGATGTTAATCGATTATTTTTGGAGAGAAATTGAAGATTATGATCCTTAGAACATGTGATTTTAACAGGACAGAGCCACAAGCTACACAACACAGGCCAATCGAGCACTTTTGCAAGAGAAATTTCCAGGACGCGTAATTTCGAGATTGAGTGATGTCAATTGGCCCACAAGATCCTGTGACCTTACACTTTTGGATTTCTTTTTATGGGGCGATGCGAAAGATCGTGTTTACGCGAACAATCCTCAAAATCTTGAGCAATTGAAAATCGATATTCGTGAAGTTATGGCCGAGATATTGCCGGAAATGTCCCGTGGAGGACATTTAAGTGATGTTGTGTTTCAAGTATAATGGCAAGATTCAATCTTTATATTTTGTTTCCATCTGAATGTTTTTTGTGTTTTCTGTAGCTTTACTTTCCCAAGCGTAAAATGGGTTACGCTATATATATATATATATATATATATATATATATATATATATATATATATATATATATATATATGTATATATTGTCGCGTGTTATGGTTCGCGGCCGATAATTTTAATGTTCCGGAAAAGTGAAAACACACTGTCTTCTAAATTAAGTTAGAAGAGTCTATTTACTACAAAATTCACAATTTATTATTTCACTATTTTACCATTCGTCTATAAATTTTTACTTCAAGTGTCTATCACTTCACAATCAATATCGCTTTTAGTTCGCACTCCTCACTATCGCAGTTATAATGAATCCCCCATTCATCCAGCTCGGCTTTATATAGGGGTTCTAGTCATTCAATTCATTTCTCGTACATTGGCGAATTACCACAAATATTCGAGCAGCTTAATGAATGGAGCAGTAAAGTCACTTTTATATGTTGATCATGCTTGGTGGGTTTTCGAGTACGTTCGTTTTGTTGATCATGATTAGCGGGTTTTCGAGTACGTTCGTTTTGGTGATCATGATCTTCTTAATGGTTATGAAAATAATTGCGACAGTAGCTCGCAGAATTAGTTGTACATGTAACACTGCCCCCACCTCAGTTCTTTCCGCCTCGAAAAGATGCGTCGCCAGTTGTAGTCAATTCTCCCAGGATGTAAAATGGGGCAAGACGGTCCAGGTGCACGATTTTCAGTTTAGTTCTTGGCTTACGGTATTCCTGTATGCGGTATACGACGTCGTTGATTCGCTTTGTAAATCGGAATGGTCCCTCTCAATTATGTTGCGTCTTCTCGAGCGTGGAGCCAGTAAAATCTTTCCCGCAATTTTGCTAAGGTCTTGTTAACACCAAGGTGGCCTCTCGAGGATACTTCGTGCATCTTCTTAACCACATCGTGTATTCGGCTTTTGGGAAGTATAGTTTGCATCCTATAGGAGCTGTCATGCTCCGTTTCCCATTTCCGTTTGAGTTTGCCGCCCTCCACCTGAAGGGAGTTCCATTGTGCCCTGCATCGAAATGTCCTTCCATTCCGGTCGCCCAGTTGTCTCCTTCCATACGAGCAATGGTCCGATGTCTTCATCGGCTAACTGGGCATTTCGAATCTCCTCCGATGACCAACCTTCGTCGAATTCGGCCGTTATCAATCGCAGATCAACGGGCGGTTTCGTTTCCTCAATCCATCAGCAATGCTTGCAGTTAGCTGGACATGGACGATGAGATGAACTCCACCGTTTCGATGGACGATGAGATGAACTCCACCGTTTCGATGAACGATTTCGTAGCCGTATGACTCCAATCTTTCGATCCATTTTGCAACTTGTCCCGCGGGGTTTTTGAAGTTGAGTGGCCATCTCAGCGATGCATGGTCCGTTCAAAGACCAATTTTCTGGCCATATAGTTACTTGTGGAACTGCTTGGTGGCCTCTATTATAGCCAATAGCTCCTTCCTGGTCACGCAGTAGTTCCTCTCGCTTTTTGAGAGAAGTCGACTGCAATACGAGAGGACTCTTTCTTTGCTATCGATCTGCTGGGAGAGTGCAGCTCCAATACCGCCGTTGCACCCATCGGTGTCAACGACAAACATTTTTCCGGGTTTCGGATATGCCAGCGCAGGTGATTCACATAGCTTCTCCTTCGAGGTCTCAAAGGCTGTCTGGCATTATTCATTCCAGACATAGGGACGATTTTTCTCGGTGAGCTGATGGAGACATTTAGCTATTTGCGCAAAGTCTTTGACGAATCTTCGATAGTAGGTCGCCAGACCCAGAAAACTTCGAAGTTGGCGCTTGTTGTTTGGTGTTGGCCAGCTTTTCACGGCTTCAATTTTCTCAGGGTCTGTTTGGACCCCTTCTGCTGATACGACGTGTTCCTGGTATTTTACTTCAGCTGTAAAAAGGGCACACTTGTTGGGACTAAGTTTCAAATTTGCCAGTCACAATTGGGAGAAAACCTCTTCTAAGTTCCGCACATGCTCTTCGAACGTTCTCCCGATGACAATGATAGGCAGGTTTTCCAGGTTAGACCACGTCGCACGTATTCCATCAGGTGTTCGAAAGTAGCTGGAGTATTGCAAAGCCCAAATGGTATTACCACAAATTGCCACAATCCGGTCCCAACTGAAAATGTGGTCTTCTCACGGTCTTTTTTGTTAATTTCTACCTGCCAGTAGCCACTCTTGAGATCGAGTGTAGAAAACCATTTTGCGTCGGCTGAAGTGACCAAGATGTCATCGATGCGTGGGAGCGGGAAACTATCTTTTTTAGTGACGTCGTTAAGCTGCCTATATTCGACACAAAAATGACTGCTACTATCCTTTTTCCTTACTAGAACTACTGGCGCGGCCCATGGAATGACAGAAGGTTCGATAAAACCTTGTTTTTCCATGTCTAAGATGAGTGCGCTCACTTCTCCTTGTTTGGCTATAGGAAGATGTCTCGGTGCTTGTCGAATCGGCTTGGCTCCCTGTGTATCTATGACGTGAATTACCATACTCATTCGGCCTTGGTCATCCGGGCTTGTTGAGAAGATGTCACTGTACTTGGTAACTAGATCAGAGACTCGCTTGAATAGCTGCACTGGCAATTTGACCTGCTTCAATATTAAAGACGTGGATTCCCGGGCTTTGTCTGCGTCTTGCCTCCTTTTCAAATGATGGTCATGAGTGGCTTCCAAGGAGGTGATGGTGGAAACAGGCTGGCAGCTGCCAATGACTTCTCCCGCTTTGATGCTCGTGGTTGAGTCCGCGGTGTTAAGGACTCTAACCGGCACGTATCCGTTCCTTATAGATCTAATAAGGCTTCGTTCTACAATCGAACTGCGCAATGCAAACGTCTTTGTTGGTTCTATCAGATAAGATCGGTGGTCTCCAGAATCACCATCAAGCTTGGCCCATACAATGCTTTCGGCAGGATTCGGTACATCAGTGTCGGTACATACTACTACATTCGTCTTGGGAATTTGGACGCGCGGATCCTCCGTCAATACTTCGACATTCTGCCATTTCAATACCCGTTTGCCCAAATCCAACGTGATTCCATGTGGTCGCAGAAAATCCATTCCGAGAATGCAGTCATCCATAATGTTCGCGACCAGAAAACTATGTCGGAACACAAGGTCTCCCAACTGTATCTGGAGGTTGACCTCTCCATGGATAGGTTCAGTTTCTCCCGTAGCTGTCCATAGTGAGAAAATCCTGTCCTTTTGAAGTAGTTGTTGCCTCACATGGTCTGGTCGGATGATCGATCGGGTTGCACCAATGTCGATGGTTATGGTGGAATGTTCTCCGTCAACTTAACCCGGAAGGCATAAGTCCGCTTCTCCACGATGTAGTCTTGACACGCTGATTGTGGTGCTGGGGACGTTGATCCTCCTAGCCAACCTCTGCTCCACGAAATTGGCTCTTACATGTTTCCCGACCCCTCTGTTTGAATGGCTTCCATTCTGGGCTCCTGACTCGGTCTGGATCTTCTCCTAGCTGCACACCCTGGACAATAGCTCGGTTTTCTTCGCTTCTTGTAATCTCCTTGCAAGTGCCCCTTCTCACCGCAACTCCAGCATCTAGGCACAACATTTGCATGCGGGTCTCGCTCAATTTTCACGCGCTCTTACCTGCACTCGCCTGTCGCTACCTCACGAGCCCGGGCAGTGTTACGACTCACATTTTTTGCTGCCTCAAAGCTCAGACTAGAAGCCAATGCGTCCTTAACTGTTTGCTTTTGAGTTAAACGGTCGGCTTGTTGCAGTTCCTGGTCCTTTAATGCACTGATGAATGCTCTTTTTGCTGCGTCGTCTCAATGTTCTGGGTCATACACTGGGTAAGCTAAAAGTACCAGTCGCTCAATGTCTTGGGCTAGCTGCTGTAGGGTTTCACCAGACCTCTGCATCCAATGCCGTAGCTGTGACCGATAAATCTGCTTCAGATGATCGTCTCCATAACGCATGTCGAGCGCATTCATTATAGCAGCCGGGTTTGAGTGCAACTCAATGGGGATCGTCTGTAAAAGCTCGGCAGCAGGGCCCCTTAGAGCAAAAATTAGTGCAGTGGCTCGTTCCTGCTCATTCCAGTGATTTGCCCTAGCGGCAGCTTCAAACTGGGTTTTGTAAATACTCCAGACCATTTACCCATCGAATATTGGTGCTTGCACATTTCTGGATGTGCTTTGCGCAGCGGTTATAAGTGGAGCTGGTGAGGTGGTTACTATTGCCTTCGCTGCATCCAATTCCTCTTTCATGTTTTCCATCTCATGGTTAATTCTCTCCTCGACCTGGCTGATATCATGGTTAATTCTCTCCTCGACTTGGTAAACCTTTTCTTCGACGCATTTAATTTGCTTGTTCAGACTACCGAACTCTGCTTTTATTTCGGTTGACTATTTCTCCAGCTTCTGTGTGATGTCTGCCTTGATTTCGATCGCTTATTGGTCCAGCTTCGCTGATTGTTCATTTAGCTTCGTTGATTGTTCCTTCAGCTTCTGTGTGATGTCTGCGTTGATTTCGAATGCTTGTTGGTCCAGCTTCGCAATTAAACTAGATGCCTGTTCATTTAGCTTCGCAGCTAAACTGGATGACTGTTCATTAAGCTTCGCAGTTAAACTGGATGACAGCTGTCGCTGCTCTCGCTGCATCAGCATCAGCATTTGCATCAGTGCAGTTTCTGGTTCCTTTGATTTTGGTGTTTCTGCTTCTCCCTTAAGCACCGCCATGGTAAATTTATTTAATGTTAGCTTATTGGAATTTTTATTAATTCAGCTTATTATTTTTTTCCACCAATTTCCACGTTACATTTCACTATTGTGCATTTTTAGAAAAATGTTTATAAATTTTCACTTTAGAAGTTTTTTTTCTCACCTCTCGACATCACTGTCGCGTGTTATGGTTCGCGGCTAATAATTTTAATGTTCCGGAAAGTGAAATTGCGCTGTCTTCTAAATTAAGTTACAAGAGTTTATTTACTAAAAAGTGCACAATTTATTATTTCACTATTTTACAATTCGTCTATAAATTTTTACTTGAAGTGTCTATCACTTCACAATCAATATCGCTTTTAATTCGCACTCCTCACTATCGCAGTTGTAATGAATCCCCCATTCATTCAGCTCGGCTTTATATAGGGGCTCTAGTCATTCAATTCATTTCTCGTACATTGGCGAATTACCTCAAATATTCGAGCAGGTTAATGAATGGAGCAGTGAAGTCACTTTCACATGTTGATCATGCTTGGTGGGTTTTCGAGTTGCTCATGATTAGCGGGTTTTCGAGTACGTTCGTTTTGGTGATCATGATCTTCCTAATGGTTGTGAAAATAATTGCGACAGTAGCTCGCAGCATTAGTTGTACATGTAAAAATGTATAGATATACATACATATATATATATATATATATATATATGTATATATATATATATATATATATATATATATATATATATATATATATATATATATTTATATGTATATATATATATATATATATATATATATATATATATATATATGCATAGATATATATATATATATATATATATATATATATATATATATATATATCTATATATATATATATATATATATATATATATATATATATATATATATATATATATATTTATATGCATATGTATATATTTATATATAAACATATACATCTACAATATATGCATATATATATATATATATATATATATATATATATATATATATATATATATATATATATATATATATACATATATATATATATATATATATATATATATATATATATATATATATATATATATACATATATATATATAGATATAGATATATATATATATATATATATATATATATATATATATATATATAAATATACATATATATATATATATATATAAATATATATATATATATATATATATATATATATATATATATATATATATATATATATATATATATATATGTATATATATATTGTTACATGTACAAATAATTACATGTACAAATAATTCTGCGAGCTGCTGTCGCAATTGTTTTCATAATCATTAAGAACGTCAACAAATGAATTTACTCGAACCCACGAGAACCCAACAAGCATGATCAACATCTGCAAGTGACGTCACTCCATTCATTAATTTGCTCGAATCCACCAGGTACCTCTCGGTAGAACATTCGCCAATGTACGAGAAATGGGTGAATAGGTAGAGACCCTATATAAAGGCGAGCTGAATGAATGGGGAGATCATTCATTCGACCGCGATAAGAACTGCGATAGTGTGTGGGAAGTGATTTCGTAATAGTGAAGTGATTTAGAAGACAATTGCGATAAGAAATTTATGGATAAGTGTTAGATTTTTTTAAATAGTGAAAATTAAAATTAGTGAAAGTGTTAAATTGCTCATTGTGCACTTCTTGTAATTAAATAAACTCTTTTAACTTAAATTAAAAGACATTGCGTTTTCACTTTCCCGGAACATTAAAATTATTGGCCGCGAACCAAAAATAACACGCGACAGTGGTGTCGAGAAGTGAGATTAAAATTTTGGAAGTGAAAACGTTGAAACAATTTTAAAGTGCACAATTGTGAAAATTAACGTGGAAAAATAGGCGAAACAATAAAAATGCCAGGAAATTTACATCTAAAAATTAATCAATTGAGCATATCGGAGCTCAAAGAGGAGTTGGAACACCGAAATCTGGCTACACAAGGTACAAAGGCCATACTGATTGCACGCTTGCGTGATGCAATCGAGTCGGAAGGCGTGAATCTGGATTCGGGTGAGCTGTCACCTGCAGAAAGAGGCGCAGAAGGTGGTGAAGCCGAAACACCAAAACCAAAGGAGCCAGAAAATGTGCTGATGCAAATGTTGATGCTCATGCAGCAAGAGCAGCGACAACAGTCATCCAATTTAACTGCGAAGCTAAATGAACAATCAGCGAAACTAAGTGAACAATCAGCGCAGCTAAATGAACAGACATCCAGTTTAGCTGCGAAGCTAAGTGAACAATCAGCGCAGCTAAATGAACAATCAGCGAAGCTAGACCAACAAGCAATCGAAATCAAAGCAGACATCAAGGCAGACATCACACAGAAGCTGGAGAAACAGTCAACCGAAATAAAAGCGGAGCTCGGTAGGCTTAACAAACAAATTAAAGGCGTCGAGGAAAAGGTTGACCAGGTCGAGGAAAAGGTTTACCAGGTCGAGGGAAAGGTCAGCCAGGTCGAGGAGAGAATCAACAATAAGATGGAAAACATGAAAAAGGAATTGGAAGCAGCAAAGGCAGTAGTAACCGCCTCACCAGCCCCAATTACAACCGCAGCGCAAAGCTCATCTAGAAATGTTCAAGCACCAATATTCGATGGGCAAACGGTCTGGACTATTTACAAAACCCAATTCGAAGCAGCTGCTCGCATAAACCACTGGAATGAGCAGGAACGAGCAACTGCATTGATTCTTGCTCTAAGAGGCCCAGCTGCCGAGCTGTTGCAGACGATCCCCGTTGAATTGCACTCAAACTCGAATGCTATAATGAATGCGCTCGACATGCGTTATGGAGATGATCATCTAAAGCAGATTTATCGGTCACAGCTAAGGCATCGGGTGCAGAAGTCTGGTGAAACCCTACAGCAGCTAGCCCAAGACATTGAGCGACTAGCACTTTTGGCTTACCCGGCCTACGACCCAGAACATCGAGATGATGCAGCGACAGAAGCATTCATCAGCGCACTAAAGGACCCGGAATCGCAACAAGCCGTGCGTTTAGCCCAAAAGCAAAGGACGCAATGGCTTACAGTCTGAACTTTGAGGCAGCGAAAAATGCGACTCGTACCACTGCCCGGGTCCGTGAGGTAGTGGCAGACGAGTGTAGGTGTGAGCGCGTGGAAATTGAGCGAGATCCGCATGTAAATGGTGCGCCTAGATGCTGGAATTGCGGAGAGAAGGGGCACTTGTAAAGAGACTGCAAGAAGCGGAAAAAACCGAGCTATTGTCCAGGGTGTGCAGCTAGGAGGAGATCCAGACCGAGTCAGGAGCCCAGAATGGAAGCCCTTCAAACAGAGGGGTCGGGAAACGTGTAAGAGCCAACTTCGTGGGGCAGAGGTTGGCTAGGAGGATCGACGTCCCCAGCACCACCATCACCGTGTCAAGACTACATCGTGGAGAAGCGAACTTATGCCTTCCGGGTCAAATTGACGGAAAACACTGCACCATAACAATCGACACTGGTGCAACCCGATCGATCATCCGACCAGACCTAGTTAGACAGCAACAACTTCACAAGGACAGAATTTTCTCACTACGGACAGCTACGGGAGAAACTGCACCTGTTCATGGAGAGGTCAACCTCCAGATACAGTTGGGAGACCTTGTGTTCCGACATAATTTTCTGGTCGCGAACATTATGGATGACTGCATTCTCGGAATGGATTTTCTGCGACCACATGGAATCACGTTGGACTTGGGCAAACGTGTATTGAAATGGCAGAATGTCGAAGTACTGATGGAGGATCCCAGCGTCGAAATCCCCAAGATGAATGTGGTGGTATGTACTGACACTGATGTACCGAATTCTTCCAAAAGCATTGTATGGGCCAAGCTTGATGGTGATTCTGGAGACCACCGATCTTATCTGATAGAGCCAACGAAGACATCCGCATTGCGCAGTTTGATTGTAGGACGAAGCCTTGTAAGATCTTTAAGGAACGGATATGTGCCGGTTAGAGTTCTTAACACCGCAGACTCAACCACGAGCATCAAAGCGGGAGAAGTCATCGGCAGCTGCCAGCCTGTTTCCACCATCACCTCTTTGGAAGCCACTCACAACCATCATTGGAAAAGGAGGCAAGACACAGACAAAGCCCGAGAATCCACGTCTGCAATATTAAAGCAAGTCAAATTGCCGGTGCAGCTATTCAAACGAGCCTCTGATCTGGTCACCAAGTACAGTGACATCTTCTCAACAAGCCCGGATGACCAAGGCCGAACGAGTTTGGTAACTCACGTCATAGATACACAGGGAGCCAAGCCGATTCGACAAGCACCAAGACGTCTCCCTATAGCCAAACAAGGAGAAGTGAGCGTGCTGATCTCGGACATGGAAAAACAAGGAATAATTGAACCTTTTGTAAGTCCATGGGCTGCGCCTGTAGTTCTAGTAAGGAAAAAGGATGGTAGCACTCGCTTTTGTGTCAACTATAGGCAGCTTAACGACGTCACTAAGAAAGATAGTTACCCGCTCCCACGCATCGATGACATCATGAACACTTTAGCCGACGCAAAATGGTTTTCTACACTCGATCTCAAGAGTGGCTACTGGCAGGTAGAAATTGACAAGAAGGACCGAGAGAAGACCGCATTTTCAGTTGGGACCGGATTGTGGCAATTTGTGGTGATGCCGTTTGGGCTTTGCAATGCTCCAGCCACTTTCGAACGCTTGATGGAATACGTGCGACGTGGTCTAACCTGGAAAACCTGCTTGGTGTACCTAGATGACATCATCGTCATCGGAAGAACGTTCGAAGAGCATGTGCGGAACTTAGAAGAGGTTTTCTCCCGACTGCGACTGGCAAATTTGAAACTTAGTCCCGACAAGTGTACCCTTTTCGCAGCTGAAGTAAAATACCTGGGACACGTCGTATCAGCAGAAGGGGTCAAAACAGACCCTGAGAAAATTGAAGCCGTGAAAAGCTGGCCAACACCAAACAACAAGCGCCAACTACGAAGTTTCCTGGGTCTGGCAACCTACTATCGAAGATTCGTCAAAGACTTTGCCAAGATAGCTAAGTGTCTCCATCAGCTAACCGAGAAAAATCGTCCGTATGTCTGGAATGAACAATGCCAGACAGCCTTTGAGACCCTGAAGAAAAAGCTATGTGAATCACCTGTGCTGGCATATCCGAAACCCGGAAAAATGTTTGTGGTTGACACGGATGCAAGCAACGGCGGTATTGGAGCTGTACTCTCCCAGCAGATCAATGGCGAAGAAAGAGCCCTCTCGTATTACAGTCGAGTTCTTTCAAAAAGTGAGAGGAACTACTGTGTGACCAGGAAGGAGCTATTGGCTATAACAGAGGTCACCAAGCAGTTCCACAAGTACCTATATGGCCAGAAATTTGTTCTTCGAACGGACCATGCATCGTTGAGATGGCTACTTAACTTCGAAAACCCCAAGGGACAAGTTGCGAGATGGATCGAAAGATTGCAGTCATACGACTACAAAATTGTTCATCGAAAGGGCGGAGTTCATGGAAATGCTGACGCCCTATCTCGTCGCCCATGTCCAGCTAACTGCAAGCATTGCCGACGGATTGAGGAAAAGGAACCGCCCGTTGATTTGCGACTGATAACGGCTGAATTCGATGAAGGTTGGTCATCGGAGGAGATTCGAAATGCCCAGCTAGCCGATGAAGACATCGGACCATTGCTCGTATGGAAGGAGACGACTGGGCGACCTGAGTGGAAAGACGTTTCAACGCATGGCGCAACCCTGAAAAGCTATTGGGCACAATGGAACTCCCTTCAGGTGGAGGGTGGTGTACACAAGCGAAAACGCGAAACGGCGGATGGTAGCTCCTATAGGATGCAAACTATACTTCCCAAAAGCCGAATCCACGATGTGGTTAAGGAAATGCATGAAGGATCCTCGGGAGGCCACCTTGGTGTTAACAAGACCTTAGCGAAATTGCGGGAACGGTTCTACTGGCTCCATGCTCGAGAAGACGTAGAGGACTGGTGTCGCAGATGCATAATTTGCGCTTCCGTCAAAGGTCCAAAGCGACGACTGAGAGGACAAATGCAAACCTACAACGTAGGCGTGCCATTCAAAAGGATTGCTGTTGACATCGCAGGACCCTTTCCTGAATCCGATTGGGGAAATCGATATATGCTGGTTGTAGCCGATTATTTCAGCAAGTGGCCTGAGGTCTACCCCATTCCCAACCAGGAAGCAACTACTGTAGCCGAACAGCTAGTGTTAAATTGGGTCAGTAGGTACGGCGTGCCTTGCGAACTACATTCGGATCAAGGCCGAAACTTTGAGTCACTAGTTTTTGGCGAAACGTGCGAGCTGCTCGGAATATGGGAAAACGAGGACAACACCACTGCATCCCCAATCCGATGGTATGGTCGAACGTTTCAACGGTACGCTCAATAAACACCTTGCCAAGATGGTTGACGAGAACCAAAGGGACTGGGACCGACATATCCCACTATTCTTAATGGCGTACAGAGCCGCTGAACATGCATCGACGGGCCAAGCCCCAGCCAAAGTCATTTTTGGAAAGACTATTCGTTTGCCAGCCGACATAAAGTTCAGAACACTCCCTGAGAAACCCCAAACGGTCTCGGAGTACGCAAGTGATCTAAGACAACGGTTGAACCAGATACATCGGACAGTGCGAAAACACCTCGAATCGGCTACTGACCGCATGAAGACCAGGTATGATCTAAAGGCTAATTCTACTGGCTTCCAGCAAGATGACTTGGTGTGGCTTTATAACCCGCAACGGCGAAAGGGTAGGTCTCCAAAGTTGCAACCATACCGAGTTACAAAGCGAATCAACGACGTCGTATACCGCATACAGGAACATCGTAAGCCGAGAGCTAAAATGAAAATCGTGCATCTAGACCGTCTTGCCCCATATTACACCCAGGGAGAATTGACTACAAACAGCGACACATCTTTTCGGGGCGAAAAGAACTGAGGTGGGGGCAGTGTTACATGTACAAATAATTACATGTACAAATAATTCTGCGAGCTGCTGTCGCAATTGTTTTCACAATCATTAAGAACGTCAACAAATGAATTTACTCGAACCCACGAGAACCCAACAAGCATGATCAACATCTGCAAGTGACGTCACTCCATTCATTAATTTGCTCGAATCTACGAGGTACCTCTCGGTAGAACATTCGCCAATGTACGAGAAATGGGTGAATAGGTAGAGACCCTATATAAAGGCGAGCTGAATGAATGGGGAGATCATTCATTCGACCGCGATAAGAACTGCGATAGTGTGTGGGAAGTGATTCTCGTAATAGTGAAGTGATTAAGAAGACAATTGCGATAAGAAATTTATGGACAAGTGTTAGATTTTTTTTAATAGTGAAAATTAAAATTAGTGAAAGTGTTAAATTGCTCATTGTGCACTTCTTGTAATTAAATAAACTCTTTTAACTTAAATTAAAAGACATTGCGTTTTCACTTTCCCGGAACATTAAAATTATTGGCCGCGAACCAAAAAACACGCGACAATATATGTATATATATATATATATATACATATATAGATATGTATATTATATTTATACATATTTATATATATATATATATATATATATATATATATATATATATATATATATATACATATTTATATATATATATATATATATATATATATATATATATATATATATATATATATATAGGGTGGTCCAACCAAAACGCACGATGTTAATTGTAAATAAAACCAAAAATTTTCAGAGAACTATGTTAATACTTTTTATTATAATAGAAGAATCGATGGCGATAACGTGTACAACAAAATATTACCCAAATGCTCGCCACGGCTACGGTGGCATATTTTCTATCCGATGTTCCTTTTTTTTAATGACTCTGAGAAATAATTGAGGTTCAATGTCGTTAATGTGCTGAATTAGCCCATCCTTTAGGTCTTGAATTATTCTTGGCTTATATATGTACAGCCAATTACCATCGCCACAACGTGAGATAACACGGCCATTGAATTTCCTGCGCAATAGAGCCATTGTTTTGTTGGCTGTGCGACAAGGTTGCACCATCCTGTTGGAACCACATATCGTCCAGGTCGATAACCTCAATTTCTGGCCACAAGAAGTCCGATATCATCTCGCAATAGCGAACACCATTCAAGGTAACCGCTTGGCCGTCCTCATGTTCAAACAAGTGCGACCTGATGACGCCGCCAGCCCATAACCCGCACCAAACCGTCACTCTTTGTGGATACATCGGCTTTTCAACAATCACTCGTGGATTCTTATTTGCCCAACTGCGGCAATTCTGCTTGTTAACCAATCCACTGAGGTGAAAGTCGTCGCTGAAGATGATTTTCTTTGTAAGGTCACCATTCTCTTCTGTTTGTTCAACCAACCGTTCGGCGTATTGCCGACGCTTGAAATGGTCAGTAGGCTTCAGCTCTTGAGCCAACTGAACCTTGTAAGCGTGTAAATTCAAATCTTAATTCAAAATTCGAATCAGTGATGTTCGTGAGATGTTCATTTGTTGGGCACGACGACGAGTCGAGATTGACAACTCTTCTGCCACACTATCGCAAATAACAGCAATATTTTCCACAAAACGAACTGGGCGAGCATGCACAGATGATTTTACCTTTTCTACAGACCCGGTTTGCTGAAATTTGCGCACAATTCTCCCAATTCTGGATACATTCGGTTAATTATGCTGACCAAAAAAATCACGAAGTGCACGAAATACATTTTGATTTGAACATCTGTTTTCGTAAACGGCTTCAATAACCTTAACGCGCTGGTCAGTTGTGTACCTCTCCATTGTTGAATTTGTCAAATATAGAAAAAAAGAAATGTCACAGTTGGGCGAAAAATTTGAAGCTCACGATTAACATCGCGCAGTATGGTTGGACCACACTTTGTATAATATATATATATATATATATATATATATATATATATATATATATATATATATATAAATATATATATATATATACATATATATATATACATATATATATATATATATATATATATATATACATATATTTATATATATATATATATATATATATATATATATATATATATATATATATATATATATATATATATATATAGCCAAATAGCCATTTATTACCTTTCGCTTCCAAATATTCATTTTCCCTCTGAGTGAATTGGAGCACCGCTGGAAACAACATCCAATCAAACCATTGAACGGACAAAGGTTTTAGACCTCGACTGTGAAAAAGTTCAAGTCAGTCAAGCATGAAAACGCATGGCGTGCGTCGCGAATGACTCGGCTCCGGAAAACGTAAAATAGTAAAATCGTGAACTCCGTTAAAAATAAAATTACTCCGGAAAACGCAAATAGTGAGAACACAAATAGTGAAAACGCAAATAGTGAAAACGCAAACTACCCAAACCTCCAATAACGAATACCCAGTGATTCTGTACATGTGTTCAGTAAATTGAAAGCATTATTGAGTGGATTGTGATAGCATCAAAGATTGTTGGAGACCCAGGTAATCCTCTGTTAAGTGCCGTCCATTCTTCCTTAGAAATAGTATTCACATAATTGGAGAACCCGCAATTATTTCATTTAACAAAAGCTTAGATAGTGCGCAAACATTTTTTGGTCCGTCGAGCCGGAGAGGTTAGGATTTGATAAGATTGTAACGCATCTCAAAACGCATTTTTTCCCGCTATCTAAACACGCATACCGCTAACTTCGGTACAACGCAACGTGATATCTAACAGTTTTGTAGTTTGAGTTAGTTTATTTTGAAAATGGTGGAAAAAGAAGGCGACCAGCCTTTTGACATTTTTGATGATAGGAAATTTCAAAATTTTAATAAAAAATTAAAACCTATGTTCGCCTCTTTGACTTCCATCCACGATTCAATTAGCAATCTGAATTCCGAAGAGTCAATTGATCAATTTCTTTCGGATTGCTTTTGTGCAGATCTACTTAGGAAAGAGTTTATGGATACGCTGGAGGCACGAAATGAGTACCAAACAGGGATATCTAACGCTTCTTTGCCTTGTTTTTCCCACATAGCGTCACTTGATAGGCTGTATACGCGTATTAAATATAAACAGCATCAACTCCAGAATAAGAACGGTGGCGAGGGAATTAAATTCAAACCTCCGCAACTAAATCGCAGATTGCCGAAGTTAGAACTTGTTCCATTCAATGGCGAGCAAGAATCTTGGCCATTATTTTATGAGATCTTCCGCACTACTATTCATGAAAGTGAACAACTCACTGACGGGGAGAAGATTCAATATTTAATGGGTCAATTATCAGGTAAAGCACGAACTAGTGTTGGAGTTTTACCTACCGCTGAAATTATCCAATAATTTTTAATGGCCTGGTGGATTAGTATAATGATAAACGCGTCCAGGCGACGGCCTACATTAACAAGTTATTGAATTTGCCCGCCGTCAGTGAAGTGAATGCAATAAGTTTAGAATCTTTCGTTGATAACTTTGCGTCGCTAGTATCTGCTTTAAAGCAACTCAAAATTCCGTTGGAAGATTTTATCTTTGTCCACTTGGGATCCCTCAAAATAAGTACGGAAACATTAAAGGATTTTGTGAAATCTCTGAAAAATGTGTCCGAATTACCAACCACCGATGAGTTTGTCTCATTTCTGCGTAGTCAAGCTCGAGTTTTACAGCGTGCTGGCAAGACAGGTCCCAGTTCAGCTGCTGGGCCAAAACGCTCCCCAATTGAACATAGAGTTTCCAAGCCAATGAAAGTGGCAAATGTCCAGCAAAATAATGTGAAAACCTTTGTAGTTCAGGAGACGGAATCGGGTCTGAGCAAATGTGTTTTTTGCTCAAGGACTGATCATTCACACTTATATTCATGTCCGGATTTTTTACGATTAGTTCCAACAAAGTATACGAATTATTAGAAAAAATAAATATTGCTTCAATTGTTTGTCAAGTTTACATCTTATTCGACAGTGCAAATCGAAAAATAGACGCAAAACTTGTTCCGCACAGCATCATTCACTTCTACACTTCGGTGAAAATATACCGACAGCAGAACTGCAAACTGCATCAAACAAAGTAGAAGTCGAACGCAGCAAACCACCAGTGGCTATTATATCTAACCCCGCATCCACTGAATCGAAAGCATCTTCTTCTATGCAGCCCCCCGTTCATAAGTGTCTCGTGACGCGTTACACTGAGCAAGATAAAATGCCATCTCCTTCGAATACTGGGAACGTACTACTAGGAACAGCGCAATGTAATTTAGTAGATAGAGATGGTAATATTTTTGTATTACGCGCCTTACTCGACTCCGCATCTGAACGCGATTTAATAACTTCTGAATATTGTAAGCGATTAAATCTCCCGCTTTTTCCTCCGAAAAATAAATACGTTTCGGGAATAGGTGAAATTAAAAACGCTATTGAAGGCAAAACGTGTCTTACAATTCGGTCGCGCATAGATGACTCGATTTGTTTCGCTAGCTAACCTATAGTAGTCGAACGCATTACGAATGAATTGCCCACCGCAAAGGTTGATTCAAGAACATTCGAATATTTTGATGGCTTTGTATGAGCCGATGCCAGTTACACTACGCCGGGCCCCATTGATATGATTTTAGGTGCGAACATTTCCGCACGAATGATTCGTCCCAAACGTATCTCACGCGATGAGAATGAAGCTTCTGCAATAGAAACACCGCTAGGTTACATAATACTAGGTAATATACCGTGTAAAGCTGTTCCTCTTTGCAACTTTGTTTACACGTTTAAAACAACAGAGGATTTCGAGACGCGTATGTCACAGTTTTTGGAAATTGAAGATGTACCTTCCTCCACTGCGGCAAAGCTCACGCCTGAGGAGCAACTATGCGAGCAATTATATTGCGATACTACGCATCGTGACCCATCCGGGCGCTTTGTAGTCTCATTACCTTTCAAAGAGAAAGAATTAGGAGACTCAATGAAACGAGCTGAACAACAATTCTTATCATTGGAGCGTAGGTTACGAGCTAAACCAGATATAAGGGAACAGTACGACTCGGCGATCTTCGAGTACTTGCAAAAGGGTTACTTAAAACCTATAGGTATTGCTTCAGACTTAGCCTCAGGGCATCAATATGTTATTCCGCACCACGCTGTAATTCGCATAGACAAGTCCAGTACTAAGTTGCGTATAGTACTAAACGCTAGTATGCCTTCCACATCGGGTTAATCGTTAAATGACTTGTTGTTTACCGGTCCCAATTCGCAAAATAATTTGTTTAGCATATTGTTAACTTTCCGCTTGTTTCCAATCGCAATTAGTGCGGATATTCGACAGATGTATCTGCGCATATTTGTAGAAGAAAAAGATCAGCGTTTTCAGCGTCTCTTGTAAAGATTTGATGATAGATCACCTATTCAGATGTTCGAGATGACTCGTGTCCCATTCGGGTTGTGCTGCAGTCCATTCCTAGCAATTAGAACGATTCGGCAATTAGCACAAGAGGAGAGAGAAAAGTTCCCCGAGGCTGCCGCTGTTGCCGAGAAGGATATTTATATGGACGACTTGGCCACCAGTTGCTGCTCTGCGGATCAGGGTGCGCAGCTGTCTAATCAATTAATAAATTTCTTCGCTACGGCTGGATTTGAGATGGTTAAATTTTCCAGTAACTCGCCGCAGGTAATGGAGAGCATTCTTTCGTCTCATCGGGTTATGGACGTGGTTGAATTCAGTCCCGAAAGTGACCTCAAAATTCTAGGCCTACGCTGGCTTCCAGCTGATGACGTTTTTACTTTCACAGTAAATGCCTCGTCTGGGGAATGCACTAAACGCAAAATCCTTTCCGCTATCGCTCGCTTGTGGGTTTTGATGGGCTTCATCGCTCCTGCCACCTTATTAGCAAAGCTTATTCTCAAATCTCTTTGGGAAGGTAAAGTAGGGTGGGACGATATGCCCTCGCAAAATATTGTGTCGCTTTGGAGACAATTTGAATTAGAACTACACTTATTAGAAACAATCAAACTGCCACGTCATGTTGGAGTCGAACCTGAATGTGTCATTTCCATATTGGGATGCCTCCGAACGCGCGTTTGGAGGTGTAGTATATTTACGTGTTTATTTCCCCGCAAATTATTGCTCAGTTATCAATTTGATTTGCGCCAAGTCAAAGGTTGCGCCATCATGCACTGTCATTTCGCTCGCACGCATGGAGCTATGCGCGAACTTGGTGTTATCGCAGTTGATGCGAACTGTGATCGACGCTTATGCAGCACGATGCACAATTAATAACATCTTCACATTCACGGATAGCACCATTGCACTTGCATGGATACATTCTTCGTCCACTAGATGGCACACATTTGTTGCTAATAGAATTGCCAAGATACAGGAAAATATATCGGCACAGCATTTCTATCACATCGCTGGTAAAGACAACCCCGCTGATTGCCTATCACGAGGATTGACACCCGCACAGTTTGTGGACCACCCGCTTTGGTTTCATGGCCCTGCTTTCGCTGGGGCACCGGTCAAGGAACGGCCAGTACAGGATTTTGACGCTAACGTGCCAATGGAACTACCTGAAAGCAAGGTCAATACTTTAGTCACAACGAAAGTAAACCCACCTCATAAACCGCTTCTCTACGAGCTCTCTTCTCGTGTTTCTTCATGGCCTAAGCTGTTGCGTATAGTTATTTATGTCCTACGGTTTGTGAAGAAGCTGCCTCGTAGATTTGAATTATCGCATCTGGAGATAGCAGAAATTAAAGTCTTGCGGGATTTGCAGAACGTGCATTTTCAACGCGAAATAGACCTCACCCAATCGGGCAAAACTCTCCCGCCAGCTTTATTAAAGCACAACGCATTCGTTGATAAGGGATTATTATGCATTGGAGGCAGGCTAGCTAATGCCTGCCTTAACTACGCAAGCCAACACCCTATTTTATTCCTGGCCGCGATCATATAGTCGACTTGATCATAGACCAAGTTCATCGAAAATACTGCCACGCTGGCCCGCATCTTGTCATGTCTTTGCTTCGGCAGAAATATTGGATCCTAACAGCACGCAACATTGTACGAGCATGGATACGAAAGTGTAATCAATGCTTAAAAGCCAATCCTAGAAATGAAAATCCAATTATGGCAGATCTACCGGAGTGTAGAGTTAACCAAGCTAAACCCTTCTATCATACGGGAGTCGATTACGCCGGTCCTCTGACAATTATTCCCTTTCGCAAACGGGGGGTGAAAAGCATGAAGGCTTATGTTTGTCTTTTCATCTGTCTGGTAACTAAGGCGATACACATTGAGATGGCTTCTGATCTGAGTACGGATACCTTTATGAATGTATTTAAACGGTTCGTATCCCGCCGCGGTCCGGTTGGTGTTATGTACTCCGACTACGGCACTAATTTTGTTGATGCAAAGGCAAACCTGGATAGCCTGTACAAATTGCTAGATTCCGCTGAGTACAAAACTAGACTGTCTAATGAACTTCGAGACAACCACATAGAATGGAAATTTAATCCCGCATCGGCCACTAGGTATTGTAGAGAAGGTTTATCCTGTAATTCGCGTTATTGATGTCCGTACTAAATCGGGACTCTATCGCCACCCTGTAGTTAAAATTTGTCCATTACCAACGCAATAATATACAGTCCACTATTAATAGGTCGTAAGTAATTATAGATAGATAGTAATTCTAGTAGTTATAGTTCATAATTATAATTTCCATATCAATTGAATTTAAGTTATGGTCGAAGGATCACGGATGTTGCGCAAAGTAGAATTTATACAGTATTTGAAAGGACTCTTAGTCCTGTCAAGCCGGGGAGGATGTTTAAGCCGTAATAATGATCTCCATTTATTACCTTTCCCTTCCAAATATCCATTTATTACCTTTCCCTTCCAAATATTCATTTTCCCTCTGAGTGAATTGGAGCACCGCTGGAAACAACATCCAATCAAACCATTGAACGGACAAAGGTTTTAGACCTCGACTGTGAAAAAATTCAAGTCAGTCAAGCATGAAAACGCATGGCGTGCGTCACGAATGACTCGGCTCCGGAAAACGTAAAATAGTAAAATCGTGAACTCCGCTTAAAAATAAAATTACTCCGGAAAACGCAAATAGTGAAAACGTGAACTACCCAAACCTCCAATAACGAATACCCAGTGATTCTGTACATGTGTTCAGTAAATTGAAAGCATTATTGAGTGGATTGTGATAGCATCAAAGATTATTGGAGACACAGGTAATCCTCTGTTAAGTGCCGTCCATTCTTCCTTAGAAATAGTATTCACATAATTGGAGAACCCGCAATTATTTCATTTAACAAAAGCTTAGATAGTGCGCAAACAATATATATATATATATATATATATATATATATATATATATATATATATATATATATATATATATATATATATATATATCTAGCTGGAAAAGAAGTTTTATTTATCGAATTGTAGCGAGAAAAGGAAAGTGAACAATTATCTCATTCGACTTAATACGTTATTTTATTTAAACAATAATTCGACCAATATGTGGAAAAAAAGTGAAAGCCACTTACATTTATTCCCTATTCTAGTTAGGGGCCCCTTGCTCCCGTTTGCTTGATTTTTGCCACAGTTGTCTCATCTCAGTTTAATGTTTCAATATCCAATGTGCGGCTCCGATTCCTCGTCGGAAGAAAACGGTCGCTGATCACTCATTCTATGATATCTCGTTCGGCTATCAGTTTTTGGAGTATATCTCGTTCGTACCTCACTTGTTGAATTATGTCTCGTTCGGATATCACTTGTCGGGTTATATTTCGTTCGCCTAACACTTATTTCAATGTATCTCCACGGTTGCTTGAAAAGAAACTCCACAAAAGAACAAAAGAGAAAGCGCGCCAATCTTTCCGTGCTTAAATAACCTCCAGGTTAACGTTTTTTGCCTCCCATTCACCGGGAAAATCTTGTTTTCGAGTGCTTTTCTGCCGTTGGTGCGAGTAACTCCCCTCGCTTGATTTCACTCATGATAAGTTTCACTCGGTGGCGATCCTAGTGGGAATTAAGTGTATTACGCGCTGAATGCATTTGACTGACAGTTCGAACTGTCAGAAATAATTATTTACTTCGCGACGCGATATGAGGATTTCGCAATCCCTTCATAATTCTTGTTTTTTTCCTCTTTCCCTTGAGTTGGTGCTCAGATTTCTTAGATTTTCTTGTCCCCACCGGTGGTTCAATCGCCGGCCAACACGTGAAGTGTCGTTTATGTGTAATTATCACCATCTAATAATCTTATGTGTAACTATCTACCTGCGTTCATTTCGGATCATTCTAGATCTCAGCAGGGAAGCTTGGGAGTTCGTGGCGGTAGCCACCTGTGAGGCACTACAGCAGAGAACAAGGTTGACTCCACAGGATGAGGCACGCTTGGAGTCACTGATAATGGAGGAGTTCGTGTTGATTTACAACTCCAGCAGCGGATACTTCTATGCCCTTATTGCAATGCGGCAATCATTCCTCCCTCTGTAGCCACAAACTAAGCCAAATCTGGTTCCAATAAACGATGCGTCCGGAGATTTGGTGGAGGAACAAAGGACTCCACCGTTGCTCTTGTGGTTTCCAATGTTCTACCTAGTTGTACGGCACCAAACTAAGCTGAGTCTGGTAGAAGGGTGCGATATTCCGCCTTACCCAGCACAGCTTCTCCTGTTCTGTACACGGTACTGTAAGACGACGAAAAAGGCCTTCCATCGCAGCCAAGTACACTCCAACAGACTCATCGAAAAGTCTGTCGTCATAGTCCGGTGGTAAAAGCTCTGCCCTCAACTCCTTCTTTACATCGCCGCAATCTTTGTACCTGTATTATATCGTCCGGAACCATGTCAACGCCTTACCCTCGAACAAGACCACCGCTGACATAAATAGATGTGATTTAAATACTCCCTACGCCTCTCGCCATTCTTCTATTCTTACCAAAAAGGAGCTTACCGAATTCGAATCCCCCGTAAACGAATACTCCACTTACTCACATCTTGATGTTTTACCATGGGCTCCTTGACTAGGGGGTAGAGCATATCGATCTGGAAAGGAAGGTTTATTTATCGAAGTGTAGCGAAAAAAGGAAAGTGAACAATGATCTCATTTGACTTAATACTGTCGCGTGTTATGGTTCGCGGCCAATAATTTTAATGTTCCGGGAAAATGAAAACGCAATGTCTTTTAAATTAAATTAAAAGAGTTTCTTTACTAAAAATGCACAATTATTAATTTTTAACTATTTCACAAAATTTAACTTTCACTGGTCTAACAATCTTTATTTCTACTCTCTATCACTTCAAAATCAATATCGCTCTTAATTCTCACTCCCCACCATCGCGGTTATTACTATCCCAGTTGTAATGAATCTCCCCGTTCCTTCAGCTCAGCTTTATATAGGGTTTCTAGTCATTCAATTCATTTCTCGTACATTGGTAAATTACCTGGAATATTCGAGCAGCTTAATGAATGGTGCAGTGACTAACTTTGAGATGTTGATCATGTTCGGTGGGTTTTTGAGTACATTCGCTTGTTGATTATTATGTTCTTAATGGTTGTAAAAACAATTGCGACAGTAGCTCGCAAAATTATTCGTGCATGTAACACTGCCCCCACCTCAGTTCTTTTCGCCCCGAAAAGATGTGTCGCCAGTTGTAGTCAATTCTCCCTGGATGTAAAATGAGGCAAAATCGTCCAGGTGCACGATTTTCATTTGGCTCCCGTCTTACGGTATTCCTGTATGCGGTATACGACGTTGTCGATTAGCTTTGTAGCCCGGTATGGTCCCTCCCAATTATGCTGCAACTTTGGAGACCTACCCTTTCGCCGTTGTGGGTTATATAGCCACACCAAGTCATCTTGCTGGAAGCCAGTAGAATTTGCCTTTGGATCATACCTGGTCTTCATGCGGTCAGTAGCCGATTCGAGGTGTTTTCGCACTGTCCGATGTATCTGGTTCAACCTTTGCTTTTGCTCACTTGCGTACTCCGAGAGGTGTTCCGAACTTTATATCAGCTAGCAGACGAATAGTCTTTCCAAAAATGACTTTGGCTGGGGCTTGGCCCGTCGATGCATGTTCGGCAGCTCTGTACGCCATCAAAAATAGTGGGATATGTCCGTCCCAGTCCCTTTGGTTCTCGTCAACCATCTTGGCCAAATGTTTATTGACGGTGCCATTGAAACGTTCGACCATTCCATCGGATTGGGGATGCAGCGGTGTTGTCCTCGTTTTCCGTATTCCTAGCAGCTCGCACGTTTCGCTAAAAACTAGTGACTTAAAGTTTCGGTCTTGATACAAATGTAGGTCACAAGGTACGCCACACCTACTGAACCAATTTTATACTAGCTGTTCGGCTACAGTAGTTGCTTCCTGGTTGGGAATGGGGAAGACCTCAGGCCACTTGCTGAAATAATTGACCATAACAGGCGTGTATCGATTTCCTCACTCGGATTCTGGAAAGGGTCCTGCGATATCAACAGCAATCCTTTCAAATGGCACGCCCACGTTATAGGTTTGCATTTGTCCTCTCAGTCGTCACTTTGGACCTTTGACGGAAGCGCAAATCGTGCATCTACGGCACCAGTCCTTACGTCTTCTCGAGCTTGGGGCCAGTAAAACCTTTCCCGCAATTTCGCTAAGGTCTTGTTAACAGCGAGGTGGCCTCCCGAGGATCCTTCATGCATTTCCTTAACCACATCGTGGATTCGGCTTTTGGGAAGTATAGTTTGCATCCTATGGGAGCTGCCATCCACCGATTCCCATTTCCGCTTGAGTACGCCACCCTCCACCTGAAGGGAGTTCCATTGTGCCCAATAGCTTTTTAAGGTGGCACCATGCATCGAAACGTCCTTCAACTCAGGCCGCCCAGCTGTCTCCTTCCATACGAGCAATGGTCCGATGTCTTCATCGGCTAACTGGGCATTTCGAATCTCCCCCGATGACCAACCTTCATCGAATTCGGCCGTTATTAATCGCAGATCAACGGGCAGTTCCTTTTCCTCAATCCGTCAGCAATGTTTGCAGTTAGCTGGACATGGACGACAAGATAGGGCGTCGGCATTTCCATGAACTCCACCCTTTCGATGAACAATTTCGTAGTCGTATGACTGCAATCTTTCGATCCATCTCGCAACTTGTCCCTCGGGGTTTTTGTAGTTGAGCAGCTATCTCAACGATGCATGGTCCATTCGAAGAAAAAAGTTCTGGCCGTATAGGTACTTGTAGAACTGCTTGATGGCCTCTATTATAGCCAATAGCTCCCTCCTGGTCACACAGTAGTTCCTCTCACTTTTTGAAAGAACTCGACTGTAAAACGAGAGGACTCTTTCTTCGCCATCGATCTGCTGGGAGAGTACAGCTTTAATCCCGCCGCTGCACCCATCGGTGTCAACTACAAACATTTTTCCGGGTTTCGGATATGCCAGCATGGGTGATTCACACAGCTTCTCCTCCAAAGCCTCAAAGGCTACCTGGCATTGTTCATTCCAGACATACGGACGATTTTTCTCGGTCAGCTGATGGAGACCATTAGCTATTTTGGCGAAGTCGTTGACCAATCTTCGATAGTAGGTTGCCAGGCCCAGAAAACTTCGTAGTTGTGCTTGTTGTTTGGTGTTGGCCAGCTTTTCACGGCTTCAATTTTCTCAGAATCTGCTTGGACCCCTTCTGCTGATACGACGTGTCCCTGGTATTTTACTTCAGCTGCAAAAAGGGTACATTTGTCGGGACTAAGTTTCAGACTCACCAGTCGCAATCGGGAGAAAACCTCTTCTAATTTCGCCGCATGCTCTTTGAACGTTCTCCCAATAACAATGATGTCATCTAAGGACACCAAGTAGGTCTTCAAGGTCAGGCCTCGTAGCACGTATCCCATCAGGCGTTCGAAGGTGGGTGGAGCATTGCAAAGCCCAAATGGCATCACCACAAATTGCCACAATCCGGTCCTAGCTGAAAATGCGGTTTTCTCTCGGTCTTTCTTGTCGATGACTACCTGCCAGTAGCCACTCTTGAGATCAAGTGTAGAAAACCATTTTGCGTCGGCCAAAGTGTCCATGATGTCATCGATGCGTGGGAGCGGGTAACTATCTTTCTTAGTGACGTCGTTAAGCTGCCTATAGTCGACACAAAAGCGAGTGCTACTATCCCTTTTTTTACTAGAACTACTGGCGCGGCCCATGGACTGATAGAAGGCTCGATAATGCCTTGTTTTGCCATGTCTAATATCGGTGCGCTCACTTCACGCTTGTCAAATTGGCTTGGCTCCCTGTGTATCTATGACGTGAGTTACCAGACTCGTTCGGTCTTGGTCATCCGGGCTTGTTGAGAAGATGTCATTGTACTTGGTGACCAGATCAGAGACTCGCTTGAATAGGTGCACTGGCAATTTGACCTGCTTCAATATTGCAGACGTGGACTCCCGAGCTTTGTCTGCGTCTTGCCTCCTTCCCCAATGATGGTCGTGAGTGGCTTCAAAGGAGGTTGTTAAATGAAAATTCACATAGAATCGCGCACATCAACAGAATCTAATTTCCACGCGTTATTAACGTTCAACGTACTCTGGACTGCACCTGAGCCAACTTAATATGCAATTTGCACATTCCAAACATTTTTTATTTCCGCGCGCGATCAATGCCCCAATTACAAATAAATTAATTCGTGTAATATGCATACTCCGAAAATTTCATTTCCACGGAGATCATGAACTTTTCGCTGACCACAACATCAAACATGTGACAAGCTGCAATGAATTCTAGGAATTCTCAACGACTCAGCACTAAGGCAATGACCACGCTACGGACTTTTCGATACAAAAAATTGAATACTTGTAAACATTGTACTATAAAAGACGTTAATAATAAAATTTTGTTATCAGTTGTTCAACAGGTCTTTTTTGAGAAACAAGACGAAACGCCGTCTGACTAAAGGGCAACTATTTTATAAATTTGCTTTTTGAACATCTAGTGACCCTGACGTGATCAACGTCATATTTCAAATTTTAATCTACTTCCAGCTTCAGGATCAGGATTGAGGAATCACAGTTATCACTTCTGGCAACCAAACAGAAGGAGTTGGGAGACGAAGCTAGCACAGTTGGGACAGTTGTGGACAAGGTTCAACGCAACCCACCAGGAGTTGCAGCCCCACGCAGGGACTTATCCGCAACACCCGTATTTTCAAGCGCAGTATTTCGCCAAGGTCAGCGCGGAGTACTCAAAAGTAGAGCAGAATATGCAACAGCTTCTGCGCACTCTGGAAGCACCATCAACGTCCGCACCAGATGCATCATCATGATTGAAGGCTGACGTGCAGGGGCCGAAGGACTCCACTGCGTCCGACCTTCAGATCACCAAACAACTCATCAGGCGTTATGGTGTTGTCAAGCGATCCATAACGCACCTTATCGAGGGAATCGATAGCATCGAAGTCGGCCAACCTAGACAATTTAATGAAGTTAAGTTGGTCACTCTCCAGCGGTTCTGGGACGAAGCCCAAAAACTGCATCAGGACATCTGTGAGAGCGACAACATGACAGCACTTGGCTACACTTCAAGCAGCTACCTCAACACCGAAGATGCGATCCAAGAGGCGATAATCTTCCTCAACCAATGTCTGGCAAGAACTCCAGCCACAACTGCGCCCGCCACAGTTACGCCTGTCACACAGGCATCAGTCAGCTTGCCAAAAATCACACTCCCGACGTTTGATGGCGACTATCTTAAGTGGAAACAGTTTCACGATCTGTTCAAACAGATAATTCACGACCAACCACTTGGGAATACCCAGAAAATGTGGTACCTGAAAAACAATGTGACCGGTGAAGCTGAGCGCCTGATTCGTCACCTCCACCTTTCTGACGGTAACTATGCCATCGCATGGAAAACACTACAGGCACGGCACAATAACCAACGAATCTTGGTTTCGTCACTCATCGACAGGCTGGTATCACAACCAACAGTTGTCAGTGAATCCGCTGCATCAATAGAGGGATTCCGCGACACAACCAAAGAGTGCTTGTTCGGACTAGCAACCTTGGGCATTTCAACAGGAGGCTGGGACCCCATCATACTTCACCTTCTGCTCAAAAAACTTGACAGAACAACACATACGCTGTACGAGCAAACGCTTCAACGACCTCGTGAAGTACAAACCATCGATGGATTCATTGCTGCTCTGAAGCGGTTTATCGCTAGACGTGGCTGCTGCCAAAACGTGTACTGCGACAATGCTACCAACTTTGTTGGGGCTCGTAACCAATTAGAGGAGCTAGAAAATTTACTGCAAAATGAGCGTTCTCAAGAGAAAATTCACGCAGCCGCAACTCAGAAAGGGATCCAATTTCACTTTATACCACCGCGCAGTCCACAGTTTGGGGGTATGTGGGAGGCGGCAGCCAAATCGGCAAAGAAATTATTACAAAGGACTATCTCATCTGCAACTCTAACTTACGAGGAGCTATGCACCGTCACTACGGAGGCCGAGGCTGTGCTCAACTCACGTCCGATACAGCCATTATCCGACGACCCTAACAACATGGCAGCACTAACACCGGGACATTTTCTTATTGGGGAACCACTCACTACAACAATACATAGTCGTGCATGTGACACTAATCCAAACCTACTCACCAGGTGGAAACTCGTGCAGCACATCCGACACGCATTTTGGCGCAGATGGTCAATCGAATACCTCTCTGAACTACAACAGAGAGCAAAGTGGAACCTAGGTTGTGACAACGTCTAGCCAGACATGCTGGTTCACATCAAGGATGATAATGCCCCTCCCTTGAAGTGGCAACTGGGACGGATAGTGCAAACAATTGAAGAAGGTGACGGACGTTGCCTAGTTGCAGATGTCAAAACTAAAAGCGGCATCTTTCGAAGAGCAATACACAAACTATGCCCTCTTGTAAAGGCATGCGCAGACTTCAACCAAGCCATGTCAGCCACAACTAAGGCATCCGCAACAACTCCCAAGCCTAAACAACTCAAAAAACGGCATCCTAACCAAGGTAGATTCCTTCGAATCAACTCAAATTGGAGTGAAAATCGGAAGAAGAACCATCCAGAATTAACAAATAGCGAAGTCCCTGTAAAGCGTTCTCGCCCTACATCCATGCTAGCAGCAACCTTAATAACCCTACTCGTTCTGCCTACCATTAGCATTATATCTTCCCCTATAACTGTTGATCCATTCACGAAGGACCCTGGAATTGACTTCGAAGCAATCGGACAAGCAAAGCTAGTAACTAACGAATGGAACGTAATTACCTTCTATGATTTAAAACACTACTGGGAAGAATTAGATGGGATTCGCAAGGGTATACTCAAAATGAAAAAGCTGTGTGCATCAATCACTATTTGAGGTCAAGTATGCACTCAAACCTTACAGCAGTTCACACACCAACTATCTCATATTGAGCAGCTAAACGAAATCCTTCACAAGGGAGGAGAAGGCAGAAGATACCCTACCAGAAGAAGAAGAGCACCACTGGACATCGTGGGCAACGTCGCTAATAAACTTTTCGGTATTCTAGATTCAGACTACGCAGCATACCTTGAAGATGAAATTGAAAAATCACGAGCCAACGAACATTATCTAGACTCACTCATGGAGAATCAAACCTCACTTCTCGAGACCACCACAAACCTTTTTAAAAAAGATACGTACCATATCCAGGAACAATTTAAGGCAATAGACGATTACTTAAAACAACTGTCAGACGGTATAAGCAGTGAATCTCAGCAACAAACTTTCATCACATTTTGCTTCCGCACCATGATGGCGCTACACAGTTACCAAGAAACACAAAGGGCATTATGGGATATACTGCTTGACCTACAGCACGGCATCATCAAACCATTACTTCTCACTCCGCGACAACTTCAAGAACAAGTAACGCTCATACGAAAGGCACTTCCTCCAAGTCTAAATATCCCGATTAGTCGAACAGTTGGAGATGTATCATTGTACAAGACGTTTTCGGTACATGCCAAGGTGACCAAATCCTTTGTAATTTCTCAGCTGAAGTTGCCACTAATCAATTCCGAAGAATTTCAACTGTTCAACCTGATACCTGTTCCCATTAGACGAGCTCAAGAGTCATACCTCATCCAACCATCTACACGATATCTGCTATTAAAACTCCAGAGAAACCAACACTACCCGATCAACCAACACGAATTGGATAAATGTACACTCACCAAGGACAACACATTCCTGTATGTTCAACATCATCCATTGTACAATCGGCGATCCAGCATCAACCAATGCAAAATCGCTCTCTTAAACCACGAGGAACCATCTTCTCGGCAATGTATCTGGCTACCTTTCAAAAACACGAACTTTTGGATCCAAGCCCACCAACAAAACACGTGGATCTATGCGCTACAAGGGACAAGAGTATTCGACACAATATGTGGACAGGAAGTCACCACGCAAGCACTACAAGAAAGTGGTGTTCTACATCTAGAACCTCAGTGTGAAATCAGACATGATACCATGACGATTAGGGGATTAAACACATTCACGTCAGTTATGAACTACACGTTTACACCATCAGCCAATTTTACACAGATAACCTTCAACAAAACCGACTTCATAAAATCATCATCCACCGACTTCCTTATCAACACAAAAGCTGCTGACTGGAACGAAATCGTAAAGTAACTCTCAACGCATCATTTTCTACAGTTACTACCTTCTGATAGAATCAACAATCATCACATCCACCACTATGCACTCGGCTACATCCTAACAACCGCAACAATTATTCTGATCATCTGGACTGCGTTGAAGAAATTGAGACGAACGGAAATAAAACCTATTCCTGCGCAGCGCAAGGTCATCAAAGACGACTCATTTTCATTTGAACTGGGACAGTTCAAGGACGGGGAGAATGTTCAATGAAAATTCACATAGGATTGCGCACATCAACAGAATCTAATTTCCACGCGTTATTAACGTTCAACGTACTCTGGACTGCACCTGAGCCGACTTAATATGCAATTTGCACATTCCAAACATTTTTTATTTCCGCGCGCGATCAATGCCCCAATTACAAATAAATTAATTCGTGTAATATGCATACTCCGAAAATTTCATTTCCATGGAGATCATGAACTTTTCGCTGACCACAACATCAAACATGTGACAAGCTGCAATGAACTCTAGGAATTCTCAACGACTCAGCACTAAGGCAATGACCACGCTACGGACTTTGCGATACTAAAAATTGAATACTTGTAAAAATTGTACTATAAAAGACGTTAATAATAAAATAATGTTATCAGTTGTTCAACAGGTCTTTTTTGAGAAGCCAGACAAAACGCCGTCTGACTAAAGGGCAACTATTTCATAAATATGCTTTTTGAACAGAGGTGATGGTGGAAACAGGCTGGCAGCTGCCAATGACTTCTCCCACTTTGATGCTCGTGGTTGAGTCTGCGGTGTTAAGGACTCTAACCAGCACGTATCCGTTCCTTATAGATCTTACAAGGCTTCGTCCTACAATCAAACTGCGCAATGCGGACGTCTTCGTTGGTTCTATCAGATAAGATTGGTGGTCTCCAGAATCACCATCAAGCTTGGCCCAGACAATGATTTCGGAAGAATTCGGTACATCAGTGTCGGTACATACTACTACATTCATCTTGGGAATTTGGACGCGCGGATCATTCATCAATACTTTGACATTCTGCCATTTCAATACCCGTTTGCCCAAGTCCAACGTGATTCCATGTGGTCGCAGAAAATCCATTTCGAGAATGCAGAAAATCCATTTCGAGAATGCAGTCAATGTTCGCGACCAGAAAATTATGTCGGAACACAAGGTCTTCCAACTGTATCTGGAGGTTGACCTCTTCATGAACAGGTGCAGTTTCTCCCGTAGCTGTCCGTAGTGAGAAAATCCTGCCCTTTTGAAGTAGTTGTTCCCTCACATGGTCTGGTCGGATGATCGATCGGGTTGCACCAGTGTCGATTGTTATGATGAAATGTTCTCCGTCAACTTAACCGGGAAGGCATAAGTCCGCTTCTCCACGATATAGTCTTGACACGCTGATGGTGGTGCTGGGGACGTTGATCCTCCTAGCAAACCTCTGCTCCACGAAGTTGGCTCTTACATGTTTCCCGACCTATCAGTTTGAAGGGCTTCCATTCTGGGCTCCTGACTCGGTCTGGATCTTCTCCTAGCTGCACACCCTGGACAATAGCTCGGTTTTTTCGCTTCTTGCAGTCTCTTTGCAGGTACTCTTTCCTTACGCAACTCCAGCATCTAGGCGCAACAATTGCATGCGGGTCTCGCTTAATTTCCACGCGCTCACACCTGCAATTGTCTACCACTACCTCTCGAGCCCGGACAGTGGTACGAGTCGCATTTTTCGCTGCCTCAAAGTTCAGACTGTAAGCCAATGCGTCCTTAACCGTTTGCTTTTGGGCTAAACGCACGGCTTGTTGCAATTCCTGGTCTTTTATGCACTGATGAATGCTTCTGTTGCAGCGCCATCTTGATGTTCTGGGTCATAGGCTGGGTAAGCCAAAAGCGCCAGTCGCTCAATGTCTTGGGCTAGCTGCTGTCGGGTTTCTCCAGACTTCTGCATCCGATGCCGTAGCTGTGACCGATAAATCTGCTTCAGATGATAGTTTCCATAACGCATGTCGAGCGCATTCATTATAGCAGCCGGGTTTGAGTGCAACTCAATGGGGATAGTCTGCAAAAGCTCAGCAGCTGTGCCTCTTAGAGCAAGAATTAATGCAGTTGCTCGTGCTTGCTCATTCCAGTAATTTGCCCTATCAGCGGCTTCAAAATGGGTTTTGTAAATGCTCCAGACCGTTTGCCCGTCAAATATTGGTGCTTTCACATTTCTGGATGAGCTTTGCGCTGCGGTTGAAAGCGGGGCTGGTGAGGTGTTTACTACTGCCTTTGCTGCTTCCAATTCCTTTTTCATGTGTTCCATCTCATGGTTGATTCTCTCCTCGACCTGGTATACCTTTTCCTCGACGAATTTAATTTGGTTATTGAGACTACTGAGCTCCGCTTTTATTTCGGTAGACTGTTTTTCCAAATCCGCCTTCAAATCAGTTGACCGTTTCTCCAGCTTCTGTGCGATGTCTGCCTTGATTTCAAACGCTTGTTGGTCTAGCTTCGCAGTTAAATTGGATGATAGTTGTCGCTGCTCTTTAACATTAACATTTGCATCAGCGCATTTCCTGGCGCCTTCGATTTTGATGTTTCTATTTCTCCACCTTCTGCGCCTTTTTCCGCATATGAGGGCTCACCCGATTCCAGATTCACGCCTTCCGACTCAATCGAGTCACGAACACGTGCAATCAGTATGGCCTTTGTACCTTGTGTGGCCAGATTTCGCTGTTCCACCTCCTCCTTGAGCTCCGGTATGGTCAATTCATTAATTTTTAGATGCAAGTTACCTGGCATTTTTATTGTTTCGGCTGTTTTTCCTCCAGTTTCTACGTTAAATTTTATTATTGTGCACTTTAAAGTGTTTAAAAGTTTTTCACTTTCAAAATGTTCTTTCTCATTTCTTGACACCACTGTCGCGTGTTATTTTTCGCGGCCAATAATTTTAATGTTCCGGGAAAGTGACAACGCACTGTGTTTTAAATTAAGTTAAAAGAGTTTATTTACTGAATATGCGCAATTATTTATTTCTAACTATTTCATCACATTTTACTGTGACTTGTTTAACAATCTTTATTTCTACTGTCTATATATACATATATATATATATATATCTATATATATATATATATATATATATATATATATATATATATATATATATATATATATATATATATACACATATATATATATATATATATATATATATATATATATATATATATATATATATATATATAGATAGATATATATATATGCTACTGCTGTGTCCAAAAACTAAGGTGACATTTGAATTTAAACTGTGCGCGTCGAAGGATTTGGAGAATTATTATTATTATTTTTTTAGGTTGGTAATACTGTCAGTGACATCTATGTCAAATTTACATGTCAAAATATTCATTAGTGTTTGAGATACGCGTCGTTTTTTGAGCTGCTTAAAGTGAGTTTTTCGTTTTTTGCGATGTCGAAATTTGTTGAATTTGAAATAAATTTTGTTTGCGGAATCAATTTTCTCCTGCGGTTATGTTAAAAAAAATGTTTACACGTGGTTTAGTAAGTTCCAAGCCGGCCGTAAACGTGTCGAAGACGAAGAGCGTCCTGGGCGACTATTAACCTCTTCTCTTCTTCGATTATCGTGGTGTTTTGCATTATGAATTCCTTCCGCCGGGCCAAAGAGTCAACAAGGAATATTATTTGAACGTTATGCGTCTTTTGCGTAACGCTATCCGCCTAACAAGGCCGGAATTGTGGAGAGGTAATTCTTGGTTTTTACACCACGATAATGCACCACCCCATACTCCACTCGTAATTCGTGATCATTTCGCCAAAAACTCAACTCATATCGTTCCGCAACCACCGTATTCACCTGATCTGGCGCCGTGCAACTTCTGGCTATACAGCAAGCTCAAAAGACCGCTCCGGGGACACAGTTTTGATACGACAGAGGAGATTCAAGCCGCAGCAAAGACGGAACTGAAGGCCATCCTGGGTACGACGCGTATTTCAAACACTTATGAATATTTTGACATGTAAATTTGACATAGATGTCACTGACAGTACAACCAACCTAAAAAAAACCAATTCTCCAAATCATTCGACGCGCGCAGTTTAAATTCAAATGTCAACTTATTTTTTGGTCATATACAAGGTGTATACTTATATATATATATATATATATATATATATATATATATATATATATATATATATATATATATATATATATATATATATATATACCTATACCTATATATATATATATATATATATATATATATATATATATATATATATATACATATATGTATATAAAGATATATATATATATATATATACACATATTTAATTAATACAAGCCACCGCCGCGTTAATAAATACAAGCCACCGCCGCGTACGGACGTGTATTGAAATTGCTCTGCAATTCAATTTGTAATATTGATTGTGTTCTTAATATTGAATGTGTTTAATTTAATTCTTTAAACAGTGAATGATATTTTTCCCAGTGACCCATTAAACTTTATAAGAAACTAAACCCATTGAAATATATTGTGTTAATTATTAATTGCTGCTTATTGAATTCGTTAATCAAGAAAGTCAAATGTGATAAATGTGCCATATAGTACAATCGTGTCGTAAAAATAAGCATGTGTCAGCTGAAAATTCAAAATTAAGTGTGTCAGTACTCATTTAAATCAATGAAATCAAAGTGTCCATTCTCAAAAAATTAAAATCAATATAAATACTTTACAATTTCACAACTGTTTACTTTTGTGCTTATGTGGACAATTTAATTTAATTGCATGAAGTGCAAAATCATTGTTTATGGACGTATAGGGCAAGTGTTACAAACCAGTATACCCTATGTATACTGGTAAGAACTAGGAGCTCAACTTGATGCGTATCCTATTTACAACATCAAGGCTCCCGGAGAGAGAACTCACTGTAACACCACTTACCTGCTACTCTGTCCATTTTCACTAAATCAAGCAAGGCAAAAAGTTTATTTTATTAATTATTTTATTTTCTCTGTTCATATTTTTTTAACATTACATTTTATCTATTACATTATTGGGGACATATCAATATTGAGCCTGTAGAGAATCAAATGGACGTGTTAATGGTTCGGAGTGGCCATACGGCGTGGAACGCCAAAAGGCCGATTGAGGATCGCGGTGCAAGCCAACACCTCACCCTTCACCACTTCGTTGAACACTGGACGATATCTTCGGCTGAACTTTAAATCGCGAATACTTTAACCATCTAAATGATAACTGGGTAGCAGCACGCTCCCTTTTCGAATTGAATACACACTCACTGGTATAAGACTGCACAAGAACATTAAATACCATTATTTCGTGAGCTTTCAATCTAAATTCTCTTTAAAGGTGCTGAGTAGCCGAACACGTGCGCTCTCGTTCCACGAAAGTTTTTCCTCCCCGCTTCGTCTCGCTTGCTCGGCTGGTGAATATGCGAAACTGGGGAAATTGAGCGAAAGAGTGTTTTTCGCTTAAGCTTTCGACTTCGGAAGAGTGCTTTCGGTTTAAGCTTTTGGCTTTCCCAAGATCTCTTGAGGTAAAATAGCGAAACTGGGGACATTGAGCGAAAGAGTGTTTATGCCGGAACTTTCGGTTTTCCTTTCCGCTTACCTCTCTTCGAAGCAGCCCGTTCGTTCACGATGTGAATTTCATTGCGGGTTGAACTTTCTCGTTTAGTTAACTGCACGCTTATTTACTTGTGTATGCGCTTCTTTGGCTAATTTTCATTGGTGAAGCGCGAGTACATAGGTGTTGGTTGCTCGCTACTATTGCAGTTATGAAGCGGGAATATATCCGAGCATGTTTTATGTGTTCACTCGTAACACAAGGTCAAGTTCTTGTTGGCTTTTATTTTTTCTTCGTCGTCTCAAGGTTGTTTTGAAAATTAAATAAAACCATAAAAACAATAAAAATGTCCAAAAAGTGCAGTATGGCAAATTGTGTGGCCTTCGATAACACCTTTAAGCTTGTTTCGTGCAAGGCTTTTTGTAATAGGCAGTTTCATGGTGTCTGTATTAATGCTCCCAGGGATTGGTATAATCCATATATGGATGAGCACTTTATTTGTTCGGATTGCCAAAACACGAGTGGGCTGTTGAAGTGTATGTACGACAACATCATAGGGCATATCGATCAATTAATGCAGGAAACAGCTCAACTTGTTTCTAAGCATCAAGCCCAATGACGAAACTTTCACAGAAATGGCTAACTGCTTCGACGGTCTGGCAAGCAAGATCTCAACAAACAACAATAGCCTAGCAGTTGAGAGAATTTTTGATAAATTCGAGAGAAAGCCCAATGCAATCGAGGATTCATTATCTTTGATGAATAGATCTATGGCGCCTACACTTTCCTCCCACAGTTTATTAGTTCAAAACAACACGGATCTTGAAAATCATTTGTCGAAACTTTTCCAGACTCAAAGCTTACGATTGGAGGAACAGCAATCTATTTGGCTCGCATCTGCTGGTAGCAAGATTCTAAATTTCTTAGAGAAACTGGACCATCAATCCGATTACCAACATGAACACTCAAAGCATACATCCTCTTATGGTGCCAAGTCGTTAAATGAGGAAATGCTAGAGGCCGATAATACTGTGTTAGTAAACGAAAACCAGCATGTAACAAACTGTTACGAGTGAACACATAAAACATGCTCGGATATATTTCCGCTTCATAACTGCAATAGTAGCGAGCAAACAACACCTATGTACTCGCACTTCGCCAATGAAAATTAGCCAAAGAAGCGCATACACAAGTAAATAAGCGTGCAGTTAACTAAACGAGAAAGTTCAACCCGCAATGAAATTCACATCGTGAACGAACGGGCTGCTTCGAAGAGAGGTAAGCGGAAAGGAAAACCGAAAGTTCCGGCATAAACACTCTTTCGCTCAATGTCCCCAGTTTCACTATTTTACCTCAAGAGATCTTGGGAAAGCCGAAAGCTTAAACTGAAAGCACTCTTCCGAAGTCGAAAGCTTAAGCGAAAAACACTCTTTCGCTCAATTTCCCCAGTTTCGCATATTCACCAGCCGAGCAAGCGAGACGAAGCGGGGAGGAAAAACTTTCGTGGAACGAGAGCGCACGTGTTCGGCTACTCAGCACCTTTAAAGAGAATTTAGATTGAAAGCTCACGAAAGAATGGTATTTAATGTTCTTGTGCAGTCTTATACCAGTGAGTGTGTATTCAATTCCAAAAGGGAGCGTGCTGCTACCCAGTTATCATTTAGATGGTTAAAGTATTCGCGATTTAAAGTTCAGCCGAAGATATCGTCCAGTGTTCAACGAAGTGGTGAAGGGTGAGGTGTTGGCTTGCACCGCGATCCTCAATCGGCCTTTTGGCGTTCCACGCCGTATGGCCACCCCGAACCATTAACACGTCCATTTGATTCTCTACAGGCTCAATATTGATATGTCCCCAATAATGTAATAGGTAAAATGTAATGTTAAAAAAATATGAACAGAGAAAATAAAATAATTAATAAAATAAACTTTTTGCCTTGCTTGATTTAGTGAAAATGGACAGAGTAGCAGGTAAGTGGTGTTACAGTGAGTTTTCTCTCCGGGAGCCTTGATGTTGTAAATGGGATACGCATCAAGTTGAGCTCCTAGTTCTTACCAGTATACATAGGGTATACTGGTTTGTAACAAAATTGGCGCAGCCGGTAGGATATCGGTTTTGCAGAGACCACAGTGTAGTGCACTGTATAGCAAATGTAAATGGGCTGAAAATCTATTCACCCAGCCGATATCTCAAACCATTCAACTCCTGTAAGACACCATTGCTACTCATACTATCCATCAAACTAGATCAGCTCGCTTAAAAAAAAATCAAATAATAATTGCAATCATTTAAAAAACAAAAATATAATATCAGTATCTAAATACAATATTGTTACTACTCATAGAGTACATAAAACTAGATTAAACTTCTCAAACAAGAAAATAAAAATAATATTGATTGTTCAAATAACAAAAATACTATATCAATATTCAAATACGAATTTAGGTTACTCATACTTTCCATCAAACTGGATCAACCTTCTTAAAAAAATCAAATAATAATGTTAATTAGTAGAGGTAGTTTGCCAGTTCTAACATACTTTTTCCATACAAACTTCAAATGTTGTCGAGGGTGTGTGTCTTGGATGTCCGTATGTTCCGTTTCATTTCGTTCCCATTTAGAGTGGCATAAGTGGTTGCCTTGGATGTCCGTATATTCAGTTTCATTTCGTTCCTATTTAGAGCAGCATAAGTGGGTGCCTGGGATACTAAGGTGCTAGTCCGAGGTAGGTGTGGATGTCATGGATGGTTGTGGGGAGGATATGTGTCTAAGGTATGTAGGTGTATGTATCAGATTAGTGTAGGTATAGGCGGATACTAGGGATGAGAACGTGCGGATTTAAGGTAAGTAAGAGCTCAGTGTCTTGGTTGAGTAGGTAAGCGTTCCGGGTTTTAGTAGCCTCTAGCGGTTAGTGGAACTAGTATTGATGGTTGTGTTCTAGAATAGACATATGTCTTTAGATGACGGGTGCGCTTTCTTAGCCTAAGTAGCCTCTAATGGTAAATGGTGAAACTAGGCATATTGATTATAGTCTAGGATAGGCCCATATTTTCAATCAATAGATTAGAGCTCTAGATTTCTCAGCGGACATTTATATTGGGTTAATATACAAGTTTGAAATTAATGGGAGCTAGCCTTTGACGCTTTTAGCGATAGATTATTATACTATTCATAGTTGTTATTTCTCTATAGCGGAAGGATTTCTCATACATTCGTTGCTTATAGTCTTTGCATGGTTTCGTTATTCATCTTTGGTGGAAGTGTTTCTCGGGTCTTAAACGCTCCTAGTGGTTGATAGTTTTTTATCCATGGTCGCTTTAATGTATATGTTAGGAGGTCCATGTCTAGAGTTGATACCTTGAAGTATTAGGGTTGCTGATCAATTAGGGAAGCTCTGTAGATAGGAGGCACTCTGGGCGGTTGTTCGCTGGTTGTAGGGCTTAAGATCCTTTAGCGTGTGTCACTTATTAAAGGCGTTTGGGGCGAGCGATTAACTTGATCACGTTAGGCGTGCTGGACTTTTTTATGATGCGAGTGGCTGCGTGGTGATAGCGGGCGTTTGTATAGACGGATGACTGCGATACTGATGGATGATGGACGTGCCCGTCAGCGCGTATTCTAAGCCGTGGGAATTTACTTCATGGGCGCTTGGATAGGGAACGCGTTGCAGCGATTGGTGTCTTTGGCTGCGCGTGGAAATTGCCGATTCGCTTGATCATGCTAGCCGTGCCGGAAGTTTTTATGATGCGAGTAGTTGTGTGGGATGGAGGGCGCTGCTATAGACGGGTGGCCTTGCATTATGGATGGGTGACGGGCTTGCCTTTCGACGGGTGCTCTAAAGCATGAGAATTTACTTAGTGGGTGCTTGCTTAAGGTACGTTTTGCTCCTCGTTTGATGTCTGTGGTTAAAAATAGACGGTATTGTAGATGTGATGCGCGTTGCTTGTTGGAGGAAGTAATTTGAGGTGTATGTTTCCACCGAGCCGTAGAAATTTGTCTCGCGAGCGTTTGGTTAAGTTTCCGCATTGCTCATCAAAGGGTGCCTGTCTTTAAGTATGGACGGCCTTGTCGGCGATTCGGAATGATTTACGTCGCTTTTTGGGAGAATCGTGATTGTGGTGTAGATTTGCTCGGCGGTGAGTTCTGTTAAGCATGGAAATTGACCTCGGGGGATGCGTGGCATGCGCAAGTGATTTTCCTTGTTAAGAGTAGTGTTTCGTACGCATAGACTTCCCTGTCGGCGCGAGTTTTGGGGCATCGGAATCTACAGCGTGGAAGAGAAGTGGCATGGCATACATTGCATTACAATATAGTTTTGCTTGATGGAGGCGGTTTTTCTTGTTGTGTTGGCCGTGGGCAGCGGGTAACGTGATGCGCGGCATTGAGACGTGTTTTCATAAATGTCCATTCACAGATGCGCCTGTTCTAGTTTGCAGATTATTATTTACATTGATCGTTTTCAGTTTCTTTTTGCTCGGATACGTCGTTTCTTTGTTTTGTGACTCAGTGCTATTGCATATTATTGCTTTTATCGGTTTCATGTTAATAGTACTTTAAGAATCGTCAACAATGTATTTAATTCTGTTAGACTACTATGTTTATTGCTCAAATCTATGGGTGTAGTGAAAGAGATCTTAATGTTTGTTGTGATGCGTTCTTGATATTAAGTATAGTATTAAATTTAAGTTTGCTTGTGGCAGCATTTTGTTTGTCTTCATCATCATCGCTTATTTCTTAGAGCAGTTTCTATACTTCATTCTCTGATATTACTATTATGTAGAAGTATGGCATTATATTCATTCGTTTTTTTTTTACTTTACTACAGGATGCCCATTGGTTTTGTTCAAAAATTCTAATAATTTCTTCCAAGACGAGATGGTGATAATTTTGTTCGTACATCATATGATTTGTCCCTTTTGATAAGTGCTTGAGTCTTTTTTTTTAGATCACTATGTTGAGATGTATGTTTTGGGTATCTATTCTAAATTTGAGATTATTTATGGATGTTGTATAGGAAAGATATTATGGTTTATGGCTTCTGGAATGCTACTTTTTTATGATGGATGTAGAAATCATCGTGGTGGTCCTAATGAGTAGGAATATAGACGCATTTTCATTGATAAATTTTGGGTACGTACTGAAAGGAAGAACGTAATATGGAAAAAGTGAATGCGGTAAGGGGTTTGTTGGTATTATGGTATTATTCTTTGTTTATGCCCATAACGCATGGAAAAATATTTTTTAGTCATGCTAGCATTATAGGCATGCACTAGATTGAATAAATTTTTATATTGACTCTGAATTAGGTGCTGTTATTGTGGGTCTGTATTATTTAGTTTAGGTAGTTGCATGAGTGTCAGTATAATATAGAGTAAAACTATTATTTTATGCTTGTCTCATATTCTACACAGTATGTATGATTTTTTGACATTTCCGAATTTCTCTAGACATATTTTCATTTAGAACTTGTTGATGTTTTGAGTATGATAATTTTTAATTTGTTATCTTCTTAGGAAAATGATGCATGCTTGGATGATGCCGTTAAGTTGATACTTTTCGGATGCATATTATCGCTTTTAATGCCTATATGATTGCATGAGAATTTACAAACCCCATACTTTGTGTGCTTGTATTAAGCGTAAAGTCACTTCAGCTATATTCATATACATTTTCAATATTTGAGCATTGTAAAATACGTATTTCCTACATTTTAAATATGCTAGATTTATCATCATAGGGATTGTCGGGTATGCTCATTGACATATTCAAGTATTATTTTCACATAAGTAAAATATATTCTTGTTGAGTTTTTTCTTATCAGAATTTTTTTCTGCTGGATGCTTGGTTGAATTTTTATAGGTTTGAAGAAGATCTAATTAGTTTTCAACATAAAGGGTATGTTTTGGGTTGGCGCACTGCTACTATAGATCACTTAGGCTAATGTTTATGTAAGATAGTTCGGTATAGATAACGATGTGTGGTAGCATATGAGTTTATGGTAGGCTATTTTTACATCGCTCTCATCGTATCTTGTATAGACAAGTAGCATATGTTATGAAGTGTTCATGATAAGGCTGGTCACGAGTCATTGTAGGATATTAAGATATGATCATTACTTTCAGGAGGTGTTTGTCTGCTGCTACTTTGATGAACAGATGTATACTTGAGTTGAATGAACTCATGCGGGGTTTTCTTTTGTCCATCGCTTGATATTTTTGAATGGTAGAATTGAGTGTTTGATATTTGAGAGTATCAGATATGCTAGGAATGTTTAGGTTTTTTTTTGGTTTGTTGTTTGAGGTATTTTTTTACCTGAGCAGTGTTAGATTAGTTGTTAAAATAAAAAGATTGTGTTTCTTTCTAATAGAAATAATTCATTGAGTAATGCTATTTTTTGTTATATATATAAATAAATTTTCATACAATTTACAGGACATCTAATAAATGGGTTGATATATTTATGAATTCTATAGCATATTGAAGGTTTATTCAACTGCACTATTTCTGCTTTAGGACCATACAAATGTATAGTAAGTCCTCTCACGTCTTTTTTAATGTTTATTATACAATCTATACAGCAATTCAATATCCTCAGCATATAATTGTAGCTTATGTCCCCTTCACTCTAGTGCAAACTGTTGATGTTTCAATTCGAATTTCGTTTTGGTTGCATTTTATGAGAATAGTATGTTCCTTGATGAATTACTGGTGAGGATTTCCCGATACATTCTAATAGCGCTGGTCACCAGTTGGCTCTAATTTTGTTTGGACTATTTATACTACCCGATGCTATGAATTATTACTTTGTCGTATGTATGCGAGACTGCAGGAGTATGTACTGTTTTATTAGTTTAAAAACATTTCTTGTCTCTTGATCGTATGAATGACAAATGCATGTATCAGTGCCGGATGTCGTATTAGAGTTGGACCATTCACATATTTGGTAGTGTATTCCATGTTTATTAGATACTTTCTCGCCCATATTACCATATTTAAGCATATAATTCTCGATTCGTATTCGGTGTTCAGGAAAAATATCACGGTACACTTCCATGAAGTATAGGATAACCATTGTAATAGATCTTATCGCGGTGAAAGTGCATTGACCTCTGTTTTCCTAGTTTTCTTGACGTCGTTTACGTTGGTTTGCTGAATTTTAGAAGCCTCATAATAATCCGTAGAATTAAATGTAGTCTAGTGATAGAAAAAACGACGTGCTGCCTTTAAGTTAACACACATTCATGTCCTAGTTTGTACAGTGCAGCTAAGATGAGGGTCTGTTTCTCAATATTAAATTTCAGTATTTTATAGACTCAAGAGATTATACTTGATTTCAAAGCCTTTCACAATAGTTTGTAGTTTACCAAGTCTCAATTTCCAATTCCCTTATGAATAATTCCTTTAAGTGAAGTAAAACATTGTTTATAGGGTTTTTAGTATTTTATTTCATCACATGGAAAATTAGATCGTTACATAGTACTGGTATTTCATAAAAAAGCCTAGAGTAGTTTATATTTACAAATGATGTTTGAGTTGGAGTGAAGAAGTCGTTGATATCCAGTTTAAGTACGCTTTTTTCTCTGCATCTTGCACAATATTGGTCATAGTATTCCTTCACACAATCGGTAAGCAAATTGTTGTATTGCATGACAATGTTGAAAAAATCCATCAAGATGAAAAGCGTAAAGAGCTTGGGATGTTTAAGTATTAGTCTCTCTCCTCCAATAGGTATGTAGAAGAGTTCAAGAAGTCCAAGCTGATTTGCAGGGAACTCATCTACTCTATCCTTGAGATCAATGAGGTATTGGCGAAGTGAAGTCCATTGACTGTTATCTAACTCCAACTGATTTTGTCCACTGCATCGGAAGATTATTTTCGCTTGAAATGTCAGCGGGTCAAATCCAAGTATTACTTTGCTTTCGTGGAAGCCTTCATCAAGATAGTATGTATAGTTCAGCTAGAGGTTTTTCTCATAGATTCGCTGTTTCTCTCGATTCTTTTTTAGTTTCTTCTCTTTCTTGTTCACTTTTCTGGCTGAAGTAGCCTTATCAGTCTGGCTGGCCTTTTCATGCTTCTGACTGACTGACGAAGTTACTGGATCTGCACCGTTCATTTTAAATGACTGCTTCTAGTAGTAAAACTAAAGATGTATATTTGTTACACCAGCATATATATTCACTTCTCTGCATTTACGGATGGAGTGGGGGCAAGTTCAATATGTGTTGATAATTCTATTGCATAAGTAAACATGTTTAGCCCTTGAATGCTGTAATGTTGCTTACTCTCATGATTTGAATTCAAAGATAAGAAAGTGCTATGGAGTTAAGATTTGAACCACCAAGCTAACAGGAGTAGGAGTCAGTAACAGGAAATGACACTTTGCTCCGTATTTCCTTTAGAATTTTTAGGAGTACTGCTGGGCTACAATAGATTGCTTCTAGGCTAATTAACTGTCTTTTTATCTGTTAAACTATCTATTTAGCTGTCACTTTTGCTGATGAGCTGTCTATCTTATGTGTAATGCTGTCTTTTATGCCGATTCCCTGTCTGTTTAGCTGATATGCTATCCTCTTGAGCTGTCTATTTAGCTGTCACTTGCTGATGAGCTGTCTATTATATGTATAATGCTGTCTATGCAGCTGTCTATTTAGCTGATGCCCTGTCTATTTAGTTGTTATGCTGTCTGCTGAGCTAACCGTTTAGCTGATAAACCCGTCTATTTAGCTGGTAAGTGGTCTATGTAGCTTTCTTTTTAGCTTATGCCCTGTCTGCTTAGTTGATATGCTATCTCTTTAGCTGTCTGTATAGCTATCTTTAGTTAATAAGTTGAGCGTTTGACCTTACGTGCTATCTGCCATTCGGTAAATTCATTTGATTGTTGGTAATTATCTACCCATAAAAAAATTCTTACTTTCCATACAGTTGCAGTCAGCTTTTTTTTACATTTACTTTAAATGTCATATGCTCATCACGATTTACGTTAGGCCTATTGGTTACCAAGACTGCATGTTGATCATCTTCCAAGTTATTCGTAGGCATACATGGGTCAGACAAGAATCTTCACGTCTATGTTGCTCTTCTGGTGAACAAATCTTAATTAGGAGCAATCCATTGTTATTTGCTCGAGAGTTAATTGATCTTAGTTCACACTGATGCATTCTTCATAAGAATGAGTCAAGTCACCATTCTTTTTTATCTGCGTCAGTTTTTCTCTTGACCTCTGTCTATCTAATCTATAGGATCCTCTTTCTACAGCAATTCGATTTCAGTTCTCTAGGTTTTCATGTTTTCATAGGATTTGCGGCCTATGGGACCCTTATTGACCACTATAATGTTCCATTGCATTGAAATTATGTTGCTACACTTATGAACTCATCCAATATGCCCAAAAATCATATGATCCCATGGATCAGCCATTTGAATCATTTTGTAAAGCACAAACTTGTTGAATAAATCTCTACTTCATGCAAACCATTGCTAGGGCCTTAACATGAATTAGTTCAGCCTGTTGCTTAGTCGATGTATTAAGGGTTTATAGTGGAACTTATTAAGTATATTGAATCATCTTGGCGTTCTCATGTATGATCAACCCTTTTGGATTATCCGGGATATGCTATGACTGGAACGATTTTTTCCCTATCATTGAACAATTGAGTAAAATTTTGATACCTCCAACTGACTAAAAATCTGTCATTGATCCATTTTCAGAAGATGTTTGAATGGTTTGGAAGACTTGAGGCTGCATCATTACTCACAACCTGTGAAATGATTAAATATCATGGACAAATGTGTCTACATATGTACATTATAATAGCTATCAAATGTCTATGTATTAGTATCATATGATCGACTGGTCTCTTTATCATGCAAAGAGGGTTATCCACAATCGCCGATCAGTTGAGCCGTCTGATACGATCATGAGTTGCCTGTTCAGCAGTTGAACTTTGGTTCTCTTTCGCACCCGCTAACCCAATTGCCTGACGAACTCAAGGTAGCCTTCTCTTTCACACCTACAACTCGAGTTGATTGGTGAGCAGAAGGTGGCGAAGGGCCTTACAGGGCTTTTACCCAGCCTGCCCCGTGGCATGGATGCATGATGATCCTCGCAGAGATGCAGAATAACCTTCTACCCAGCCTACCCCATTGCCATGCAGGCATCAATGACCCATCATCATGCATTATGACGCGTCATAACGCATGATGATCAATTAACTCTCGAGCAAATAACAATGGCTCGCTCCTAATCAAGATTTGTTCACCAGAAGAGCAACATAGACGTGAAGATTCTTGTCTGACCCATGTATGCAGTCTTGGTAACCAATAGGCCTAACGTAAATCGTGATGAGCATATGACATTTAAAGTAAATGTAAAAAAAAAAAGCTGACTGCAACTGTATGGAAAGTAAGAATTTTTTTATGGGTAGATAATTACCAACAATCAAATGAATTTACCGAATGGCAGATAGCACGTAAGGTCAAACGCTCAACTTATTAACTAAAGATAGCTATACAGACAGCTAAAGAGATAGCATATCAACTAAGCATACAGGGCATCAGCTAAAAAGAAAGCTACATAGACCACTTACCAGCTAAATAGACGGGTTTATCAGCTAAACGGTTAGCTCAGCAGACAGCATAACAACTAAACAGACAGGGCATCAGCTAAATAGACAGCTGCATAGACAGCATTATACATATAATAGACAGCTCATCAGCAAAAGTGACAGCTAAATAGACAGCTCAAGAGGATAGCATATCAGCTAAACAGACAGGGAATCGGCATAAAAGACAGCATTACACATAAGATAGACAGCTCATCAGCAAAAGTGACAGCTAAATAGATAGTTTTACCGATAAAAAGACAGCTAATTAGCCTAGAAGCAATCTATTGTAGCCCAGCAGTACTCCTAAAAATTCTAAAGGAAATACGGAGCAAAGTGTCATTTCCTGTTACTGACTCCTACTCCTGTTAGCTTGGTGGTTCAAATTTTAACTCCATAGCACTTTCTTATCTTTGAATTCAAATCATGAGAGTAAGCAACATTACAGCATTCAAGGGCTAAACATGTTTACTTATGCAATAGAATTATCAACACATATTGAACTTGCCCCCACTCCATCCGTAAATGCAGAGAAGTGAATATATATGCTGGTGTAACAAATATACATCTTTAGTTTTACTACTAGAAGCAGTCATTTAAAATGAACGGTGCAGATCCAGTAACTTCGTCAGTCAGTCAGAAGCATGAAAAGGCCAGCCAGACTGATAAGGCTACTTCAGCCAGAAAAGTGAACAAGAAAGAGAAGAAACTAAAAAAGAATCGAGAGAAACAGCGAATCTATGAGAAAAACCTCTTGCTGAACTATACATACTGTCTTGATGAAGGCTTCCACAAAAGCAAAGTAATACTTGGATTTGACCCGCTGACATTTCAAGCGAAAATAATCTTCCGATGCAGTGGACAAAATCAGTTGGAGTTAGATAACAGTCAATGGACTTCACTTCGCCAATACCTCATTGATCTCAAGGATAGAGTAGATGAGTTCCCTGCAAATCAGCTTGGACTTCTTGAACTCTTCTACATACCTATTGGAGGAGAGAGACTAATACTTAAACATCCCGAGCTCTTTACGCTTTTCATCTTGATGGATTTTTTCAACATTGTCATGCAATACAACAATTTGCTTACCGATTGTGTGAAGGAATACTATGACCAATATTGTGCAAGATGCAGAGAAAAAAGCGTACTTAAACTGGATATCAACGACTTCTTCACTCCAACTCAAACATCATTTGTAAATATAAACTACTCTAGGCTTTTTTATGAAATACCAGTACTATGTAACGATCTAATTTTCCATGTGATGAAATAAAATACTAAAAACCCTATAAACAATGTTTTACTTCACTTAAAGGAATTATTCATAAGGGAATTGGAAATTGAGACTTGGTAAACTACAAACTATTGTGAAAGGCTTTGAAATCAAGTATAATCTCTTGAGTCTATAAAATACTGAAATTTAATATTGAGAAACAGACCCTCATCTTAGCTGCACTGTACAAACTAGGACATGAATGTGTGTTAACTTAAAGGCAGCACGTCGTTTTTTCTATCACTAGACTACATTTAATTCTACGGATTATTATGAGGTTTTGAAAATTCAGCAAACCAACGTAAACGACGTCAAGAAAACTAGAAAAACAGAGGTCAATGCACTTTCACCGCGATAAGATCTATTACAATGGTTATCCTATACTTCATGGAAGTGTACCGTGATATTTTTCCTGAACACCGAATACGAATCGAGAATTATATGCTTAAATATGGTAATATGGGCGAGAAAGTATCTAATAAACATGGAATACACTACCAAATATGTGAATGGTCCAACTCTAATACGACATCCGGCACTGATACATGCATTTGTCATTCATACGATCAAGAGACAAGAAATGTTTTTAAACTAATAAAACAGTACATACTCCTGCAGTCTCGCATACATACGACAAAGTAATAATTCATAGCATCGGGTAGTGTAAATAGTCCAAACAAAATTAGAGCCAACTGGTGACCAGCGCTACTAGAATGTATCGGGAAATCCTCACCAGTAATTCATCAAGGAACATACTATTCTCATAAAATGCAACCAAAACGAAATTCGAATTGAAACATCAACAGTTTGCACTAGAGTGAAGGGGACATAAGCTACAATTATATGCTGAGGATATTGAATTGCTGTATAGATTGTATAATAAACATTAAAAAAGACATGAGAGGACTTACTATACATTTGTATGGTCCTAAAGCAGAAATAGTGCAGTTGAATAAACCTTCAATATGCTATAGAATTCATAAATATATCAACCCATATATTAGATGTCCTGTAAATTGTATGAAAATTTATTTATATATATAACAAAAAATAGCATTACTCAATGAATTATTTCTATTAGAAAGAAACACAATCTTTTTATTTTAACAACTAATCTAACACTGCTCAGGTAAAAAAATACCTCAAACAACAAACCAAAAAAAACCTAAATATTCCTAGCATATCTGATACTCTCAAATATCAAACACTCAATTCTACCATTCAAAAATATCAAGCGATGGACAAAAAAAAACCCCGCATGAGTTCATTCAACTCAAGTATACATCTGTTCATCAAATTACCAGCAGACAAACACCTCCTGAAAGTAATGATCATATCTTAACATCCTACAATGACTCGTGACCAGCCTTATCATGAACACTTCATAACATATGCTACTTGTCTATACAAGATACGATGAGATCGATGCAAAAATAGCCTACCATAAACTCATATGCTACCACACATCGTTATCTATACCGAACTATCTTACATAAACATTAGCCTAAGTGATCTATAGTAGCAGTGCGCCAACCCAAAACATACCCTTTATGTTGAAAACTAATTAGATCTTCTTCAAACCTATAAAAATTCAACCAAGCATCCAGCAGAAAAAAATTCTGATAAGAAAAAACTCAACAAGAATATATTTTACTTATGTGAAAATAATACTTGAATATGTCAATGAGCATACCCGACAATCCCTATGATGATAAATCTAGCATATTTAAAATGTAGGAAATACGTATTTTACAATGCTCAAATATTGAAAATGTATATGAATATAGCTGAAGTGACTTTACGCTTAATACAAGCACACAAAGTATGGGGTTTGTAAATTCTCATGCAATCATATAGGCATTAAAAGCGATAATATGCATCCGAAAAGTATCAACTTAACGGCATCATCCAAGCATGCATCATTTTCCTAAGAAGATAACAAATTAAAAATTATCATACTCAAAACATCAACAAGTTCTAAATGAAAATATGTCTAGAGAAATTCGGAAATATCAAAAATCATACATACTGTGTAGAATATGAGACAAGCATAAAATAATAGTTTTACTCTATATTATACTGACACTCATGCAACTACCTAAACTAAATAATACAGACCCACAATATCAGCACCTAATTCAGAGTAAATATAAAAATTTATTCAATCTAGTGCATGCCTATAATGCTAGCATGACTAAAAAATATTTTTCCATGCGTTATGGGCATAAACAAAGAATAATACCATAATACCAACAAACCCCTAATGTCAATGACTTACCGCATTCACTTTTTTCTATATTACGTTCTTCCTTTCAGTACGTACCCAAAATTTATCAATGAAAATGCGTCTATATTCCTACTCATTAGGACCACCACGATGATTTCTACATCCATCATAAAAAAGTAGCATTCCAGAAGCCATAAACCATAATATCTTTCCTATACAACATCCATAAATAATCTCAAATTTAGAATAGATACCCAAAACATACATCTCAACATAGTGATCTAAAAAAAAAGACTCAAGCACTTATCAAAAGGGACAAATCATATGATGTACGAACAAAATTATCACCATCTCGTCTTGGAAGAAATTATTAGACTTTTTGAACAAAACCAATGGGCATCCTATAGTAAAGTAAAAAAAAAAACGAATGAATATAGTGCCATACTTCTACATAATAGTAAAATCAGAGAATGAAGTATAGAAACTGCTCTAAGAAATAAGCGATGATGATGAAGACAAACAAAATGCTGCCACAAGCAAACTTAAATTTAATACATCCATAGATTTGAGCAATCAACATAGTAGTCTAACCGAATTAAATACATTGTTGACGATTCTTAAAGTACTATTAACATGAAACCGATAAAAGCAATAATATGCAATAGCACTGAGTCACAAAACAAAGAAACGACGTATCCGAGCAAAAAGAAACTGAAAACGATCAATGTAAATAATAATCTGCAAACTAGAACAGGCGCATCTGTGAATGGACATTTATGAAAACACGTCTCAATGCCGCGCATCACGTTACCCGCTGCCCACGGCCAACACAACAAGAAAAACCGCCTCCATCAAGCAAAACTATATTGTAATGCAATGTATGCCATGCCACTTCTCTTCCACGCTGTAGATTCCGATGCCCCAAAACTCGCGCCGACAGGGAAGTCTATGCGTACGAAACACTACTCTTAACAAGGAAAATCACTTGCGCATGCCACGCATCCCCCGAGGTCAATTTCCATGCTTAACAGAACTCACCGCCGAGCAAATCTACACCACAATCACGATTCTCCCAAAAAGCGACGTAAATCATTCCGAATCGCCGCCAAGGCCGTCCATACTTAAAGACAGGCACCCTTTGATGAGCAATGCGGAAACTTAACCAAACGCTCGCGAGACAAATTTCTACGGCTCGGTGGAAACATACACCTCAAATTACTTCCTCCAACAAGCAACGCGCATCACATCTACAATACCGTCTATTTTTAACCACAGACATCAAACGAGGAGCAAAACGTACCTTAAGCAAGCACCCACTAAGTAAATTCTCATGCTTTAGAGCACCCGTTGAAAGGCAAGCCCGTCACCCATCCATAATGCAAGGCCACCCGTCTATAGCAGCGCCCTCCATCCCACACAACTACTCGCATCATAAAAACTTCCGGCACGGCTAGCATGATCAAGCGAATCGGCAATTTCCACGCGCAGCCAAAGACACCAATCGCTGCAACGCGTTCCCTATCCAAGCGCCCATGAAGTAAATTCCCACGGCTTAGAATACGCGCTGACGGGCACGTCCATCATCCATCAGTATCGCAGTCATCCGTCTATACAAACGCCCGCTGTCACCACGCAGCCACTCGCATCATAAAAAAGTCCAGCACGCCTAACGTGATCAAGTTAATCGCTCGCCCCAAACGCCTTTAATAAGTGACACACGCTAAAGGATCTCAAGCCCTACAACCAGCGAACAACCGCCCAGAGTGCCTCCTATCTACAGAGCTTCCCTAATTGATCAGCAACCCTAATACTTCAAGGTATCAACTCTAGACATGGACCTCCTAACATATACATTAAAGCGACCATGGATAAAAAACTATCAACCACTAGGAGCGTTTAAGACCCGAGAAACACTTCCACCAAAGATGAATAACGAAACCATGCAAAGACTTTAAGCAACGAATGTATGAGAAATCCTTCCGCTATAGAGAAATAACAACCATGAATAGTATAATAATCTATCGCTAAAAGCGTCAAAGGCTAGCTCCCATTAATTTCAAACTTGTATATTAACCCAATATAAATGTCCGCTGAGAAATCTAGAGCTCTAATCTATTGATTGAAAATATGGGCCTATCCTAGACTATAATCAATATGCCTAGTTTCACCATTTACCATTAGAGGCTACTTAGGCTAAGAAAGCGCACCCGTCATCTAAAGACATATGTCTATTCTAGAACACAACCATCAATACTAGTTCCACTAACCGCTAGAGGCTACTAAAACCCGGAACGCTTACCTACTCAACCAAGACACTGAGCTCTTACTTACCTTAAATCCGCACGTTCTCATCCCTACACCTACATACCCTAGACACATATCCTCCCCACAACCATCCATGACATCCACACCTACCTCGGACTAGCACCTTAGTATCCCAGGCACCCACTTATGCTGCTCTAAATAGGAACGAAATGAAACTGAACATACGGACATCCAAAACACACATCCTCCCCGGCAACCACCCAAGAAACCCGAATCTATCGCGGAATCGCACCTTACTATCCCAGGCAACCACTTATGCCACTCTAAATGGGAACGAAATGAAACGGAACATACGGATATCCAAGACACACACCCTCGACAACATTTGAAGTTTGTATGGAAAAAGTGCGTTAGAACTGGCAAGCTACCCCTACTTTAATTATTTAAATAAAAGGAAATACTCATACTGATCGTCTACCCAGATCAGTCTTTAAGAGAAATAAATAATTACATTGATCGTTTTAATAACTAAAACATAATATCAACATTCAAATATAGTATTATTTCCACTCATAATGTTCATCAAATAAGATCAGTCCTAAAATCAAATAGTCATATTGAACATTTAATTCTTCATTCATTTACTCCGTCATTCATATATCATAAATCTCATATTTATTAACTGAAGATCATTCGAACTAACTCCTAACTCGTTCAAACCCAATGTAGAATTTATAAAGATATAAAGTTTCAATCAACTAACATTCAAAACACAAAACATTACAAGTAAATATTAAACACAAATAAGCAAAACGAAAACTTAGTAGTGAGCAAACAAACGCGTGCCCATTGTTATCAAAATATGATACCACTTATCACTCCAACTGCTTGGACAATACGCGTACCCACATGCATACTAAAGTCTTATCTCTTGAATTGAATGAGCATTCAAATTACCTGAAGCACAATTAAAAGAGCAAAAAAAACAAACATTTAACTGCAAATTGAATGGATATATATCTGGGCAATAATTTTTAAATGCAATAACATGGAAGAGCAAACTAAATAAATTAACTGCGCTACACAAATACAAAGAATAATTTACATGAGAACGGCAATTTTCCAACGAAAATAAACATGAAACTAATTTAACTTCCAGTAACACTGAAACAATTTAAGAATGGGAACTTTGAACCAACCGAATTTTAGTTATTAGAACAATACAACAATACAAACGGTTGTACCCCAAAACCAATTATCTCATTCAAGTTCCACTGCAATTCACTCTCAAATCACCAAATTTGAATCCAACAGTAGATATGCCATTTCATTATGTTAAGGAAACGGGAAAAGTGGCAGTCAAGTCGGTAAAACCCCGGCAAAACTATCAGCAGATACGCTTTGTCGATGTCTAAATTGCACGATCACTGGAATGAAAACCAGTTGATTACACAACAGCCTCTGAGCCGTCGACGTAAACTGTCGGCGGACACGCTATTTTTAGTTATAAGTCCCTAAAGAAATGAATAATAGCCTCTGAGCTGTCCGACTTCAACTTTCGGCAGACACGCTACATTTAGTATTAAGTCATATGCAAAACAGACATCGATTTACCATCCAGTCATAGCCTCTGAGCTGTTGATCCAAAATGGTTTGCAGATACGTTATTAATCGAGTATCCTTTAAATAAGCCACTACATTTCCATGCACAATAAATACATTATAACTGCTAACTATTAAAAAAGTCACAAATAAAACTCCTGTAGAAAGCGCAAGACAATTCAAAACCCACCCATTTCCCAGCCTTTTACTTTACATATGGCAAAGATATCAAATGGGGCTTAGAATGCTATAATATATACCTTAAGATTCTTTAAACAATCGTTTTCTCAAGATCGATATCAAAAATTTTATAAACGGCTTATGAAGTGACCTCGCACGGCACTGCACTGTCTTCCAGCAAGGCCTAGGACAGCATTATGCCAAACTAAACAGACACGCACTAGGGAAAAATTAGACGGAACACATATAGGGTCTTGAATGAAGGCCGAAACTATATGTTCCCAAGCCCATATAGTGATAGTGTCGCTTCGACCATAATCTTCCCCCAAGATATTTTCAACGCAGTATATCTGTTTAACAGTTCACTAAAATCAATAAAAGTATATACCAGAACTTAAAAGCTTGCAATCTCTCCTTTTCATTTCAATTTAATGAAACAGATCATCATCATTCACAACTCATACAATATTTCCATACTTAACAAAAAACCTGCATAATAAATTCTAGATTCCGATTTATAAATAATTCACAACTATTTACACATACTGCTGAATTCATTTTTAATAACCCTCCCTTTTTACAACTATGAATGGTTAAAAAAGTATGTAATATACAACTTAAGCCAATTAAACGACAATTAAATGCATATACCTCAAAAGCTCTTCCTCCTACAAAATCGCATAGCATAGATGAATTAAAAGCCCTGCCCACTACGAAATGCATTAAGCCGACTTAATTTTAAAAAAAATGCTCTTCAAGGCAATTACCAGCGAACCACGAATTAGTACATACATATCATATACTTCACATACTTCCTAGCAATCAGCGCATGTAAAAGCTACAATACATGGCTTCATTCAATTATCTCATGCATCATTGCAGAAGCAATGCTAATCATATCTTCAAAGCTCGTTAGCGGCGAGCAAAAACAATCACATAAACCTTCAATCCATGACTCCCATTCCCATTAACAACACAACATTAACCATGCATATTAAGGGGAAAGTTTATTTATCACACTCACTCGCACCCTATAAAGCCAAGATCGCTTATACTAAAGTCGTGGGAATACAACAACAACGACTCCCAAGCTACATCAATGGAAAGCTATTCTCTCGGCAAAACTCTTTCCGAAGCGAATTAATTCCCGAACGTAACGATCGTGTGAAATATTCATTCCCCATTTACATATTAACTCGTTCCCAACAAATAACCGCTAAAGCTTTAACAATATTTCCTGTCGAAACTTCCCGACTAACCTATTCGCACAATACATAATTTAACAAAATGCTAGCAGAAGCTTACATAAAGAACGTTTGTTATAGCATTAAAAAAAGTAATTTTATAGAATATTAATAAACCATGTATGGAATAAAAAACGAATTTCATTGCATATTTAAACTATTTAGAAAGCCGTTCACATCAAATCCTCACTAACGCTAACTGTTTATAATTAACTAAAACCTGCACTAATTGAACAGTAACACACTAATAATAACCACTAACCAAACAAAATGTAAAATTCTAATTGCTAAATAAAAGAAAATCATTAACTTCCAAAAAGAAAAATCGGCATTGAATGTGGATGTTAAAAGAAAATGTATTGTATTACCAAGTAAAGCCGATTATACACCTATTGCAAAGAAATAATTGAATCCCGGTATTCTTTAATTGTAACAAAAAAAAATAATAGTATATTCTTCAACATTATACATTAGTAAAACGAAATAATTTATAATCCTGTAGTTTACGGCAGAAATCAAATACTAACATCTTAATTTATAATTGTATCAAATGAAACACAGATTATTTACTGTACAGAATCAAACCGAACACGAGCTTGTTGACTTAAAATTTTATCAAACAAAAACAATAGTGAATAATTATACTGATTAATGATTGAAGCAATCAAAATATTAATCCACGATTATATAGAACCGACCTAGATCTTAGTTCATTGTATCCAAAGAAATACTAAAGTATCATTACAGTAACTTATGATTAAATCAAGCAAAACATTGTATGAAATCAAACTTCAAATTATTAATTTATAATTGTAGTAGTTTATGAAAGAAACATGGATATGTAATACATATTAATTAACATTAACCCAAGGTACCAAACAAAATAGGAAAATATGATACATAATTGTATAAAATCAAATCTTAACTTAGTAATTTTTGATTGCGGTAATTTGCAAATACAACACTGACATGTAATTCATATTAATTAGCATCAATTTATGGTACCAAACGAAATATTATTATATTAATTTATGATTGAATCAAACAAAACACTGTATTGTATTAAACCAAACATTAACTCATTAATTCATAAATGTGGAAATTTACAATTCTAACGTTGACTTGTAACAACATATTAAGTAACGTCAATTGGATAGAATTATAACATTGGCGCGTTTGCATCTAGTAAATTACGCATAAACCAGCAGCAAAACAACGGTCAATAATAAGTTGCGAGAAGTACAGTGGACAACAGCAATGGCGATAACAGCGTGAGATATAAGTACGAATGATTTGCACAAAAGGGAATGTAGCGAGAATCAACTAACAACAAAAATTGCGAAAAAACCAAGAGTGAGCGTAATCTATTGGGGTACATTAAGTAATCCAGATCACCGGAGTAGAGCGACGATTTATTGTACTCTCCAAGTACACTAAATCCTATTTTCAAATGCGGGAGGAATGTTACGAGTGAACACATAAAACATGCTCGGATATATTCCCGCTTCATAACTGCAATAGTAGCGAGCAAACAACACCTATGTACTCGCACTTCGCCAATGAAAATTAGCCAAAGAAGCGCATACACAAGTAAATAAGCGTGCAGTTAACTAAACGAGAAAGTTCAACCCGCAATGATATTCACATCGTGAACGAACGGGGTGCTTCGAAGAGAGGTAAGCGGAAAGGAAAACCGAAAGTTCCGGCATAAACACTCTTTCGCTCAATGTCCCCAGTTTCGCTATTTTACCTCAAGAGATCTTGGGAAAGCCGAAAGCTTAAACTGAAAGCACTCTTTCGAAGTCGAAAGCTTAAGCGAAAAACACTCTTTCGCTCAATTTCCCCAGTTTCGCATATTCACCAGCCGAGCAAGCGAGACGAAGCGGGGAGGAAAAACTTTCGTGGAACGAGAGCGCACGTATGCGGCTACTCAGCACCTTTAAAGAGAATTTAGGTTGAAAGCTCACGAAATAATGGTATTTAATGTTCTTGTGCAGTCTTATACCAGTGAGTGTGTATTCAATTCCAAAAGGGAGCGTGCTGCTACCCAGTTATCATTTAGATGGTTAAAGTATTCGCGATTTAAAGTTCAGCCGAAGATATCGTCCAGTGTTCAACGAAGTGGTGAGGGGTGAGGTGTTGGCTTGCGCCGCGATCCTCAATCGGCCTTTTGGCGTTCCACGCCGTATGGCCACTCCGAACCATTAACACGTCCATTTGATTCTCTACAGGCTCAATATTGATATGTCTCCAATAATGTAATAGGTAAAATGTAATGTTAAAAAAATATGAACAGAGAAAATAAAATAATTAATAAAATAAACTTTTTGCCTTGCTTGATTTAGTGAAAATGGACAGAGTAGCAGGTAAGTGGTGTTACAGTGAGTTCTCTCTCCGGGAGCCTTGATGTTGTAAATAGGATACGCATCAAGTTGAGCTCCTAGTTCTTACCAGTATACATAGGGTATACTGGTTTGTAACAAAACGTTGATGAGGTAACATCTGTATGTGACTTGTCACTAAATGGAATTGCTGAAGACACATCTAACATGATATCAAAATTTGGCACTCTCTGGTCCGAGGATGAATGGCGCAAACGGGTAGCCAGAATTCATGAGGCAAACGCAAGGTCGACGAGTACAACTTGTCAACTACACAACGAAAAGAGCAATTACGAGAAGTTTTTTCGTTCAAGGTGCACCATCAGCTGCTGATGAGGCTTGGGTTCTTCGTTTTGTTCGGGACGAGTTTTGCATTAGTGACTGCTATGTCGAATCTCTCCCTAGAAAGAAAAAAACCCATCGACCAACGTTCAAACTTCACATTCCAACGCAGTATGCTTGGTTGTTCAGCAATCATCAGGGAGAAATTACATATCTATCATGGAATGGCATCAAGTTCTTCAAGTGGCGTTACCAGAATAATGTGAAGAAAAGTAGTAAGCAAAGTATTAAAAATAAGCTTAATTCTAATATGAAATGTAAACCCTCACCTTTGAGCAATATTCCTTTATCCAACAAATCCATCAACAAATCGCCTGTGGCTCAAAGTAAGAAAATAGATAAAAATTCCGAAATTCAACAAAAAGTCATCACAACTAATAATTCAAACCCTAAAACCACCCATAGCTTCCCACTAATAAAATTCGTACGCGGTGATGACCAAAAGCCATCTTCTTCTGGATATATTAATATACCAGAAGCTCCACCTGTTGAATCAGCAATGACGCAAACAGTATTTGATCCGCTAGTACCTCCTAGAGTTAAGGCCACGATCAACTCTCAATGTGATCTAGAGAGTAAATACCTTATATCACGTTTGCGAGACCCCAACATTTATAATGATGTTTGTCTTTTTCTTTCCTATCTGCACGATTCTCCTGAAACTACATGTGTCGAAGGGAAGACAAAAACCAACTTAAAGGTTAAAATACAACAGGAAGGGCTTCCTACTAACCTTAAAACCTTGACACTTGTCTTTATACGTTTCCATGAGCAATTTAGTGTGAGCTCCGACCAGGTAAAAAAGGATTTAGAAACGTATGGATCGTATGTGAGATCAAAACACATCGCTGCTCTTCAAAAATCTCGAGACGACTTTAAGAAATATCATTCCAAACCAAAGTCTGACTTCAAGGCGCATTAAACTCTTCTACCATAATTGCGGTGGTATAAGAGGAAAATTAAATTATTTATTTATTGACGCCAAATCCTGCCACTTTAACGTTATTACCATCACCGAGACTTGGTTGAATAGCTCGTATACAAATACGGAAATTCTTGATGATAGTTGGACTATCCACCGCTGTGATCGAGACTATCAGCGCTCAGGTCAATCTAGAGGAGGTGGAGTTCTAATTGCTATAAAGAATTTCCTATCATGTGAAGTGGTTCCAACTGCATCCTCTAAAGACTTCGAACATATATTTGTGCGAGTTATCCTTGGTCATGTGTTTTTATACATCGGTGTAGTGTATATACCTCCCAATTCTGACGAAACTATTTACAACGACTTCTTTGAGGTAGCTTCTTCAGTCATGTCATCCCTTAATCAAAATGATAGAATCATCATTTTAGGTGGCTTCAATCGTCCTAACTTATCCTTTGTTGTTGACGAAAATGAAAAATATGTCCTTCCTTTGAACCTTAAAGACTCCCTTGACAATAAATTAGTCGATACATTTTATGGCAATGATTTGCAGCAAACTGCTCCAACCCCAAACCCAAATGGCAACTGGTTAGATTTAATTTTCATGAATTTTGTTGAAGAAGTAGTAGTATGTCCAACGACTGACGAAGAAAACCTGTTTTCTAATACTAAGCATCATATAGCTTTTTCTGTTGAGCTTTCTACATCTGATCTGAAAACATCGAATTTATACAATGATGAAATTGTATATGACTTTAAAAATGCAGACTATGTAGGCATTAGAAACTATAGAATGGATAGAAACTCTTTCAATGTTAGACGTAGATGATGCAGTATCATCATTCTATCAGATATTATTTGACGCCGATGAAAATTTCGACCCTAAAATAAAGAAAAGAAATAAGAAATCTGAACCATGGCTAGAAAAAGAGCTTAGACATTTACGAAATCATAGAAACAAACTCTACAAGATCTTAAAAAATAGTCCAAACCCAAACGAACAAATCAGGGTAAGTTATGAAAACTTGGCCAACGAATTTTCTCAAAAGTCTCGAGAGGCATACGATCTCTACGTTAATATAACAGGAGAAAATATAATGCGTGACCCTAAGAAATTCTATGATTTTGTAAATACTAAAAGAAAATCGTCTGGGTATCCAGCAACAACGACTAAGGAAGAAACTGCTTCCTCTGATTGTAAAACAATTTGTGATATGTTTGCTGGATACTTCCAGGAAGTTTCTCTGCCTGCTAGCTCACCGGTACATCATCAGACGCAAATACCTCATAATGGTGGTATTGCAGAAATAACTCTTACTTTAGAAGAAATCCATAAAGCCATTAACGATCTGGACCTGAATAAAGGCCCTGGTCCAGACCATATTCCTCCATCTTTTTTATTTCAGTGTCTAATACAGGTACCCAAACCGCTGCACATAATTTTTAATAAATCTCTCTCATCAGGTGTCTTTCCGACTGTGTGGAAATTATCCAACCTTACACCCATCCACAAAAGTGGAGACAAAAAATCAGTGGAGAATTACAGAGGCATCGCACTACTATCCACTATACCAAAACTATTTGAAAAAACGATACATGATAGGCTCGCCACCTTTGTTGATCCATTCCTTAACGACCAGCAACATGGTTTCCGTAAAGGTCGCTCAACTGCCACTAATCTCATAATCATGGTTTCCGATGCTCTTAATGCCATGGAAAAAGTCCAGCAGGTTGATGCAGTATACACTGATTTTAGTAATAGCCCAGTCATATTAGGGCTTTCACCTCGGAATGAAAGATAATAAGCTGCAAATTGGTATGAACCTTTGTTTTGTCATTCTAAATGTTGTCTCAAAAGTCACAATCGTTATCGTGTTCGCGTCTCAAGATATTCAAGGTCAAAGGTCACAAAAATCGGTTTTTCGCGAATATCTGGCTTCCTATCGGTTAAATGTGTATATATATATCTATATATATACACATATGTATATATATATGCATATATATGGATATATCTGTATATGTGTGTATGTATATTACGAGATTGTTGACCACGTTAGAGGTCGCAATTCGGCTCCAACTTTCACCAAAGTTTTTGAAAAGTTGTATAGCCCAGTCATATTAGGTAAAAAAAGGGGTCAACCTCGGAATGAAAGATAATAAGCTGCAAATTGGTATGAACCTTTGTTTTGTCAAATAGTTAAATATGAATAATTATTTATAAATAATCAAGTTACTTACTTTAATTAAATATAAATAATTAATAGTTAGTACATAAATAATAGGCATTGTTTAATAATTATAATTTCCAAGTAAATAATTGACTTTATAACGTACTGATAACCATAACTCACGCTTGACCTTGCATTAGGCCGTATATGACTGTACGATGTGCACTCTTCGCGCTCTACCTTCAAAACGGTTGGTCGTATGAAAAAAAAAGTTTAAACAAAAGTTGTAGGGAATTTTATAGCCTACAACTTTTATAATAAATGCAAATCTCATTTAACCGATAGGAAGCCAGATATTCGCGAAAAACCGATTTTTGTGACCTTTGACCTTGAATATCTTGAGACGCGAACACGATAACGATTTAGACTTTTGAGACAACATTTAGAATGACAAAACAAAGGTTCATACCAATTTGCAGCTTATTATCTTTCATTCCGAGGTTGACCCCTTTTTTTACCTAATATGACTGGGCTATAAGGCTTTTGATCAAGTGAATCACTCCATTTTAATAACAAAATTGCAAAACTTTGGGATCTCTAGGTCTCTTCTGAATTGTCTTATATCCTACCTTTCTTATCGCACTCAAACTGTTAAATTTCAGGGTTACTATTCAAAGAAAATTGTAGCATCATCGGGTGTGCCACAAGGTAGTCACCTCGGACCTCTCCTGTTTAACATGTTCATATCTGATCTATCAAAAGAACTGGCGGGTATACCACACCTATTGTATGCTGATGACCTAAAAATTTACCACGCTATTGGCTCACAAACTGAAGCGAGCTTTCTTCAAACTCAACTTTTTTGCCTTCAACAATGGTGTGAGATTAATAAACTTAAACTCAACGCAAGTAAATGTCAGGTCATAAGTTTTTCTCGCAAAAAAAACTTCGTTAGCAATACCTTCTTCCTTAATAATGTCGAACTGGCAAGAGTTGAGCATGTTAATGATCTTGGTGTCATCTTGGATCACAAGCTGCGTTTTAATTTACATTATGATAAAATTTAAGCGAAGCTAATAAGCAGCTAGGCTTCATTAAAAGACGAGCGAAGGAGTTCAAGAATATATGGGTAACAAAATCTTTGTACACGGCCTTTGTTCGTCCAATCTTAGAATATGCAAGCATTGTCTGGGACCCTATCTTTGAAATACACTCAAATAGACTTGAGTCCATCCAGAAGCAATTTGTACTATTTGCCTTAAGGGATCTTTACGATCCCAGTCAATTCTCAACCTTACCAGAATACTCGCAAAGGCTTAAACAACTAAACATGACTTCTCTGTCATTAAGAAGACAAATTTCATCTTGCTGCTTCGCCTTTTTAAATATCGAAAATGGTATTCAGATTGAGTCACTCTCCACGAAGTTTAATTTTGATAATGCAACGAGACAAACTAGGCATACTCCTTTTCTCAAAGTAACCCATCATAGAACTGTCTATGCAGATAGTGAGCCTATTAATAAATGCTGCAGAATTTTTAACAACGTGAAGAATTGCTATACATCAGGCATTTCGAAGGCCACTTTTAAAACAAACTTACTTAAAACCTTGAATCCTTAAATATCCTCTGTCCTGGAATTCCTTAGCCCATTTCCCCCCAATTGTAATTGTTAAGAAAATAAAATGGAACTATAATGCAATGTAAATATTTTGTACCTTGTTTGGTTCATGAATAAATAAATAAATATATATATATATATATATATATATATATATATATATATATATATATATATATATATATATATATATATATATATATATATATATATCAAAATACTTTGATATATATATAGGGTTTTCCAATGAGAGGTGTTATTTTGATATTAGAAAAAATTCCATTTTTTAATATAAGCGATCAAATGTTTATTTCATTATAAAGAAAAAGGTATGCCGTTATTGCAAAAAATAACATCAGGCAAATGACCACCACGACCACGCTTACATGACCATATCCTTATCATGAAATTTTCCATAACCAAATCCAATAAGAGGTGTGATTTTGATACTAATATAAAAATACAATTTTTTAATACGAATGATCAGATGTTTTTTTCATTATATAGAAAAGGGTATTCCGTTAACAGTAGAAAATAACATCAGGCAAATGACTACCACGACCACACTTACAGGGCCACATACTTTTCATGAAAATTTCAACAACTAAATCGCAAAATGGCTGCCCTTTGTCCTCGATAGCCTCACGAATTCCATCTTTGAGGTCTTGAATCGACGCTTGGTTGTTGGCGTAGACCTTCTCTTTCACGTGGCCCCAAAGGAAGACATCGCAAGGTGGTTAATCACAAGATCTATTCAAAATAACACCTCTTATGGGAAAACCCTACATACATATATAGATATACGTATATATAAATATATGTTTGTACCGATAACACAAACATACTGTCACTTTAGACGCAATAACTTCGCTTCCACTGAACCGAATGTTTTGGAACACACATTGTATTGACATGCATATAACTATTATATATAATAAGTATATATCTATATATATATACATATATACAAATATATATATATATATATATATATATATATATATATATATATATCTATATATATATATATATATATATATATATATATATATATATATATACGTATATGTATATATATATATGTATATATATATATATATATATATATATATATATATATATATATATATATATATATATATATATATATATATATATATATATTACATATATATACATCTATGTGTACATATGTGTATAGATATATATACATACATATATATGTTTATATATTTATATGCATGTCTATACAAAGTGTGTTCCAAAACATTGCGTCGAAAGTGACACTATGTTTGTGTCATCGGTACAAACATGAGTTTCGAATAAAGAGTTAATATCAAATGTTGTTTTCAAATCGGTTAAACGTTTACCAAAACATTTGAATTGGTGAAAAACGTTTATTGCGATAATTTTCTATCTCGCGCTAGAGTTCATGAGTCGTTTACACGTTTCAGAGCAGGTCGTGAGGACATAAATGACGATGAACATACGGGCCGCCCAAGATCAGTGATCGCCGAATGCTCCATTCAAATTGTGCGTGAATTTATCAAAAATGAGCCGAAATCATCATCGAATATCATGAAATCGGAGTTAAATATCTCCAGAACATCGATTTATCGCATTTTAACCGATCATTTGGGATTACAAAATGTCTGTGCACGTTTTTTTTCTGCACAAGTTAAGTGATGACCAAAAATTGCTCAGAATTCAACATTCGAAAGACATCATTAAAGAGGCGAGAAAAGACGAGAACTTCCTTTACAACATTGTAACTGGTAATGAAACGCGGTGTATCCAATATGAACCCGAAACCAAGCGTCAAAGTGCCGAATGGAAGCCCCAGATGGACTGCAGCGATAGTTTGCTACCTCAGCGGAAGAGGATGTTGAGATCCGCCGAGATTGGCTTTGCCTGGGCACGCGTGAATGCGCTGGCAGGCTAGCGTCATGGTGTCGTGGATTGGGTTCGTTTCCCCAGCACAAGGACCCGCTGCAAAAAAATTTCGCATCCACGAATTTCGGGGTCAAAGAAATATCGACCGAAATCGAGAAGGAGGTAACCTACTAAAGGTCAAAGAATATTGCTGACTCCGAAGGCAAACTGAACCTGGGGAAAACAGACGGATTTAAGATGACTTCGTCGTTACCGACGAGACTTATGGCCCACCAATAAGAGTGGGGCATCCAGATGATAGCGGTGCTGCCTCGCACCCTCCCAATCGGATCAAGATCCAAACGTAGGCATGACCATGTATTTCCCATTTGAGTGAAAAACTCATATAAAAGTCCTTTAATGACTCTTTCCCTCAAATGAGAAATACAAACGTACCCGATTTATTCTATAGCGTTATGTAATGAAATCATATAACCCTATGTCATAAAAGGGCACGCGAGCGGACGGCCACTCTACCCGGCAAGAGCCCCTATTAACAAAAGAAAGATGGCTAGCCCATTCTAGAGGAGGAGCCTGCCATCGATGCGGGTCCTTTGCCTGGTCAGGTCGAACGAAATGGAAAGACCGTAGGTTTAATTTAGTAATTTATTACATTCATTCTAATTTAGATTGCAATGATCGCAACAGTTTCATGTTTTAAAAAAATATATCAATCAATGAAAAAAAATTGGTTAATATTTTCTGATTCTGCAAATTCTTTGCCGCCCAAAACGTAGAGAAAATAAATCTAAATTATAAAATATTTGTCTTTATCTAGTCTTTTTGTTCCCGAAACAAACTTGTTTCATTTTTTTGTTTTCTAATTTTTCGATTTTCCGTTTCTGTCCTGTCTGTGTCTTTTTTCTTGAATATTCTATTTGTTTTGTTTTAATATCTAAGGTTATGCGTCTTTTTATACATACATATATAATGCATTGACTCAAAACACACTAATCCAAAAATTTATATAAAATATAACTGTTGCGGCAGAGAGCAAAACACGATTATGATGATCAATAATATATAGGGAGAAACATTCAATACATGCTTTTCAATCGTGGGCACCGTGATTAAATTTGCAACCAAATTAGTTAGTTGACTGCGCATCGACAGATATTCAACTAAATGTCGAGCATGCTCACGCTCTTCACCGGCAGTCTTGAAGAAGGTCTCCGCATAACCTGGACGGTTAATGGTATCAGGTGAGAAATAAGCTCCCATGAACAAGTACATAAATGACGCATCAATTTCCTTTTTAATTTGTATTCGCATGGTTGATGCACGGAGTTGTCATGTTAAGCCACTCATTTGGGAGGTCCAGAGTTGGAACGCGCACTTCTACACGAAAGGCGACACATGCACTAATACTTGAATAAGTTTCAGTCATCGGAATAGTTATAATTTGCAATGTTTACCGTTCTTGAAATGCCAACCGTATTTCAATATACTCTTTGTACTTTACATTTGATTTTTCTTTGTATGCGGCTTGCGCTAGTTTTCAATTTAAATTTTTCAACGAATTGGTTCAAATTGAGATAAATTATTTCCCTTCAAATCAACTTAGTGCTCCGACCTTTAGGGTAAAACAAATAGGAATGTCTATTTAAGCGGTTTCTGTACATACTTTTTTTTTTTGGCACCGATAAAAACGCGCTGGCACACTTTTCGTTGACTCAGCAAGTTAAGTTCGTATTTTCTCTTTCTCCTCGATGACGCATGCGTTAAGATTCATGGAATGCCGCATCAACTTGTCGCGATTTCGTACCTCATTTTCAAATGCGAAAGCCCGGGCAATATTTTTTACCTACACTGTACTCCCTAAAACGCGCTTGCGCAATACGTTCCATGTGGACCAATATGTGGATTAGATCACTTTACTTGGGCATTAAATTCTTAAATGCGTAAGCCTTTATCGATCAAGAACTTCTCGGAAAGAATAATCAAGACACTTAACGCATCATCAATAACTGATTTATAGCTTTACACTGCAGTTGCTGACACACATATATATATATATATATATATATATATATATATATATATATATATATATATATATATATATATATATATATATATATATATCTATATATGTATACATATATGTGTACATAGACATACATATTGTCGCGTGTTTTTGGTTCGCGGCCAATAATTTTAATGTTCCGGGAAAGTGAAAACGCAATGTCTTTTAAATTAAATTAAAAGAGTTTATTAATTAAAAAAATGCACAATAATCAGTTTAACACTTTCACTAATTTTAATTTTCACTTTCAAAATTAAAACTTCCACTTGTCCAAAAATTCCTATCACAATTGTCTTTTAAAATTACTTCACTATTACTTGATCGCCATTCACACTCCACACACTATCGGCGTGTTTACTCTCGCGGTTGAAAATGATCATTCCCCCATTCATTCAGCTTGCCTTTATATAGGGTCTCTAATCATTCAACTCAGCTCTCGTACATTGGTGAATTAGCGGGAACATTCCATCAGTGAATGAATGGAGCAGTGACTCACTTTCAGATGTTGTTTATGCTTATTAGGTTCTCGTGGTTTCGAGTAAATTCGTTTTGTCAATGTTCTTAATTGTTGTGAAAACCATTGCGACAGTAGCTCACAGAATTATTTGTACATGTAACACTGCCCCCACCTCAGTTCTTTTCGCCCCGAAAAGATGTGTCGCTATTTGTTGTCAATTCTCCCTGGGTGTAATATGGGGCAAGACGGTCCAGATGCACGATTTTCATTTTGGCTCTTGGTTTACGATGTTCCTGTATTCGGTATACGACGTCGTTGATTCGCTTTGTAACTCGGTATGGTCCCTCCCAATCATGTTGCAACTTTGGAGACCTACCCTTTCGCCGTTGCGGGTTATATAGCCACACCAAGTCATCTTGCTGGAAGCCAGTTGAATCAGCCTTTAGATCATACCTGGTCTTCATGCGGTCAGTAGCCGATTCGAGGTGTTTTCGCACTGTCCGATGTATCTGGTTCAACTGTTGTCTTAGCTCACTTGCGTACTCCGAGATGGTTTGGGGTTTCTCGGGGGGTGTTCCGAACTTTATATCAGCTGGCAGACGAATAGTCTTTCCAATAATGACTTTGGCTGGGGCTTGGCCCGTCGATGCATGTTCGGCAGCCTTGTACGCCATCAAAAATAGTGGAATGTGTCGGTCCCAGTCCCTTTGGTTCTCGTCAACCATCTTGGCAAGGTGTTTATTGAGAGTGCCGTTGAAATGTTCGACCATTCCATCGGATTGGGGATGCAGTGGCGTTGTCCTCGTTTTCCGTATTCCCAGCAGCTCCCACATTTCGCTAAAAACTAGTGATTCAAAGTTTCGACCTTGATCTGAATGTAGTTCACAAGGTATGGCGTACTTACGGACCCAATTTAACACTAGCTGTTCGGCTACAGTAGTTGCTTCCTGGTTGGAAATGGGGTAGACCTCGGGCAACTTGCTGAAATAAACGGCTGCAACCAGCGTGTATCGATTTCCCCATTCAGATTCAGGAAAGGGTCCTGCGATGTCAACAGCAATCCTTTCGAATGGTACCCCCACGTTATAGGTTTGCATTTGTCCTCTCAGTCGTCGCTTTGGACCTTTGACGGAAGCGCAAATTGTGCATCTGCGACACCAGTCCTCTACGTCTTCTCGAGCGTGGAGCCAGTAGAATCTCTCCCGCAATTTCGCTAAGGTCTTGTTAACAGCGAGGTGGCCTCCCGAGGATCCTTCATGCATTTCCTTAATCACATCGTGGATTCAGCTTTTGGGTAGAATAGTTTGCATCCTATGGGAGCTGCCATCCGCCGTTTCCCATTTCCGCTTGAGTACGCCACCCTCCACCTGAAGGGAGTTCCATTGTGCCCAATAGCTTTTCAGGGTTGTCCCATGCATCGAAACGTCCTGTTTAAAAGTTTTCACTTCAAAAATTTTTTTTCTCACTTCTTGACACCATTGTCGCGTGTTTTTGGTTCGCGGCCAATAATTTTAATGTTCCGGGAAAGTGAAAACGCAATGTCTTTTAAATTGAATTAAAAGAGCTCATTAATTACAAAAATGCACAATAATCAGTTTAACACTTTCACTAATTAAAACTTCCACTTGTCCAAAAATTCCTATCGCAATTGTCTTTTAAAATTACTTCACTATTACTTGATCGCCATTCACACTCCACACACTATCGGCGGGTTTACTCTCGCGGTTGAAAATGATCATTGCCCCATTCATTCAGCTTACCTTTATATAGGGTCTCTAATCATTCAACTCAGTTCTCGTACATTGGTGAATTAGCGGGAACATTCCATCAGTGAATGAATGGAGCAGTGACTCACTTTCAGATGCTGTTTATGCTTGTTAGGTTCTCGTGGTTTCGAGTAAATTCGTTTTGTCGATGTTCTTAATTGTTGTGAAAACAATTGCGACAGTAGCTCGCAGAATTATTTGTACATATATATCTATATATATATATATATATATATATATATATATCTATATATATATATATATATATATATATATATATATATATATATATATATATACGGGGTGTGCTTAAAAATTCAAGGGCACCATGCATTTGATTATCGATTTTTTCATATTTTTGTGTTGGTCACTCGTCACGAACATATATTTACAGGTTTAGTTATATAATATGTTAAGTTTTTTTTGTGAGGCATAACGATTAGAAGTGTTTTGCGTGCTCGGGGAATTTTTAATGTAGAAAAAAATTGATCAAAGATTGAGAATTTTTTGGCCAAAACAACACCACAATCATGCCTCAGCCACCATATTCACTGGATTGGCTTCATGTGACTTTTTCTTGTTCCCAAAACTGAAGAGACTCATGAAAGACGATTGAGGAGATAAAGACTGCCGCTGGGAGAGCTCAAGGCTATACCTAAAAGTACTTATGAGAAGTGCTTCGAGGATTGGAAAAATTGTTGGCACAAGTGTATTGATTACTTTGAAGGGGAAACATAAATATTACCGAATAAATAAATATTTTTACTTAAAAGTACAAAGTCATCTTACTTTCTGAACACACCTCATAACATATGTATATGTATGTATGTATATATATATATATATATATATATATATATATATATATATATATATATATATATATATAAATATATATATATATATATATATATATATATATATATATATATATATATATATATATATGTGTATATATATATATATATATATATATATATATATATATATATATATATATATATATATATATATATATATATATATATATATATATATATATATATATATTGTCGCGTGTTTTCGGTTCGCGGCCAATAATTTTAATGCTCCGGGAAAGTGAAAACGCAATGTCTTTTAATTTACGTTAAAAGAGTTTATTTAATTAAAAATGCACAATCATTTATTTAACTATTTCACCTTATTTTAATTTGCACTATTAGAATTCTAACACTTGTCCATAAATTTCTTATCGCAATTGTCTTCTAAATCACTTCACTATTACGAAAATCACTTTTCTACTACTCGAATAATATCGCTTCCCACACACAATCGCAGTTCTTATCGCGGTCGAATGAATGAATCCCCATTCATTCAGCTCGCCTTTATATAGGGTCTCTACGTATTCACCCATTTCTCGTACATTGGCGAATGTTCTACCGAGAGGTATCTGGTAGATTCGAGCAAATTAATGAATGGAGTGACGTCACTTGCAGATGTTGATCATGCTTGTTGGGTTCTCGTGGGTTCGAGTAAATTCATTTGTTGACGTTCTTAATGATGATGAAAACAATTGCGACAGTAGCTCACAGAATTATTTGTACATGTAATTATTTGTACATGTAACACTGCCCCCACCTCAGTTCTTTTCGCCCCGAAAAGATGTGTCGCTATTTGTAGTCAATTCTCCCTGGGTGTAATATGGGGCAAGACGGTCCAGATGCACGATTTTCATTTTAGCTCTCGGCTTACGATGCTCCTGTATTCGGTATACGACGTCGTTGATTCGCTTTGTAACTCGGTATGGTCCCTCCCAATTATGTTGCAACTTTGGAGACCTACCCTTTCGCCGTTGCGGGTTATATAGCCACACCAAGTCATCCTGCTGGAGGCCAGTAGAATTAGCCTTTAGATCATACCTGGTCTTCATGCGGTCAGTAGCCGATTCGAGGTGTTTTCGCACTGTCCGATGTATCTGGTTCAACCGTTGTCTTAGATCACTTGCGTACTCCGAGATCGTTTGGGGTTTATCAGGGGGTGTTCCGAACTTTATATCGGCTGGCAAACGAATAGTCTTTCCAAAAATGACTTTGGCTGGAGCTTGGCCCGTCGATGCATGTTCGGCAGCTCTGTACGCCACCAAAAATAGTGGGATATGTCGGTCCCAGTCCCTTTGGTTCTCGTCAACCATCTTGGCAAGGTGTTTATTGAGAGTGCCGTTGAAACGTTCGATCATTCCATCGGATTGGGGATGCAGCGGTGTTGTCCTCGTTTTCCGTATTCCAAGCAGTTCGCACATTTCGCCAAAAACTAGTGACTCAAAGTTTCGGCCTTGATCCGAATGTAGTTCACAAGGCACGCCGTACCTGCTGACCCAATTTAACACTAGCTGTTCGGCTACAGTAGTTGCTTCCTGGTTGGGAATGGGGTAGACCTCGGGCCACTTGCTGAAATAATCAGCTACGACCAGCGTGTATCGATTTCCCCATTCAGATTCAGGAAAGGGTCCAGCGATGTAATCCTTTCAAATGGTACCCCCACGTTATAGGTTTGCATTTGTCCTCTCAGTCGTCGTTTTGGACCTTTGACGGAAGCGCAAATTGTGCATCTGCGACACCAGTCCTCTACGTCTTCTCGAGCGTGGAGCCAGTAGAATCTTTCCCGCAATTTCGCTAAGGTTTTGTTAACACCAAGATGGCCTCCCGAGGATCCTTCATGCATTTCCTTTACCACATCGTGGATTCGGCTTTTGGGTAGTATAGTTTGCATCCTATACGAGCTGCCATCCGCCCTTTCCCATTTCCGCTTGAGTACACCAACCTCCACCTGAAGAGAGTTCCATTGTGCCCAATAGCTTTTCAGGGTTGCGCCATGCGTTGAAACGTCTTTCCACTCAGGTCGCCCAGTCGTCTCCTTCCATACGAGCAATGGTCCGATGTCTTCATCGGCTAGCTGGGCATTTCGAATCTCCTCCGATGACCAACCTTCATCGAATTCAGCCGTTATCAGTCGCAGATCAACGGGCGGCTCCTTTTCCTCAATCCGTCGGCAATGCTTGCAGTTAGCTGGACATGGGCGACGAGATAGGGCGTCAGCATTTCCATGAACTCCGCCCTTTCGATGAACAATTTCGTAGTCGTACGACTGCAATCTTTCGATCCATCTCGCAACTTGTCCCTCGGGGTTTTTGAAGTTAAGTAGCCATCTCAGCGATGCATGGTCCGTTCGAAGAACAAATTTCTGGCCATATAGGTACTTGTGGAACTACTTGGTGGCGTCTATTATAGCCAATAGCTCCTTCCTGGTCACACAGTAGTTCCTCTCACTTTTTGAAAGAACTCGACTGTAATACGAGAGGACTCTTTCTTCGTCATCGACCAGCTGGGAGAGTACAGCTCCAATACCGCCGTTGCTCGCATCGGTGTCAACTACAAACATTTTTCCGGGTTTCGGATACGCCAGCACGGGTGATTCACACAGCTTTTCCTTCAGGGTCTCAAAGGCTGTCTGGCATTGTTCGTTCCAGACATACGGACGATTTTTCTCGGTCAGCTGATGGAGATACTTAGCTATTTTGGCAAAGTCTTTGACGAATCTTCGATAGTAGGTTGCCAGACCCAGGAAACTTCGTAGTTGGCGCTTGTTGTTTGGTGTTGGCCAAGTTTTCACGGCTTCAATCTTCTCAGGGTCTGTTTTGACCCCGTCTGCTGATACGACGTGTCCCAGGTATTTTACTTCAGCTGCGAAAAGGGTACACTTGTCGGAACTAAGTTTCAAATTTGCCAGTCGCAGTCGGGAGAAAACCTCTTCTAAGTTCCGCACATGCTCTTCGAACGTTGTCCCGATGACGATGATGTCATCTAGGTACACCAAGCAGGTTTTCCAGGTTAGACCACGTAGCACGTATTCCATCAAGCGTTCGAAAGTGGCTGGAGCATTGCAAAGCCCAAACGGCATCACAACAAATTGCCACAATCCGGTCCCAACTGGAAATGCGGTCTTCTCTCGGTCCTTCTTGTCAATTTCTACCTGCCAGTAGCCACTCTTGAGATCGAGTGTAGAAAACCATTTTGCGTCGGCTAAAGTGTCCATGATGTCATCGATGCGTGGGAGCGGGTAACTATCTTTCTTAGTGACGTCGTTAAGCTGCCTATAATCGACACAAAAACGGGTGCTACCGTCCTTTTTCTTTACTAGAACGATAGGCGCGGCCCATGGACTTACAGAAGGTTCAATAATGCCTTGTTTTTCCATGTCCGAGATTAGCGCGCTCACTTCTCCTTGTTTGGCTATAGGGAGACGTCTTGGTGCTTGTCGAATCGGCTTGGCTCCCTGTGTATCTATGACGTGAGTTACCAAACTCGTTCGGCCTTGGTCATCCGGGCTTGTTGAGAAGATGTCACTGTACTTGGTGACCAGATCAGAGGCTCGTTTGAATAGCTGCACTGGCAATTTGACTTGCTTCAATATTGCAGACGTGGATTCCCGGGCTTTGTCTGTGTCTTGCCTCCTTTTCCAATGATGGTTGTGAGTAGCTTCCAAAGAGGTGATGGTGGAAACAGGCTGGCAGCTGCCGATGACTTCTCCCGCTTTGATGCTCGTGGTTGAGTCTGCGGTGTTAAGGACTCTAACCGGCACATATCCGTTCTTAAAGATCTCACAAGGCTTCGTCCTACAATCAAACTGCGCAATGCGGATGTCTTCGTTGGCTCTATCAGATAAGATCGGTGGTCCCCAGAATCACCATCAAGCTTGGCCCATACAATGCTTTCGGAAGAATTCGGTACATCAGTGTCAGTACATACCACTACATTCATCTTGGGGATTTGGACACTGGGATCCTCCATCAGTACTTCGACATTCTGCCATTTCAATACTCGTTTGCCTAAGTCCAACGTAATTCCATGTGGTCGCAGAAAATCCATTCCGAGAATGCAGTCATTCATAATGTTCGCGACCAGAAAATTATGTCGGAATACAAGGTCTCCCAACTGTATCTGGAGGTTGACCTCTCCATGAACAGGTGCAGTTTCTCCCGTAGCTGTCCGTAATGAGAAAATTCTGCCTTTGTGAAGTTGTTGCTGTCTAACTAGGTCTGGTCGGATAATCGATCGGGTTGCACCAGTGTCGATTGTTATGGTGCAGTGTTTTCCGTCAACTTGACCCGGAAGGCATAAGTCCGCTTCTCCACGATGTAGTCTTGACACGCTGATGGTGGTGCTGTGGACGTCGATCCTCCTAGCAAACCTCTGCCCCACGAAGTTGGCTCTTACATGTTTCCCGACCCCTCTGTTTGAAGGGCTTCCATTCTGGGCTCCTGACTCGGTCTGGATCTCCTCCTAGCTGCACACCCTGGACAATAGCTCGGTTTTCTTCGCTTCTTGCAGTCTCTTTGCAGGTGCCCCTTCTCTCCGCAATTCCAGCATCTAGGCGCACCATTTGCATGCGGGTCTCGCTCAATTTCCACGCGTTCACACTTGCACTCGTCTGTCACTACCTCACGAACCCGGGCAGTGGTACGAGTCACATTTTTCGCTGCCTCAAAGTTCAGACTGTAAGCCAATGCGTCCTTAACTGTTTGCGTTTGAGCTAAACGCACGGCTTGTTGCGATTCCGGGTCCTTTAGTGCGCTGATGAATGCTTCTGTCGCTGCATCATCTCGATGTTCTGGGTCGTAGGCTGGGTAAGCCAAAAGTTCTAGTCACTCAATGTCTTGGGCTAGCTGCTGTAGGGTTTCACCAGACTTCTGCACCCAATGCCTTAGCTGTGACCGATAAATCTGCTTCAGATGATCGTCTCCATAACGCATGTCGAGCGCATTCATTATAGCATTCGAGTTTGATTGCGATTCAACGGGTATCGTCTGCAAAAGCTCGGCAGCTGGGCCTCTTAGAGCAAGAATCAGCGCAGTTGCTCGGTCCTGTTCATTCCAGTGATTCGCCCTTGCGGCAGCTTCAAACTGGGTCTTGTAAATACTCCAGACCGTTTGCCCATCGAATATTGGTACTTGCACATTTCTGGATGTGCTTTGCGCTGCGGTTATAAGCGGGGCTGATGAGGTGGTTACTTCTGCCTTCGCTGCATCCAATTCCTCTTTCATGTTTTCTATCTCATGGTTGATTCTCTCCTCGACCTGGCTGATCTCATGGTTGACTCTCTCCTCGACCTGGTATACCTTTTTCTCGACGCATTTAATTGATGAATGTAGTGGTATGTACTGACACTGATGTACCGAATTCTTCCGAAAGCATTGTATGGGCCAAGCTTGATGGTGATTCTGGAGGCCACCGATCTTATCTGATAGAGCCAACGAAGGCGTCCGAATTGCGCAGTTTGATTGTAGGACGAAGCCTTGTGAGATCTTTAAGAACGGATATGTGCCGGTTAGAGTCCTTAACACCGCAGACTCAACCACGAGCATCCAAGTGGGAGAAGTCATCGGCAGCTGCCAGCCTGTTTCCACCAGCACCTCTTTGGAAGCTACTCACAACCATCATTGGAAAAGGAGGCAAGACGCAGACAAAGCCCGGGAATCCACGTCTGCAATATTGAAGCAAGTCAAATTGCTGGTGCAGCTATTCAAACGAGCCTCTGATCTGGTCACCAAGTACAATGACATTTTCTCAACAAGCCCGGATGACCAAGGCCGAACGAGTTTGGTAACTCACGTCATAGATACACAAGGAGCCAAGCCGATTCGACAAGCACCAAGACGTCTCCCTATAGCCAAACAAGGAGAAGTTAGCGCGCTGATCTCGGACATGGAAAAACAAGGCATTATTGAACCTTCTGTAAGTCCATGGGCCACGCCTATCGATTCGACAAGCACCGAGACGTCTCCCTATAGCCAAACAAGGAGAAGTGAGCGCGCTGATCTCGGACATGGAAAAACAAGGCGTTATTGAACCTTCTGTCAGTCCATGGGCCGCGCCAGTAGTTCTAGTAAAGAAAAAGGATGGTGGCACTCGCTTTTGTGTCGACTATAGGCAGCTTAACGATGTTACTAAGAAAGATAGTTACCCGCTCCCACGCATCGATGACATCATGGACACTTTAGCCGACGCAAAATGGTTTTCTGCAATCGATCTCAAGAGTGGCTACTGGCAGGTAGAAATTGACAAGAAGGACCGAGAGAAGACCGCATTTTCAGTTGGGACCGGATTGTGGCGATTTGTGATTACGTTTGGGCTTTGCAATACTCCAGCCACTTTCGAACGCTTGATGGAATACGTGCTACGTGGTCTAACCTGGAAAACCTGCTTGGTGTACCTAGATGACATCATTGTCATCGGTAGAACGTTCGAAGAGTATGTGTGGAACTTGGAAGAGGTTTTCTCCCGATTGCGACTGGCAAATTTGAAACTTAATCCCGACAAGTGCACCCTTTTCGCAGCTGAAATAAAATACCTGGGACACGTCGTATCAGCAGACGGGGTCAAAACAGACCCTGAGAAAATTGAAGCCATGAAAAGCTGGCCAACACCAAACAACAAGCGCCAACTACGAAGTTTTCTGGGTCTGGCAACCTACTATCGAAGATTCGTCAAAGACTTTGCCAAAATAGCTAAGTGTCTCCATCAGCTAACCGAGAAAAATCTTCCGTATGTCTGGAATGAACAATGCCAGACAGCCTTTGAGACCCTGAAGGAAAAGCTGTGTGAATCACCCGTGCTGGCGTATCCGAAACCCGGAAAAATGTTTGTAGGTGACACCGATGCGAGCAACGGCGGTATTGGAGCTGTACTCTCCCAGCTGGTCGATGACGAAGAAAGAGTCCTCTCGTATTACAGTCGAGTTCTTTCAAAAAGTGAGAGGAACTACTGTGTGACCAGGAAGGAGCTATTGGCTATAATAGAGGCCACCAAGCAGTTCCACAAGTACCTATATGGCCAGAAATTTTTTCTTCGCACTTACCATGCATCACTGAAATGGCTGCTCAACTTCAAAAACCCCGAGGGACAAGTTGCGAGATGGATCGAAAGATTGCAGTCATACGACTACGAAATTTTTCATCGGAAGGGTGGAGTTCATGGAAATGCTGACGCCCTATCTCGTCGTCCATGTCCAGCTAACTGCAAGCATTGCCGACGGATTGAGGAAAAGGAACCGCCCGTTGATCTGCGATTGATAACGGCCGAATTCGATGAAGGTTGGTCATCGGAGGAGATTCGAAACGCCCAGCTAGCCGATGAAGACATCGGACCATTGCTCGTATGGAAGGAGACGACTGGGCGACCTGAGTGGAAAGACGTTTCAACGCATGGCGCAACCCTAAAAAGCTATTGGGCACAATGGAACTCCCTTCAGGTGGAGGGTGGCGTACTCAAGCGGAAATGGGAAACGGCGGATGGTAGCTCCTATAGGATGCAAACTATACTTCCCAAAAGCCGAATTCACGATGTGATTAAGGAAATGCATGAAGGGTCCTCGGGAGGCCACCTTGGTGTTAACAAGACCTTAGCGAAATTGCGGGAAAGGTTTTACTGGCTCCACGCGCGAGAAGACGTAGAGGACTGGTGTCGCAGATGCACAATTTGCACTTCCGTCAAAGGCCCTAAGCGACGACTGAGAGGACAAATGCAAACCTATAACGTAGGCGTGCCATTCGAAAGGATTGCTGTTGACATCGCAGGGCCCTTTCCTGAATCCGATTGGGGAAATCGATATACGCTGGTTGTGGCCGATTATTTCAGCAAGTGGCCCGAGGTCTACCTCATTTCCAACCAGGAAGCAACTACCGTAGCTGAACAGCTAGTGTTAAATTGGGTCATCTTGCTGGAAGCCAGTAGAATTAGCCTTTAGATCATACCTGGTCTTTATGCGGTCAGTAGCACTGTCCGATGTATCTGGTTCAACCGTTGTCTTAGATCACTTGCGTACTCCGAGATCGTTTGGGGTTTCTCAGGGGGTGTTCCGAACTTTATATCGGCTGGCAAACGAATACTCTTTCCAAAAATGACTTTGGCTGGAGCTTGGCCCGTCGATGCATGTTCGGCAGCTCTGTACGCCATTAAGAATAGTGGGATATGTCGGTCCCAGTCCCTTTGGTTCTCGTCAACCATCTTGGCAAGGTGTTTATTGAGAGTGCCGTTGAAACGTTCGACCATTTCATCGGATTGGGGATGCAGCGGTGTTGTCCTCGTTTTCCGTATTCCAAGCAGTTCGCACATTTCGCCAAAAACTAGTGACTCAAAGTTTCGGCCTTGATCCGAATGTAGTTCACAAGGCACGCCGTACCTGCTGACCCAATTTAACACTAGCTGTTCGGCTACAGTAGTTGCTTCCTGGTTGGGAATGGGGTAGACCTCGGGCCACTTGCTGAAATAATCAGCTACGACCAGCGTGTATCGATTTCCCCATTCAGATTCAGGAAAGAGTCCAGTGATGTCAACAGCAATCCTTTCAAATGGTACCCCCACGTTATAGGTTTGCATTTGTCCTCTCAGTCGTCGTTTTGGACCTTCGACGGAAGCGCAAATTGTGCATCTGCGACACCAGTCCTCTACGTCTTCTCGAGCGTGGAGCCAGAAGAATCTTTCCCGCAATTTCGCTAAGGTTTTGTTAACACCAAGATGGCCTCCCGAGGATCCTTCATGCATTTCCTTTACCACATCGTGGATTCGGCTTTTGGGTAGTATAGTTTGCATCCTATAGGAGCTGCCATCCGCCCTTTCCCATTTCCGCTTGAGTACACCAACCTCCACCTGAAGAGAGTTCCATTGTGCCCAATAGCTTTTCAGGGTTGCGCCATGCGTTGAAACGTCTTTCCACTCAGGTCGCCCAGTCGTATCCTTCCATACGAGCAATGGTCCGATGTCTTCATCGGCTAGCTGGGCATTTCGAATCTCCTCCGATGACCAACCTTCATCGAATTCAGCCGTTATCAGTCGCAGATCAACGGGCGGCTCCTTTTCCTCAATCCGTCCGCAATGCTTGCAGTTAGCTGGACATGGGCGACGAGATAGGGCGTCAGCTTTTCCATGAACTCCGCCCTTTCGATGAACAATTTCGTAGTCGTACGACTGCAATCTTTTGATTCATCTCGCAACTTGTCCCTCGGGGTTTTTGAAGTTAAGTAGCCATCTCAACGATGCATGGTCCGTTAGGTACTTGTGGAACTGCTTGGTGGCCTCTATTATAGCCAATAGCTCCTTCCTGGTCACACAGTAGTTCCTCTCACTTTTTGAAAGAACTCGACTGTAATACGAGAGGACTCTTTCTTCGCCATTGATCTGCTGGGAGAGTACAGCTCCAATACCGCCGTTGCTTGCATCAGTGTCAACTACAAACATTTTTCCGGGTTTCGGATACGCCAGCACGGGTGATTCACACAGCTTTTCGTTCAGGGTCTCAAAGGCTGTCTAGCATTGTTCGTTCCAGACATACGGACGATTTTTCTCGGTTAGCTGATGGAGACACTTAGCTATTTTGGCAAAGTCTTTGACGAATCTTCGATAGTAGGTTGCCAGACCCAGGAAACTTCGTAGTTGGCGCTTGTTGTTTGGTGTTGGCCAAGTTTTCACGGCTTCAATCTTCTCAGGGTCTGTTTTGACCCCGTCTGCTGATACGACGTGTCCCAGGTATTTTATTTCAGCTGCGAAAAGGGTACACTTGTCGGGACTAAGTTTCAAATTTGCCAGTCGCAGTCGGGAAAAAACCTCTTCTAAGTTCCGCACATGCTCTTCGAACGTTCTCCCGATGACGATGATGTCATCTAGGTACACCAAGCAGGTTTTCCAGGTTAGACCACGTAGCACGTATTCCATCAAGCATTCGAAAGTGGCTGGAGCAATGCAAAGCCCAAACGGCATCACCACAAATTGCCACAATCCGGTCACAACTGAAAATGCGGTCTTCTCTCGGTCCTTCTTGTCAATTTCTACCTGCCAGTAGCCACTCTTGAGATCGAGTGTAGAAAACCATTTTGCGTCGGCTAAAGTGTACATGATGTCATCGATGCGTGGGAGCGGGTAACTATCTTTCTTAGTGACGTCGTTAAGCTGCCTATAGTCGACACAAAAACGAGTGCTACCATCCTTTTTCTTTACTAGAACTACAGGCGCGGCCCATGGACTGACAGAAGGTTCAATAACGCCTTATTTTACCATGTTCAAGATCAGCGCCCTCACTTCTCCTTGTTGGGCTATAGGGAGGCGTCTGGGTGCTTGTCGAATCGGCTTGGCTCCCTGTGTATCTATGACGTGAGTTACCAAACTCGTTCGGCCTTGGTCATCCGGGCTTGTTGAGAAGATGTCACTGTACTTGGTGACCAGATCAGAGGCTCGTTTGAATAGCTGTACTGGCAATTTGACCTGCTTCAATATTGCAGACGTTGATTCCCGGGCTTTGTCTGTGTCTTGCCACCTTTTGCAATGATGGTCGTGAGTAGCTTCCAAAGAGGTGATGGTGGAAACAGGCTGGCAGCTGCCGATGACTTCTCCCGCTTTGATGCTCGTGGTTGAATCTGCGGTGTTAAGGACTCTAACCGGCACATATCCGTTCCTCAAAGATCTTACAAGGCTTCGTCCTACAATCAAACTGCGCAATGCGGACGTCTTCGTTGGCTCTATCAGATAAGATTGGTGGCCTCCAGAATCACCATCAAGCTTGGCCCATACAATGCTTTCGGAAGAATTCGGTACATCAGTGTCAGTACATACCACTACATTCATCTTGGGAATTTGGACGCTGGGATCCTCCATCAGTACTTCGACATTCTGCCATTTCAATACACGTTTGCCCAAATCCAACGTGATTCCATGTGGTCGCAGAAAATCCATTCCGAGAATGCAGTCATCCATAATGTTCGCGACCAGAAAATTATGTCGAAACACAAGGTCTCCCAACTGTATCTGGAGGTTGACCTCTTCATGAACAGGTGCAGTTTCTCCCGTAGCTGTCCGTAGTGAGAAAATTCTGCCCTTGTGAAGTTGTTGCTGTCTAACTAGGTCTGGTCGGATAATCGATCGGGTTGCACCAGTGTCGATTGTTATGGTGCAGTGTTCTCCGTCAATTTGACCCGGAAGGCATAAGTCCGCTTCTCCACGATGTAGTCTTGACACGGTGATGGTGGTGCTGGGGACGTCGATCCTCCTAGCCAACCTCTGCCCCACGAGGTTGGCACTTACATGTTTCCCGACCCCTCTGTTTGAAGGGCTTCCATTCTGGGCTCCTGGCTCGGTCTGGATCTCCTCCTAGCTGCACACCCTGGACAATAGCTCGGTTTTCTTCGCTTCTTGCAGTCTCTTTGCAGGTGCCCCTTCTCTCCGCAATTCCAGCATCTGGGCGCACCATTTACATGCGAACTGCACTCGTCTGTCAGTACCTCCCGAACCCTGGCAGTGGTACGAGTCGCATTTTTCGCTGCCTCAAAGTTCAGACTGTAAGCCAATGCGTCCTTAACCGTTTGCTTTTGAGCTAAACGCACGGCTTGTTGGAATTCCGGGTCCTTTAGTGCGCTGATGAATGCTTCTGTCGCTGCATCATCTCGATGTTCTGGGTCGTAGGCTGGGTAAGCCAAAAATGCCAGCCGCTCAATGTCTTGGGCTAGTTGCTGTAGGGTTTCACCAGTCTTCTGCACCCGATGCCTTAGCTGTGACCGATAAATCTGCTTCAGATGATCGTCTCTATAACGCATGTCGAGCGCATTCATTATAGCATTCGGGTTTAAGTGTAATTCAACGGGGATCGTCTGCAACAGCTCGGCAGCTGGGCCTCTTAGAGCAAGAATCAATGCAGTTGCTCATTCCTGCTCATGCCAGTGATTTATGCGAGCGGCTGCTTCAAACTGGGTTTTGTAAATACTCCAGACCGTTTGCCCATCGAATATTGGTGCTTGCACATTTCTGGATGTGCTTTGAGCTGCGGTTATAAGCGGGGCTGGTGAAGTGGTTACTACTGCCTTCGCTGCTTCCAATTCTTTTTTCACTTTTTCCATCTCGTGGTTCATTCTCTCTTCAACCTGGCTGACCTTTTCCTCGACCTGGTAAACCTTTTCCTCGACCTGGTCAACCTTTTCCTCGACGCCTATAATTTGTTTGTTAAGACTACCGAGCTCCGCTTTTATTTCGGTTGACTGCTTTTGAAAATCTGCCTTGATTTCGAACGCTTGTTGGTCCAGCTTCGCTGATTGTTCATCTAGCTTCGCAGTCAGACTGGATGACATCAGCATTAACATTTGCATTAGCGCATTTTCTGGCTCCTTTGATTTTGGTGTTTCTACTTCTCCACCTTCTTCGCCTTTTTCCGTATCTGAGAGCTAACCCGAATCCAGATTCACGCCTTCCGACTCGATCGCGTCACGCAAGCGTGCAATCAGTATGGCCTTTGTACCTTGTGTGGCCAGATTTCGTTGTTCCAATTCCTCTTTGAGCTCCGATATGCTCAATTGATTAATTTTTAGATGTAAATTTCCTGGCATTTTTATTGTTTCGGCTATTTTTCCACCAGTTTCTACGTTAATTCTCACTATTGTGCACTTCAAAAATGTTTAATCGTTTTCACTTCCAAAATTTTTCTTTCGCTCTTCTTGACACCACAGTCGCGTATTTGGTTCGCGGTTGTAATAATTTCAATGTTCCGGGAAAGTGAAAACGCAATGTCTTTTAATTTAAGTTAGAAGAGTTTATTCAATTACAAAAGTGCACAATGATCAATTTACACTTTCACTAATTTTAATTTTCACTATTAAAAAAAATCTAACACTTGTCCATAAATTTCTTATCGCAATTGTCTTCTAAATTACTTCACTATTACGAAATACACTATCGCAGTTCTTATCGCGGTCGAATGAATGATGATCCCCCCATTCATTCAGCTCGCCTTTATATAGGGTCTCTACCTATTCACCCATTTCTCGTACATTGGCGAATGGTCTACCGAGAGGTACCTGGTAGATTCGAGCAAATTAATGAATGGAGTGACGTCACTTGCAGATGTTGATCATGCTTGTTGGGTTCTCGTGGTTTCGAGTGAATTCGTGTTCTTCATTGTTGTGACAACAATTGCGACAGTAGCTCGCAGAATTATTTGTACATGTAACAATATTTACATATATGTATTTATATATGCATATATATATACATATATATATATATATATATATATATACACACATATGTTTTGATTTATATATATATATATATATATATATATATATATATATATATATATATATATATATATATATATATATATACATGTATATATGCCCATATTTTTCATATGTATGTCTATGTGTACATATGTGTATACAACTATATATGTATACATATATAAGCATCAACCCACGATTCGTCACCAGTTATGACCCTCTGGAGCAAATTAGGTTCGTCGCGGACAGAGTTTAACATCTCATTAGAAATGTTCATGCGTTGCTGTTTTTGGTCGCAATTGAGCAATTTTGGTACGAATTTCGCGGCGACCCGTCTCATGCCCAAATCGTTGATAAAATCGAATGGCACGAGCCAATCGATATGTTTAGGTCCTCAGCGACTTCTCTAACGGTGATTCGACGATTGGCCAATACCATTTTCTCCACTTCATTAATTTTTTCGTCTGTTGTTGAAGTGCTCGGGCGTCCGGCACGCTCTTCGTCATTCACATCTTCTCGGCCTTCTAAAAACATTTTGTACCACCGATAAACGTTGCTTTGGTCCAAGGTCGCTTCTCCGTATGCCGCAGTCAACATTCGGAATGCATCCGCGCACTTAATTTCGTTTTTCACACAAAATTTGATACACGTTCTTTGATCCATATTTTTGAATAAGTAAAAATCGAAGACGATTGAAAACACGTGCAAGTAAAGCAGCTATCACCAATTAAGTGAACATTCAAAATGGCCGAGCTTGTCGGCATAAGTGACAGACATGAGTACCAACATAACGCCACAAAAAAATCGAAATTCGAATATACGTAACCCGCGAAATATCAAAATTCGCGATACTTTTTGAACAAACCTCGGTTATATAGATATATATTTATTATATATAATAGTTATATGCATGTCAATACAAGGTGTGTTCCAAAACATTCGGTTCAGTGGAAGCGAATTTATTGTGTCTAAAGTGACAGTATGTTTGTGTTATCGGTACAAACATATATTTATATATACGCATATCTATATATGTATATAGGGTTTTCCCATAAGAGGTGTTATTTTGAATAGATCTTGTGATTAACCACCTTGCGATGTCTTCCTTTGGGGCCACGTGGAAGAGAAGGTCTACGCCAACAACCCAGCGTCGATTCAAGACCTCAAAGATGGAATTCGTGAGGCTATCGAGGACAAAGGGCAGCCACTTTGCGATTTAGTTATGGAAATTTTCATGAAAAGTATGTGGCCTGTAAGCTTGGTCGTGGTGGTCATTTGCCTGATGTTATTTTTTGCTATAACGGCATACCTTTTTCTTAATGATGAAATAAACATTTGATCGCTTCTATTAAAATATGGAATTTTTTCTAATATCAAAATAACACCTCTCATTGGAAAACCCTATATATATATCAAAGTATTTTGATATACATATATATATATATATATATATATATATATATATATATATATATATATATATATATATATATATATATATATATATATATATATATATATATTTATATATATATATATATATATATATATATATAAATATATATATATATATAAACATACATATGTATATATATATATATATATATATATATATATGTATATATGTATATATTTATGTATATCTATATATATATATATATATATATATATATATATATATATATATATATATATATATATATATGTATATATATGTATATATTTATGTATATGTATATATATATATACATATATATATATATATATATATATATATATATATATATGTATACATATATATATATATATATATATATATATTATATCTATATATATATATATGTATATATATGTATATATATATATATTATATCTATATATATATATATATATATATATATATGTATATATATGTATATATATATATATATACATATATTTATATATGTATATATATATACGTATATCTATATATATACATATATATATATATATATATATATATATATATATATATATATATATATATATATATATATATATATATGTATACATATATATATATATATATATATATATATATATATATATATATATATATACATATAAGTATACACCTTGTATATGACCAAAAAATAAGGTGACATTTGAATTTAAACTGCGCGCATCGAATGATTTGGAGAATTGGTTTTTTTTAGGTTGGTAGTACTGTCAGTGACATCTATGTCAAATTTTCATGTCAAAATATTCATAAGTGTTTGAGATACGCTTCGTTTTCGGGACGGCCTTCAGTTCCATCTATGCTGCGGCTTGAATCTCCTCTGTCGTATCAAAAGTGTGTCCCCGAAACGGTCTTTTGAGCTTGCTGAATAGCCAGAAGTCGCATGGCGCCAGATCAGGTGAATACGGTGGTTGCGGAACGATATGAGTTGAGTTTTTGACGAAATGATCACGAATTACGAGTGCAGTATGGGTTGGTGCATTATAGTACTGTAAAAACCAAGCCTTGTTAGGCGGATAGCGTTACGCAAACCACGCATAACGTTCAAATAATATTCCTTGTTGACTGTTTGGCCCGGCGGAAGGAATTCATAATGCAAAACACCACGATAGTCGAAGAAGAGAAGAGGTTAATAGTCGCCCAGGACGCTCTTCGTCTTCGACACGTTTACGGCCGGCTTGGAACTTACTAAACCACGTGTAAACATTTTTTTAGACATAACCGCAGGAGAAAATTGATTCCGCAAACAAAATTTATTTCAAATTCAACAAATTTCGACATCGCAAAAAACGAATAACTCACTTTAAGCAGCTCAAAAAACGACGCGTATCTCAAACACATAATAATAATAATAATAATTCTCCAAATCCTTCGACGCGCACAGTTTAAATTCAAATGTCACCTTAGTTTTCGGACACAGCAGTAGCATATATATATATATATATATATATATATATATATATATATATATATATATATATATATATATATATCTATATATATATATATATATATATATATATATATATATATATATATATATATATATATATATATATATGTATATATATAGACAGTAGAAATAAAGATTGTTAAACAAGTCACAGTAAAATGTGATGAAATAGTTAGAAATAAATAATTGCGCATATTCAGTAAATAAACTCTTTTAACTTAATTTAAAAGACAGTGCGTTGTCACTTTCCCGGAACATTAAAATTATTGGCCGCGAAAAATAACACGCGACAGTGGTGTCAAGAAATGAGAAAGAACATTTTGAAAGTGAAAAACTTTTAAACACTTTTAAAGTGCACAATAATAAAATTTAACGTAGAAACTGGTGGAAAAATAGCCGAAACAATAAAAATGCCAGGAAATTTGCATCTAAAAATTAATGAATTGACCATAGCGGAGCTCAAGGAGGAGTTGGAACAGCGAAATCTGGCCACACAAGGTACAAAAGCCATACTGATTGCACGTGTTCGTGACTCGATTGAGTCGGAAGGCGTGAATCTGGAATCGGGTGCGCCCTCGTATGCGGAAAAAGGCGCAGAAGGTGGAGAAATAGAAACATCAAAATCAAAGGCGCCAGGAAATGCGCTGATGCAAATGTTAATGTTAAAGAGCAGCGACAACTATCATCCAATTTAACTGTGAAGCTAGACCAACAAGCGTTTGAAATCAAAGCAGACATCGCACAGAAGCTAGAGAAACGGTCAACGGATTTGAAGGCAGATTTGGAAAAACAGTCTACCGAAATAAAAGCGGAGCTCAGTAGTCTCAATAACCAAATTAAATGCGTCGAGGAAAAGGTATACCAGGTCGAGGAGAGAATCAACCATGAGATCAGCCAGGTCGAGGAAAAGGTCAGCCAGGTCGAGGAGAGAATCAAAACATGAAAAAAGAATTGGAAGCAGCAAAGGCAGTAGTAAACACCTCACCAGCCCCGCTTTCAACCGCAGCGCAAAGCTCATCCAGAAATGTGAAAGCACCAATATTTGACGGGCAAACGGTCTGGAGCATTTACAAAACCCAGTTTGAAGCCGCTGATAGGGCAAATCACTGGAATGAGCAGGAACGAGCAACTGCATTAATTCTTGCTCTAAGAGGCACAGCTGCTGAGCTTTTGCAGACTATCCCCATTGAGTTGCACTCAAACCCGGCTGCTATAATGAATGCGCTCGACATGCGTTATGGAAACTATCATCTGAAGCAGATTTATCGGTCACAGCTACGGCATCGGATGCAGAAGTCTGGAGAAACCCGACAGCAGCTAGCCCAAGACATTGAGCGACTGGCGCTTTTGGCTTACCCAGTGTATGACCCAGAACATCAAGATGGCACTGCAACAGAAGCATTCATCAGTGCATAAAAGACCAGGAATTGCAACAAGCCGTGCGTTTATCTCAAAAGCAAACGGTTAAGGATGCATTGGCATACAGTTTAAACTTTGAGGCAGCGAAAAATGTGACTCGTACCACTGCCCGGGCTCGTGAGGTAGTGGTAGACAATTGCAGGTGTGAGCGCGTGGAAATTAAGCAAGACCCGCATGCAATTGGTGCGCATAGATGCTGGAGTTGCGTAAGGAAAGAGTACCTGCAAAGAGACTGCAAGAAGCGAAGAAAACCGAGCTATTGTCCAGGGTGTGCAGCTAGGAGAAGATCTAGACCGAGTCAGGAGCCCAGAATGGAAGCCCTTCAAACTGATAGGTCGGGAAACATGATAGAGCCAACTTCGTGGAGCAGAGGTTTGCTAGGAGGATTGACGTCCCCAGCACCACCATCAGCGTGTCAAGACTATATCGTGGAGAAGCGGACTTATGCCTTCCCGGTTAAGTTGACGGAGAACATTTCATCATAACAATCGACACTGGTGCAACCCGATCGATCATCCGACCAGACCATGTGAGGCAACAACTACTTCAAAAGGGCAGGATTTTCTCACTACGGACAGCTACGGGAGAAACTGCACCTGTTCATGAAGAGGTCAACCTCCAGATACAGTTGGGAGACCTTGTGTTTCGACATAATTTTCTGGTCGCGAACATTATGGATGACTGCATTCTCGAAATGGATTTTCTGCGACCACATGGAATCACGTTGGACTTGGGCAAACGGGTATTGAAATGGCAGAATGTCGAAGTATTGATGAAGGATCCGCGCGTCCAAATTCCCAAGATGAATGTAGTAGTATGTACCGACACTGATGTACCGAATTCTTCCGAAATCATTGTCTGGGCCAAGCTTGATGGTGATTCTGGAGACCACCAATCTTATCTGATAGAACCAACGAAGACGTCCGCATTGCGCAGTTTGATTGTAGGACGAAGCCTTGTAAGATCTATAAGGAACGGATACGTGCTGGTTAGAGTCCTTAACACCGCAGACTCAACCACGAGCATCAAAGCGGGAGAAGTCATCGGCAGCTGCCAGCCTGTTTCCACCAGCACCTCTTTGGAAGCTACTCACGACAATCATTGGAAAAGGAGGCAAGACGCAGACAAAGCCCGGGAATCCACGTCTGCAATTATGAAGCAAGTCAAATTGCTGGTGCAGCTATTCAAACGAGCTTCTGATCTGGTCACCAAGTACAATGACATCTTCTCAACAAGCCCGGATGACCAAGGCCGAACGAGTTTGGTAACTCACGTCATAGATACACAGGGAGCCAAGCCGATTCGACAAGCACCAAGACGTCTCCCTATAGCCAAACAAGGAGAAGTTAGCGCGCTGATCTCGGACATGGAAAAACAAGGCATTATTGAACCTTCTGTAAGTCCATGGGCCGCGCCTATCGATTCGACAAGCACCGAGACGTCTCCCTATAGCCAAACAAGGGGAAGTGAGCGCGCTGATCTCGGACATGGAAAAACAAGGCGTTATTGAGCCTTCTGTCAGTCCATGGGCCGCGCCAGTAGTTCTAGTAAAGAAAAAGGATGGTGGCACTCGCTTTTGTGTCGACTATAGGCAGCTTAACGATGTTACTAAGAAAGATAGTTACCCACTCCCACGCATCGATGACATCATGGACACTTTAGCCGACGCAAAATGGTCATCGGCAGCTGCCAGCCTGTTTCCACCATCACCTCTGTTCAAAAAGCATATTTATGAAATAGTTGCCCTTTAGTCAGACGGCGTTTTGTCTGGCTTCTCAAAAAAGACCTGTTGAACAACTGATAACATTATTTTATTATTAACGTCTTTTATAGTACAATTTTTACAAGTATTCAATTTTTAGTATCGCAAAGTCCGTAGCGTGGTCATTGCCTTAGTGCTGAGTCGTTGAGAATTCCTAAAGTTCATTGCAGCTTGTCACATGTTTGATGTTGTGGTCAGCGAAAAGTTCATGATCTCCGTGGAAATGAAATTTTCGGAGTATGCATATTACACGAATTAATTTATTTGTGATTGGGGCATTGATCGCGCGCGGAAATAAAAAATGTTTGGAATGTGCAAATCGCATATTAAGTCGGCTCAGGTGCAGTCCAAAGTACGTTGGACGTTAATAACGCGTGGAAATTAGATTCTGTTGATGTGCGCAATCCTATGTGAATTTTCATTGAACATTCTCCCCGTCCTTGAACTGTCCCAGTTCAAATGAAAATGAGTCGTCTTTGATGACCTTGCGCTGCGCAGGAATAGGTTTTATTTCCGTTCGTCTCAATTTCTTCAACGCAGTCCAGATGATCAGAATAATTGTTGCGGTTGTTAGGATGTAGCCGAGTGTATAGTGGTGGATGTGATGATTGTTGATTCTATCAGAAGGTAGTAACTGTAGAAAATGATGCGTTGAGAGTTACTTTACGATTTCGTTCCAGTCCAGCTTTTGTGTTGATAAGGAAGTCGGTGGATGATGATTTTATGAAGTCGGTTTTGTTGAAGGTTATCTGTGTAAAATTGGCTGATGGTGTAAACGTGTAGTTCATGTATTTAATCCCCTAATCGTCATGGTATCATGTCTGATTTCACACTGAGGTTCTAGATGTAGAACACCACTTCCTTGTAGTGTTTGCGTGGTGACTTCCTGTCCACATATTGTGTCAAATACTCTTGTCCCTTGTAGCGCATAGATCCACGTGTTTTGTTGGTAGGCTTGGATCCAAAAGTTCGTGTTTTTGATAGGTAGCCAGATACATTGCCGAGAAGGTGGTTCCTCGTGGTTTAAGAGAGTGATTTTGCATTGGTTGATGCTGGATCGCCGATTGTACAATGGATGATGTTGAACACACAGGAATGTGTTGTCCTTGGTGAGTGTACATTTATCCAATTCGTGTTGGTTGATCGGGTAGTGTTGGTTTCTCTGGAGTTTTACTAGCAGATATCGTGTAGATGGTTGGATGAGATATGACTCTTGAGCTCGTCTAATGGGAACAGGTATCAGGTTGAACAGTTGAAATTCTTCGGAATTGATTAGTGGCAACTTCAGCTGAGAAATTACAAAGGATTTGGTCACCTTGGCATGTACCGAAAACGTCTTGTACAATGATAGGTCTCCAACTGTACGACTGATCGGGATATTTAGACTTGGAGGAAGTGCCTTTCGTATGAGCGTTACTTGTTCTTGAAGTTGTCGCGGAGTGAGAAGAAATGGATTGATGATGCCGTGCTGTAGATCAAGCAGTATATCCCATAATGCCCTTTGTGTTTCTTGGTAACTGTGTAGCGCCATCATGGTGTGGAAGCAAAATGTGATGAAAGTTTATTGCTGAGATTCACTGCTTATACCGTCTGACAGTTGTTTTAAGTAATCGTCTATTGCCTTAAATTGTTCCTGGATATGGTACGTATCTTTTTTAAAAAGGTTTGTGGTGGTCTCGAGAAGTGAGGTTTGATTCTCCATGAGTGAGTCTAGATAATGTTCGTTGGCTCGTGATTTTTCAATTTCATCTTCAAGGTATGCTGCGTAGTCTGAATCTAGAATACCGAAAAGTTTATTAGCGACGTTGCCCACGATGTCCAGTGGTGCTCTTCTTCTTCTGGTAGGGTATCTTCTGCCTTCTCCTCCCTTGTGAAGGATTTCGTTTAGCTGCTCAATATGAGATAGTTGGTGTATGAACTGCTGTAAGGTTTGAGTGCATACTTGACCTCAAATAGTGATTGATGCACACAGCTTTTTCATTTTGAGTATACCCTTGCGAATCCCATCTAATTCTTCCCAGTAGTGTTTTAAATCATAGAAGGTAATTACGTTCCATTCGTTAGTTACTAGCTTTGCTTGTCCGATTGCTTCGAAGTCAATTCCAGGGTCCTTCGTGAATGGATCAACAGTTATAGGGGAAGATATAATGCTAATGGTAGGCAGAACGAGTAGGGTTATTAAGGTTGCTGCTAGCATGGATGTAGGGCGAGAACGCTTTACAGGGACTTCGCTATTTGTTAATTCTGGATGGTTCTTCTTCCGATTTTCACTCCAATTTGAGTTGATTCGAAGGAATCTACCTTGGTTAGGATGCCGTTTTTTGAGTTGTTTAGGCTTGGGAGTTGTTGCGGATGCCTTAGTTGTGGCTGACATGGCTTGGTTGAAGTCTGCGCATGCCTTTACAAGAGGGCATAGTTTGTGTATTGCTCTTCGAAAGATGCCGCTTTTAGTTTTGACATCTGCAACTAGGCAACGTCCGTCACCTTCTTCAATTGTTTGCACTATCCGTCCCAGTTGCCACTTCAAGGGAGGGGCATTATCATCCTTGATGTGAACCAGCATGTCTGGCTAGACGTTGTCACAACCTAGGGTCCACTTTGCTCTCTGTTGTAGTTCAGAGCGGTATTCGATTGACCATCTGCGCCAAAATTCGTGTCGGATGTGCTGCACGAGTTTCAACCTGGTGAGCAGGTTTGGATTAGTGTCACATGCACGACTATGTATTGTTGTAGTGAGTGGTTCCCCAATAAGAAAATGTCCCAGTGTTAGTGCTACAATGTCGTTAGGGTCGTCTGATAATGGCTGTATCGGACGTGAGTTGAGCACAGCCTCGGCCTCCGTAGTGACGGTGCATAGCTCCTCGTAAGTTAGAGTTGCAGATGAGATAGTCCTTTGTAATAATTTCTTTGCCGATTTGGCTGCCGCCTCCCACATACCCCCAAACTGTGGACTGCGCGGTGGTATAAAGTGAAATTGGATCCCTTTCTGAGTTGCGGCTGCGTGAATCCTCTCTTGAGAACGCTCATTTTGCAGTAAATTTTCTAGCTCCTCTAATTGGTTACGAGCCCCAGCAAAGTTGGTAGCATTGTCGCAGTACACGTTTTGGCAGCAGCCACGTCTAGCGATAAACCGCTTCAGAGCAGCAATGAATCCGTCGGTGGATAGGTCTGAAACCACTTCTAAGTGACAAGCCTTTGTTGTGAAACAGCAAAACACGCAGATGTATGTTTTCGTTGGTTTCTTGCCTCGAATTCTGTAATGGGTGTAGACCGGCCCACAGAAGTCGGTGCCGACGTTGACAAATGGACGGGCTGGTTGAACGCGTGTATCAGGAAGGACTCCCATGATTTGTTTGAAGCTTTGTGCGTTTAGTCTGGAACATTGAACGCATTGAACGCTTGTCTCGAGGGATTCAGATTTGCTGTCGTGCTGTTGCTCGCAGAGCTTGAGTCGCCATCTGTAAGTTCTTTCGATGAAGATCAGTGAGTAGGAGTTTAGTGAATGGATGTGAAGCAGGTAAAATTGCGGGATGTTTTGCGATGTGTGGTATATTGGCGTTTTGTAATCTCCCTCCAACTCTAAGAATGGAGTCATCACCCAGGAACGGTGCGAGCGTGAGGAGCTTGCTCTTCGAGTCTATTGGTGATTTTTGTTGTAATCTTTTTATCTCGGTTCCAAATTCCCCGGCCTGCATAAATTTAATAATAAGTGCGAGAGCTTTTTCTAATTCTGTGACTGTAAGGAATCTTCCTTCCCATGAATCTTTCCTTGCCTTGAAGCGTTGAGTTGCCCGCAAACCTGTTGCTACGATTCGCTTAAGATGTGTGAAGGAGTCTCGATGATCGATTCTGTCGATAAAATGCTCCTGGATAATGCTGGTTGTGAGAACGGTGTGAATTGTCTTTCGCTCTGGAAGCTCTCCCGGATCTCCGATAACTTCACATGGCCAATGAGTCTCGGGTTTTCGCAGGAATTCAGGTCCATGGTACCAGAACGTAGAATTGATGAGTACGCTAAGCCGTGTTCCTCTAGAAACCAAGGCTGCAGGATGCCGCCAGTCAGATATGTTTGTTAGTCCTTGTATTGATGAGACCCTGTTGGCCACAAAGATGTGAAAGGATGACGGTCTGGATCGGATCCAGGCTAATACGATCTGTGAATCTGTCATGTAATGTGTAGTGTTTATGTCTATGTTGAGGATTTTCTTAACACGATTCGTTAAGTGGGCCATGAGAGTTGCAGAACATAGTTCCAGTCTTAGTAAGCGGATGGTTTTCACTGGGGCAATCCTAGATTTAGAACAGAGAAATATCATCTTCGTGTCTCCCCGGCTGTTTGCGCTACGTAGATATATTACTGCACCGTAAGCCCTTTCACTTGCATCGGAAAAGGCATGCAAACTGAGTGTGGCATCTTTCGTTTCCAAGTATCTGGGTATCCGAGTTTTAGTGACCATAACTCCTGTAAAAAGATCTTGGCCAATGTTATTGCTGGATTTACGAGTCCCAATGGATCGAACAACCGTGATACGTCACTCAAAATCGTCCGTTTTGTCACCTTAGTTGGCTCGTTCCAAATGGTAGTTATCCGGAAATGGTCTAGCTTGGGATTCCATGTTAATCCTAATGTTTTCACGGTGTCCTCTGTGTCTCCATCGACCGAGAGCTCTATTTCTTTATCTTTGCTTGGCATTGACGCAAGGAGTTGCTCGTGATTCGCACACCATTTACGCAGATTAAACCCTGCTGACTTCAAAAGCGTTTTCACCTCGTGCTGAATCTTTGCGGCTTCTTTGAGGCTGTTGCTTCCAGTCATTAGGTCGTCCATATAGAAGTCTTTGATAGCCCTGGACGCTAGTGGATGTGGCTTCTTCGATGTATTGGCCAATTCCATCAGGCATCGACTCGCTAAGTATACCAGTGGCTAACACAAAAATATGAAAAAATCCATAATCAAATGCATGGTGCCCTTGAATTTTTGAGCACACCCCGTATATATATATATATATATATATATATATATATATATATATATATATATATATACATATATATATACATATAAATGTATATACATATAAATGTATATATATATATGTCTATATATATATATATATATATATATATATATATATATATATATATATATATATATATATATATATAATATATGTTATTTATACACATATATATATATATATATATATATATATATATGTATATATATATATATATATATATATATATATATATATATATATATATATATATATATATATATATATAGTTATATATTTATATATATATAAAGATATAAATATATAAATATGTATATATATATAAATATATGTTATTTATACACACATATATATATATATATATATATATTTATATATATATAAAGATATAAATATATATAT